>CM076569.1:316370723-316853849 GCA_034641835.2 Pinus albicaulis
CATCACATGAAAAATTAAAACTAGTCAAAACTGGACGAATTTCTGAGTTGAAAAGTGAAATTTGGGGAAAATTCCTCTATGCGCCGCGCCCAAAAACTCTATGCAACGCGCCATTTTGATCATGTTTGTGAGGCACTTCCCGAAGTCCAAATTGAGTGCATGATAGCTTGTCGCAAAGCCATAGATGTATGCTATCCAAAACAAGTTGAATGATTCAATTTGGATGTAATTTGCCCCTCCAAAACTGCAATCTCCGAAGATTGGTTCCTGCTGGTGCAAAAAGTGGCAGAAAGGCCATTTTCAAGGTGTTTGTGGCCCTTTAGGCAGCCCAGAATTTGATGAAATGCTTCGGCCATTCCTGAACATACATAATATATCATGAAAAACCCAAAAATGAAAATCTTTCCTTCAGAAGATGTCCCAATCATAAGCGCCCGTCGGGTGGCGGCGGTCGGTTATGCGGGGGAACGCAACGGAATAAACACATAACCATAAATACAGAGATGCAGCGGAAATAACACTTCATTTCATTAATATCAAATAACAGAAAGATGCTTACGGACATAATGGAAATAAAATAGCTAGGGTGCTGGTAGCGAATCTCTGAGAAGAGATGTGGTGGCTACAGACCTCTGAACTGTGTTACAATGAGGCTCGAGGGCCTATTTATTATTGAGAAACAATGGAGAGCCCTCAACATCCCAAAAACCTAACCCTAGGAGATGAAGCGCCAAAACTATGGGCCCCGTTTGGGTAAATTGGTGTTTCAACTTCCCAGGAACGTAACTTTGGCATACTATCTCCGTTTGACGCACATGATACATCATTAGAAAGCTCTATCCGAGGACTACAACTTTTGTGACGATTTTGATGATCAAAATTGCAACAAATTTTCATACCAAAAAACGTCGTTTAGGGCCTCAAAACGGCTCCGGAAGTTCAGGACCCGAAAAACTGCTAAAAATAGTAAGTTATGCAAAAACTGAAAAACTGAAAGAGACAATGGTGGGGGCCCAAGTGGAATAGGCGGGTGGCCACCAATATCCACCTGGATGGTAGCAGGCAACGTCGAGCGAAACACCTGTTTTGCAACCAAAATTTTCAAAATGACAAAATATTCTCCAAATTTGCTGAAATTTGGAGTGAAGGTATCCCATCATGTCTCATGCTCAACCAAGGAAGCTTCGGCCAAGATTCGGAGTGGATCCGGCCTTTTCCGACGTTTTAGTGCTTTTCTAAACCTCGCCTTCAAGATCTTCATTTTCGCTCTGCAAACGTGTGTGCGGGCCCAATAGTGATTCTTCATGTGTCTGAGCATGTATTTGTCCCTATTGGCCTTAAGCAAGAAGCCTCGGACGAACAATGACATGCGTAAGGAAAATCTCTCGCTCAAATGGTGTCATGTCACCTGGTCTCTTTCGGGCCAATTCCCGGTCTTCACGGATTCTCTGCAATTTCGTGAGTGTCTGCTGATGCTCCAGTTGTTTATTCCACTGCTCCAAGTAATATATAACCCACTGATCTCTTTGCAATTTCTCGGTCAGCGTGTCGATCTCATCTTTCTGCTCCTGGATTATTTCTTTCAGCTTTGAGCTGGGAGAGCTCGAATCAACATCAATCAATATGAAATCAGTATCTTGGCCTCCTGAAGGGCCCTCATCGTGCATAGGCCTCTTGCCTCTGTCCTGAACCTGTACTTCTGTTGATGTTGAAGGTGAGACCCCTTCCATATCAAGTGGAGATAGTACTCGCGCTGCTGATGAAGGAAATGAGACCCCTTCCACCCCAGGTGGAGATAGTACTTGTCGTGCTACTGCAAATAAGGCTCTGTGGCCTCTCTGATATGTCACACACACTGGAGCATTGATAGGCTCAGTCACGGGAAACTCAAACTGATGCGAAGGCTCTCCCTCATCATGAACAATCTCGAGAGGAGGCTGAGGGGATACAAAGAAGTCACGGGAAATGAACTCATCCCATGAAATGCCCTGCAATCCAAGTTGATGTACTACAATGATTTTGATGAGCGCATAATGATAAATGTTGTTATGTTGCTGCTCTGGAGTCTTCTTCTACACTAGGGTAGTCATTCGCTCTATGTTTTGACACATGAAATATGGAATATTCATCAGTCTCACTCTCGTAAAATGCATTAGAAGTCTGATATGGTATGCATAAAGACGTGAGAATCTACCCTCACAGCTGAAGTATCTAATGATGAGTTTCATTAATGGCGCATAGGACTCCTTCAGAAACTAGAATGGAAATACTCTACTCAACTGCCTCAAATATCCAGGCCAGATGTAAGGTTCGTAATATGCTCTATCCAGCTGTTGTCTCTTATTCCCCTCCTCACCTATTTTTGGCATCCCGGTTGCCTCAGAAATGGTCTCTAGTGTCAAAGTGAAGTTCACTCCAGCAAGGTTTACATGACCATCACGCAAAGGTAAAACAAATAAGCGAACCAACTCCTGATGGTGCTGAATCTGAGATATCATCTCACAATACCGAAAACATGAATGTTACTGAAAGCATGTCATTACAAGCGGGCAGGCCTGCAATTGAGCCAAAGAAGTGGGCTCCTCCCTGACATGCCTGCCACTTTTATGAGACCTCCTCGGTACATTTAGCCCTGTGGTTGAGTCACTGTCCTGCTCATATCCCTGCTCATATGATGAATTTGTTTCGACCTACTATATAATAAGGTGCTATGAAGAGATATCACAGTGGGAAAAGGACTGTCAAATGAGATTTAAGTGTGAGGATAGTCACTGTTTGGGGGACTTAGGGATTTGGGGATTTATAGGTAATGGGAATGAGTGATAGTGATGGGGGGTAGTTTTAGGAACAAGAATCAATGAAATGGCAACATATAAGTGAAATCAAGGATATGGAGGCAGTCCTTGAATGTGGAAATTAGGATTTTGTCAATGGAGGGAAGTGATAGTAAGTGACAGGATTTGAGGGTTTAACACATGGGCATAAAAGGGAATAAGGGATACGGGACAGCGGGAATAGGAGAGGGATTGTGGTATGAGAGTGTGACAGTAGTAGCAGTGATAACAATGATAACAATAACAAGGGCACAAATGAAAATGGAATGAGATTTTAAGCACCAAAGTTCAAGTTTTAATCACCTCCTTTCAAACCCTTGGGAGCAGATTGAAATATGGGTATAGGGTTTATTCTTGCACCAATTAAACTCTTTGAATACCTCCAAATAACACCCACTTCAAATAACACCCAACGGGAATTAAACTCTAATAGCGAGCGCACACAACTTACTTGGAGAAAAATTGCGCTGAAACAAATCGAGTTTTTATGGAGCGAAAGTGATTTTGGCCTTTGGATCTCTGTGCGCCCCGCACAAGTCCAATGCGCTGCGCTCTGTGGGTGCGCCACGCCAGAGGAAAATAACACTACGAATCTCGGCTCTATACGCCGCGCTCTGTGGGTGCGCCGCGACCTATCCCAATGCAGCGCGCTTTACACACGATCGGCCTTTCTCAAAACGAGTTTTGGTCTCAACTTCCAACCTTCGATTTCTCCCTTAAGAGATTTCTGATAACTCTTGTTGCAAAATGCATGAATGGCTTTGAGAAATATCTCATATAGACATGGTTTTAATTTTTCCTTCTTCAAAACCCATTTTGTAATGTTTTTTGACTTTGGCACTTTTTCATTTAATACAACTTTTGTTTTTTTTTTGTTTCATGACTGACTTTCTGGAGCTTGAATGATGAAATTGGTTGATTTTACAGGGATGGTGGCATCGAAACTCGGCAAAGGATGACCAGAGTTTGCATGGTGAAGTACAACGTGGTGGAAGGATACGTTTTATTACAAAAACAAATTTAGACAATTTCTTCTTCAAAACAGAGTTTTGAAGAAGAAACATCCTCGAGCATATTCGATGATGAAAATTTTGAACTGAAAACTTATTGAAAACCTCCTCATGACCTGCGGGCATTGTTTAACATTTCGAAAGACCAAACCCTAGACCTAGAAACTAAAATGATTCTTTTTGACCAAAACAGCTTGTATGACTGTAAATGACATGAACTGAACTTTGATGAATTTTGGTAAATTTTGACTAACCCAGCAGGGACAAGCATGAGGGAAAATGAGAGAAGAAAGCCCTTCCATCAGTCAATGGCATGCCCCTAACGGAATGCAGATGGATAAGCGAAATGAGACACCTAAACAATGAAATGAAATAAGAGAAATGATCTCTGACGGAGGGATGTAAAGACCGACTCTAACATTGGCTCTAATGGGGATGGTAGCTCCTTGGAGGTGCCAAGAATGGCAGATCTTTGGGAGAGCAGACCATTGCTTTCGTCCATTGGGCTATGGAATCGATTATTTTGGCAAAACAACTCAAGACTATTGACTGAATTTATTTGACTGAAATTTTGACTCAAACTGACTCAACTTTTAAAACAGAAATGACTGAACCAGATCGACTAAACAGACTCAAATGAAAACTTAAATCCTTCTTCAGAATTATAGCCTTCACTTCGGGCCCCAGACTGAAGAAAAGACTACAGTGCACACTTACAATGAAATTGAAATACATGATATGTACAATGACAATGTGATCATCAGAAAACATCTTAGAAATGGTACCGCTTGAGCAGCCGACCATTGATCGGCCCTCCTAGACAGTCTTCACCATTCATCTCCTTCAAAAGAAAGGCGTTCTGACCTCGATATGCTACAATCTTGAATGGACCTTTCCAGAGGTTTTAAAACTTACCGTGTTTACCTTTGTCCTCATTCCTAGCATCCCACTTCAGTACCACTTCCTCTAACTGGAATTTATCTTCCTTCGATTTCCTATCGTAGATATTTTTTATTCTCTCTTGCAACTTGAATGTGTTCTGGAGGACCTCTTCTCTCGTTTGTTGCAAATGAATCATTTGATTTATCCTTCTCTGCATATGGCTTTCTTCACTACCAGCTTCCTGAAGAAGCTTGACGACCGGAACAGCAAGTGAGGTAGGAAATACTGTATCTACTCCATAAACTAATTCGAAGGGGGACATACCAATAGACTTCTTTTGACTTACCCGATCAGCCCATAGCGCATTCACCAACTTCTTATGCCAACTCTTCTTATTTATGTCCAGCAACTTTTTAATGATATTGACTAGAGACTTATTGGAAGATTGCGCCAAACCATTGCCTTGCGGATGATAGGCGGTTGAATGTCCCAAAATAATTTTATACTTAGCACAAAACTCAATCATCTTCCTTGATTTAAAAGCCACTGCATTATCGGTGATCAATTAACTCGGGCAACCAAAACGAGACAAAATGTTGTTCTCAAGGAAAGAAATAATTACCGAATCGGTGGCTTGCCTTGTAGGAACTGCTTTGATCCATTTCGTAAAGTAATCGGTGGCTGTTAGAATCCATCTATGCTGTCCTGAGGAAGGAGGATGGATTTCCCCAATGAAATCCAAACCCCACTGCTGAAAAGGGGCGCTCACCTCAATAGGCTTGAGTGGCAATGGCTGTAATTTCTGTCTTCCTTCAAAAATTTGGCACTCATGGCAGCCTTTGACTATTTTATAGACATCAGCAAACAATGTCGGCCAATAGTACCCTGCTCTCAAAATCTTATTGGCAGTTGTCTTCCAAAAATGATGACCCCTGCAGTCTCCTTTGTGAAAATCTTCCATTACCTTCTTCACTTCTTCCTCCACCAAACAATTCAATAAAACACCGCCCGGATCTTTCCAATAAAGCGCAGAATTTAAAATACAAAATTTTGCAGCCTTCAGTTTTAAATTTCTACCTTTGTTTCTAGTCATGTCGGGTGGTGATGACAAATTTTGAAGAACATAGACGATATCTGAATACCATGGGGAAGCAACAAACATTTCCAATACCTGAAGTGGTGAATTCTCCTCATCCTCCTCAGACATAGCAGCAATCAGATTTATGTCTAATGCGTACAAATTCGATTCAGCCATTAGCTTCGCCAGCCCCTGTCCCTTGATAAGTTTCATGGGCCTTATTTCCACATCATATTCCAGCAAAGCTGCGATCCACTTGCCATGTCTTCGTTCCGGATTAGTATGTACTAAAAAATCTTTCACAGCAGCGTTAGGTACATAAGCTAAAATATGGGAGTGCAAAATGTATACCCAAAAATCCTTCAATGCCTTTACCAGTGCCAAAGCTTGCTTCTCAATGATGTTGTATTTCAAGGCTGCGTCTCTAATAGTTCGACTGAAAAACACTATGGGCTTCTCATGTCCATCTCTTTTCTGCATTAGCACAACTACCATGGTATGTTCTGAAGCAAAGGAAAAATAAATAAAGTCTTGGGTGTAATCCGGGTTGATTAACACCGGAGCTGAAGATAATGCCAACTTCACCAAATTAAAGGACTTTACCACATCTTCAGTCCACTTCACTTGGATGTCCTTTTTCAGCATATTTGTTATTTCTCTTAAATGTTCAGCAAGGTTAGGGACAAAACAACACAAAAAGTTCATCTTACCATTAAAAGACTGAATCTCCTTCTTATTCCTAGGAGGGTCAATTTGCTGGATTGCTTCAACACGTGTTGGATCAATACGAATGCCATCTTTGGAAATAATATGACCAAGTAATTTACCTTCATCGATGGCGAATAAGCTCTTCTTAGGATTAAGCGAGACACCATATTTTCTGCACTTTTCAAAAACAACTTTCAAGTGATACATATGCTCTTCATCTGAATTGGAAAAAATTGTCAAATCATCAAGGTATATAACAAGGAACACATCTTTTTCATTTGCAAAAGCCATGTCCATTTCCCGCTGGAAATTCGCACCAAAATTCTTCAAACCGAATGGCATCTTGGCATAGTGGAATGTTCCCCACGGAGTTGTGAATGATGTTTTGTCACGGTTGTCCTCATGAACCAAAATTTGGTTATATCTAGAATAACCGTCGAGTAGTGACATCCGAGATGCACCCACTACTCGTTGCAATATATGATCCATCTTAGGCAATGGATAATTATCCTTCAATGACACCTTGTTCAAATTTCTGAAATCAATACACAACCGAATCTCACCTGTCTTTTTCCGCACTGGCATTAAATTGGAAATCCAATCAGAAAATATGATGGGAACAATGATTCCTGCTTTGTACAACCTGTTTACCTCCTTCTCAATCGATGGAAGCAACTTTGGATTGATTCTTCTTATCTTTTGTCTGAAAGGCTTCTGATTAGGCTTAACTGGAATAGTATGCTGGATTATATTGGTGTCATATGTCTTTAAATCTGAGTAATCCCAAGCGAAAGCATCAGCAAATGAAGAAAACAAACTCACATATTCAGCTCTTATCTCCAGTGGAAACGATTTGGATAACTTCACCATTTTGGGGTCTTCAGCTGTCCCAATATTTACATCTTCCACTCCTCTTTCAGTCGGCCGTAAAGTTGGTTTCTTAGCCACATCATCCTAATCGAAGAGCTCTTTTAAAGGTATCAAACCTTTAGGAATAATGTTATCTTTTAGCTACAACACTTCCATTTGATTTACTTGAACATCATCACCTTTATCATATTCTACATCAATTGAAGTATCTTTGAACTTACCTTTACTTTGCAGAAAATCATTAATCTCATCATCATCTTGGAAAACTTGCCAACATCTTTGATTATTCGGGATGGTAGGACGTTGCTCCACATGGATTTCGAACTTATTACTTGAATTCATTTGGATCTTCAAGTTACTTGCTGCCTTAGCAAGTGCATCTGCAATTCCATTTTGAATGCGAGGAATAAAAGTCAAGGTATAATCTGAAAATTGCTTCAAAATGTCAAGGACAGCGTTCCAGTAAGCTCGCATCTGGGGATGTTTCATTTGATATTCGCCCTTTACTTGCTTAATCACCAATTTGGAGTCGCCATAGACTGCAATTCTCTTAGCATTCATCTTTCTAAGAATCTTTAGGCCAGCAATCAGAGCTTCATACTTAGCCTCATTGTTTGAACAATCAAATGCTAATTTGTAAGAACATACCTGTACATTGCTCGGTACCTTATTTGGAGTGGAAAAAGGACTGCGTACCCAAATACCAATTCCAGCACCATCATTTCCGACTGCACCATCGAAATCCATGGTCCATAGACCCTCTTCATCATCCTCTCAGTGCTGAAATTGTGCTAGCTCTGTTTTTTCTGCTTGTTGTCCACTATCTTTAGCTGATTTCTCCACTGTGCTTTCTGGTTGTTGCCTTTATTTCTGCAAAACTTCTCTGAAATTCTCGGTAATCTTTGGAATATATTCTCCTTGAACTAACTGACTATCTACATCATTGAAACTATCAGCAAACAAAACAAAAGACTCTAGATCTGTATGTACATAATTAATCGGATGATTGACCAGTTTCTCTTTGGTCGTAATCATATACTTCATTTTTTGTTCTCGATACAATTTCCTCATTTTTCCAAACACGGGAATCGTCACATACGAGAAATCTAACTGTAATGTCCCTTTCAATTTTTCTCCCCAAGATCTGGAAAGCAACATACCAAATCTCAGAGGAATGTCTACTACAACAACGTCCATCAAAACATTCTTTGTAGGAATCTGATCCAAACTTACAACCAAGTCTTTAATGAGCCCAATACATCTCACTCTGCTAGAATCAAATGAATAAAGATCATGGTACTTCCTGGTAATGTCTAAACCCAACTTCTCCATGATTTCTTTCGGCATAAGATTATGGGAAGCATTGGAATCGAACATGGCATTATGAAATACAAACTCATGCAGTCAAAGACTAATATAGAAAGGAGGCACTTCGCTATCCGCAGACTCACCATCTAAAGCTGGTCCAAATATCAGTTCTGGTTGATCATCTTCAATATTCACCATATCAGACATGAGATCGAAATTCAAAATTTTGGAGACTTGACCCTTATAACTGATGTTCCTCGTTAGTTCAGTCAAGGGAATGGATACCTTCAATTTAGAAATTTCATTCTCCAAACTAAAGGCTGAAGTCTTTTCGATCTCTTTGGCTAGAACATCTTTCTTTTCATCCTTCTCCTTTGATGTGATTGGCTAATTTGATTTTTCTGCTGATGATGGCTTGGTGGCAGCGGGATCAACTATCTCTTTTTCTTTCTTTTGTGCAACATGTGAATCGTTTTCAGGTGTTGAAACTTCCTTTCTCTTCTGGATTGGATTGACTGATACATCTCTTTTTCTGAGAGAATATTTCTTCTACTGAGCTGACAACACATTCATATAACCTCTCTGATACTCATCCGAATCTTCCTCAAGAGCAGCATCATTAGCCAAGATAAAATCCTCATCTCTTTGTACCGCTGAAATTTCTGCATACTCATCATCTTCAGTGATATAAATGGGCAAATCATCAGGAGTAAAGAAATGATTTTCCTCCCCTACTACATCATCTTCATCATCTGAATCCTGACCAACAAAATTCTGCTGAAGAGGTGTCTTTACTTGCTGCTGGACTGCTGGTTCCTGTGCTCACTGTTCTCATTTCTTAATCCTGAATTGTGGCTGCTGCTGACCACGGAAGTTGGGATTTTGAATCTACGGTTCGGGCTTATCAAGATTGAATCTCTTGAACATTTTCTCCACCTTGCGAAGTATCTGATCTGTAGATGTATAAGCTTCTTCCTTTATCACAACTTTCTTCTTTGCTTTCAATCTAGCTCTCTTATCATTCAAATTTGCCTCAACACTCATGGAAATCTTCTGCATGTCCTCTAAAGTAGGTGGATCTCTGTTTCGTAATGAATAAGCCATCTCCGGATCAAAACCATCCGGGAATTTTAACAAAGCTGATTTCTTAGAAGGCCTCAAGTCATTAGGAATTGCATTATAAACCGCATTAAATCTGATAATATAGTCTTGGACGAACTCACCAGGATTGCGCTTGATCTTGGTATACTCAGAAGTGATTTGAAGCGGATCTTTCTTCATTTCCCACCGATCTAAAAATTGTCTCTAAAGCTCTTCTAATGTATTAATACTTCTGGGCTGCAAAGCTCTGAACCATTTACGTACCTCACCTCCAAAACTTTGCACAAATAATCTCATGGAGACATTCTCTTCATCAATTTCATGGAGGACCAAAAAGTATGTCATTCTATCAATATGCTGCTGAGCGGGCACACTTTGAGGAGTACTATCAAACAAAGGAAATTTACTCTGATAATCAGTGGGCATGGGATCCAAGGTTGCTGGCAAAACAAGAGGTGCGAATCTAGCAGCCATTGCTCTTGGTGGACTTATGATCTACCTTGGAGAAACGGGTGGAGTAGGAGCAGTAGGTGTAAAAGGTGTATGTGGTGGAGATGGAGGAGGAACTACTGCTGATTGCTGATCAGAAATGGATGGTTTTACGGGAATGGTAGGAATGAAAGAAGGCTCAGCATGAACTTGTGAATCTGATGTAACCACTGATGGACCAAGAGTTTCAGATGCGGATTCTATGAATTCAGGGATAGTCGTTGCCACAATAGAGTTCTGAATATTCAGAATGTAATTATCAATGGATCTATTAGCTTGTTCAACCTCAAGATACTTGATAAACTCAGGATTTATGACGGTAGAACTAGTAGCACTTTCAGATTTAGTTTCAAACAACGACAACTCGAACCGATCATCAAACTCAATATCTTCAATGAATTTAAATACATTAGGGTATGAATGAGATTTGAAAAAAGGGGTCACGGGACTTTCTCGATGAAGGATTCTTGAAATCAGATTGCGATTCTCATACACTGGAGGCGGATCAGGATCGGGATTTGATCCAGTATGTCTTCTGGAAACCAGTGTGTTGATCTATTCAAAAAGCAAAGGACAAAACCGATCTATTCAGCCTATCAAATTCTAGACTCAATCACCCAAAAGTCCAGAACGATGTAATATACTGGGGTAATTCACAAGCCAAATGCCACGTTCACAAGGAAAACCAGAGATTGACTGAAGCAGCGTTTATCTACTTCCGCTAATGCAAATAAAAAGAGTTTCGAAAGCTACTTGGCGTGACTTCAGGCTTCGTATGTAACTTATGAAACAACTAACATCAACAAGCAAACCATTTTCTATCCCCAGTATGGTCACCACTATGTTAGTTTCCAAATCCACCCTAGGCTGAAATAGGGTAGAAAAAGGACAACACCAAACCACGTTCAGCCTTGTAGCTAGCCCTACGAGGACAGGAGAGGGCTCTCTCCGGGTCAATATCAATGAAAATATTCAAAGGGGCTTGAGATGACTAAAAAAAAAACTGATCTTAGGCTAGATAAACAAATAGGAGGGTTTGATTTTGATTTTTAGGGGTTTTTGTTGGAAAAAGGGAAAAACAATTTTGGGCTTGGGGATGAGGCCAAATTCTTGCAGAGTTCAAGTTGGGGTGAGGTAGGCAGCGGCTTTGATGTCTGAGATAAAATGAATGGATTGAAAAGACTTCTGCGGAGATGAAGAGGGCAAGAGAGTGCAAGGATCCTCTTCAAACTGACAAAAAACATATAAAACTAAACGAAAGTCTAAGGCAGAGCACCAACAAATCAATGAATTCTACCTCAGTTACTCATTTGTTTAATTCAGAAGCAAAGAGAAGGGAAATGGCATACATATAACATTAATGAAACCTACAATAACATGAGAATAACATCATCAAAACTCAGAAGCCACAAGGATCCAGACAAGTGCTGCAAAACTCTGGTCTTTCCTTTGCCAAAAATCTGAAATGAATGTACAATGAGGTGCCAAACTTTTCCCAAGTATCCAACCCTGAAAATGTCTCAGAAAATACAATATATTGATCATCCTAACCCCTTCCCATGCCTCTAGGGGTCGAGCTCATCCTTCTAGGAGCTGTTTCAACCAATTCTAAACATGGAGCTAAAATCTAGGCAGCCAAACAACTTGCCTCTATATGCTAGGAAACTGATCCATTCACTTAATTTTCACTTTTTAGTGAATGAATCCTCTAGAAAAAGTAAAAACATGCCAAATTTACATCATAGTTATCAAATTACATCATGGTAGGTCAATCATCACATGAAAAAGTAAAACTAGTCAAAACTGGGCGAATTTCTGAGCTGAAAAGTGAAATTTGGGCAAAATTCCTCTATGCGCCGCGTCCAAAAACTCTATGCATCGCGCCACTTTGAGCTTGTTTTTGAGGCACTTCCTGAAGTCCAAATTGAGCTCATTATATCTCATTGGAAAGCCCTAGATGTCTGATATCCAACCCAAGTGGAATTTTTCAATTTCGATGTCATTTGCCCCTCCAAAATTGCAATCTCCCAAGATTGGTTCCTGCAGGTGCAAAAAGTGGAAGAAAGGCCATTTTCAAGGTGTTTTTGGCCCTTTAGGCAGCCCATAATTTGATGAAATGCTTCGGCCATTGCTGAACATACATAATATATCATAACAAACCCAAAAATACAAAGCTTTCCTCCAGAAGATATCCCAATCATAAGCGCGCGTCGGGCGGAAAAACCTGTTTTGCAACCAAAATTTTCAAAAATGACAAAATTTTCTCCAAATTTGCTGAAATTTGGAGTTAAGGTCTCCCATCATGTCTCATGCTCAGCCAAGGAAGCTTCGGCCAAGATTCAGAGTGGATCCGGCCTTTTCCGACGTTTCAGTGCTTTTCTCAACCTTGCCTTCTGGATCTTCATTTTCGCTCTACAAACGTGTGTGCAGGCCCAATAGTGGTCTTTCATATGTCTGAGCATGTCTTTGTCCCTATTGGCCTTCTCTAAGAGCTTCTACAGATGAATTTTGACGTGCGTAAGGCAAGTCTCTTGCTCAAATGGTGTCATGTCACCTGGTCTCTTTCGGGCCAATTCACGGTCTTCACGGATTTGCCGCAACTCTATGAGTGTCTGTTGATCCTCCAGTTGTTTATTCTGCTGCTCCAAATAATCTATAACCCACTGAGCTCTCTGCAAATTCACGGTTAAAGTGTCAATCTCAGCTTTTTTCTCCTGGATTATGTCTTTCAGCTTTGAGCTGGGAGAGCTCACATCAACATCAATCAATATGAAATCAATATCTTAGCCTCCTGAAGGGCCCTCATCATGCATAGGCCTCTTGCCTCTGTCTTGAACCTGTACCTGTGCTGATGTCAAAGGTGAGACCCCTTCCATGCCATGTGGAGATAGTACTCGCGCTGCTGATGAAGGCAATGAGACCCCTTCCACCCCTGGTGGAGATAGTACTCGTCGTGCTGCTGCAAATAAGGCTCTGTTGCCTCTCTGATAAGTCACACACACTGGAGCACTGATAGGCTCAGTCACGAGAAACTAAAACTGATGCGAAGGCTCTCCCTCATCACGAACAATCTCGGGAGGAGGCTGAGGGGCTGCAAAGAAGTCACGGGAAATGAACTCATCCCATGCGATGCCCTGCAATCAAAGCTAATGTACTACAATGATTTTAATGAGTGCATAATGATAAATGCTGTTATGTTGCTGCTCTGGAGTCTTCTTCTGCACAAGGGTAGTCATCCGCTCTATGTTTCGGCACATGAAGTATGGAATATTCATCAGTCTCACTCTCGTGAAATGCATCAAAAGTCTGATATGGTATGCATAAAGGCGTGAGAATCTACCCTCACAGCTGAAGTATCTAATGATGAGTTTCATTAATGGCGCATAAGACTCCTTCAGAAACCGGAATGGAAATACTCTGCTCAACTGCCTCAAATATCCAGGCCTGATGTAAGGTTCGTAATATGCTCTATCCAGCTGCTGTCTCTTATTCCACTCCTCAACTATGTTTGGTATCCCGGTTGCCTCAGAAATGGTCTCTGGTGTCAAAGTGAAGTTCACTCCAGCAAGGTTTACATGACCATCACGCAAATGTAGGACAAATAAGCGAACCAACTCCGGATGGTGCTGAATCTGAGATATCATCTCGCAATACCGAAAACATGAATGTTGATGAAAGCATGTCATTGCAAGCGGGCAGGCCTGCAATTGAGCCAAAGAAGTGGGCTCCTCCTTGACATGCCTGCCACTCTTATGAGACCTCCTCGGTACATTTAGCTCTGCGGTTGAATCACTGTCCTGCTCATATGATGAATTTGTCTCTGACATGATGCTGAAAACAAGGTGTTTGACAAATGTATGCTGATATATGTATGGTGAAAACAAGAGTTTGTTTTTCAAGAGCAAGCGTGCCACATATACAATAAGGTGCTATGAAGAGATATCACAGTGGGAAAAGGACTGTCAAATGAGATTTAAGTGTGAGGACAGTCACTGTTTGGGGGACTTAGGGATTTGGGGATTTATAGGTAATGGGAATGAGTGATAGTGATGGGGGGTAGTTTTAGGAACAAGAGTCAATGAAATGGGAATATATAAGTGAAATCAAAGACATAAAGGCAGCCCTTGAGTGTCATAGAAATTAGGATTTTATCAATGAAGGGAAGTGATGGTAAGTGACAGGATTTGAGGGTTTAACACATGGGCATAAAAGGGAATAAGGGATACGAGATAGCGGGAATAGGAGAGGGACTGTGGTATGAGAGTGTGACAGTAGTAGCAGTGATAACAATGATAACAATAACAAGGGCACAAATGAAAATGGAATGAGAGTTTAAGCACCAAAGTTCAAGTTTTAATCACCTCCTTTCAAACCCTTGGGAGCATATTGCAATATGGGTATAGGGTTTATTCTTGCACCAATTAAACTCTTTGAATACCTCCTTCAAATAACACCCAACAGGAACTAAACTCTAATAGCAAGCGCACACAACTTACTTGGAGGAAAATGAACTGAATTGATTTGAGTTTTGATGATGGAAGATAAGTTTTTGCCTTTGGGGCTCTGTGTGATGTGCACAAACCCAATGCGCCGCGTTCAATGGGTGTGCCGCGCACTTAGAAATTTTCATTGTGTGTCTCGACTCAATGCGCCATGCTCTGTGGATGCGCAGCGGACTATCCCAATGTGCCATGCTTAAATTACACACAGTCAGCCTTTCTCAAAACAGAGTTTGGTCTCTCAAATTCCAACTTCGATTTCTCCCTTAGATTTTCTCAATAACTCTTGTTGCAAATGCATGAATGGCTTTGAGAAATATCTCATATAGACATGGTTTTAATTTTTCCTTCTTCAAAACCCATTTTGTAATGTTTTTTGACTTTGGCACTTTTTCATTTAATACAACTTTTGTTTTTTTTTTGTTTCATGACTGACTTTCTGGAGCTTGAATAATGAAATTGGTTGATTTTACAGGGATGGTGGCATCGAAACTTGGCAAAGGATGACCAGAGTTTGCATGGTGAAGTACAACATGGTGGAAAGATACGTTTTATTACAAAAACAAATTTAGACAATTTCTTCTTCAAAACAGAGTTTTGAAGAAGAAACATCCTCGAGCATATTCAATGATGAAAATTTTGAACTGAAAACTTACTGAAAACCTCCTCATGGCCTGCGAGCATTGTTTTACATTTCAAAAGACCAAACCCTAGACGTAGAAACTAAAATGATTCTTTTTGACCAAAATAGCTTGTATGACTGTAAATGACATGAACTGAACTTTGATGAATTTTTGGAAATTTTGACTAACCCAATAGGTACAAGCATGAGGGAAAATGAGAGAACAAAGCCCTTTCATCAGTCAATGGCATGCCCCTAACGGAATGCGGATGAATGAGCGGAATGAGACACCTAAAAAATGAAATGCAATAAGAGAAATGATCTTTGATGGAGGGATGTAAAGACCGACTCTAACACAAGGTATGTACATATTTTAAAAGGCTATCAAAAGTCAATTCAAAATTATGAATCCTATATTTATAGGACCCTAACAAGCTGCCATTAGTAGAATATTTCTCGCCAGAATTTATGAATGAGCTCAAGGAGGATTCCATATTTGACTTAAGGACACGCACTTCTAAAAGGGGAAGTGTCGATTATCTTCGAAATGGGCTTAAGGGTAGAAAACTAGGTAAGGCAAGATGGATGGAAGTGGAAAAGGTGAGGCAGTTGTTCCCTCATCTTCTGAACAGGTGATTAAAGTATTTTGGGGTCCAAAATCTTCCCAATTGGGAGGTCTGATCAGGGGATCATGTCTTATGCTTAAAAATTAAAGTGCTCGAAATAGCTCTGAACCTAAGCGACTAGAAAGGTATCATCGTTGTGATTTTGACGCCATGAACAGTTCAAAAAACTGATGTCGTATGAGAAAGATATCGCATTCTATCCATTTTCCCAAACAACAAAATTTTGTGACTAGATACCCAGTCACTATGCAAGTACAGTTAGTAGGTATATACTTCGAATATTCCATTTTTACTCAGCCAACAGGATCATGCCACATAGCTCAATCTAGGTCATTGGATTTTGGTGGTATAGAGGAATTTAGATCGTTGATGGGTTTCTATTTGGCCAATGGTTGAGTGACACGTGGCAAGCTCACTGGCCAACACGTGTCGTCAGGAAGGTAGAGTAAATTTAATTTGAGGCTATAGGAATCAAACTCGATACCTCAAGCAGGGGCACAAATGACTTGATCAGTCCACCGGTGGGGTGTTTCTTACCCTTATAGGGTCCCACTACTATTTCCATGTTATAAAGTTTTACATTGGGGGCTTGGGAGGCAAAAACCGAAGGGTCAACCCCCCTCTCATGTGGCCTTGCGCCTAGAAACATACCCTCCGCTCTAACCGCAACAGAAAACTTAACTGTCGGCGATGTTCAAGTTCACATGATAGAGATTGAAGAATAGTTTACACTTAAAAGTTGTGATAATCGTAACCTCCTGCGGGTGGCTTTCAAATAATTACAAACATAGTCACATAGTGGATATGGCATCAAATGTCGTGGGTCATGGAACATTGCCAATGCTCTGGGTTTCGTCCTATTATACAGAGTTTTAAACGGTTGACAAGCGAAGGTTACAGAGGGGTTGGTATGTGACCACCCTACCTCTAAACTTTAATGGTATCCTAAATCGTTCATCTATTCTGGAGCACGCCCCTAAATTTTATGGTTTTCCATAAATTTAACTTAAGTTAACTGACTGTCTCCACATTTAGTGGAGATTTTTGAGCTTTCATTGGGAAAAATGAATTGGGAGGTCAATTTCGACCAATTTTGGTGAAACAAGAGTCTATCTAGACTGATTTGAGCATTCTGGAGCCATGGGTGCAGAGAAAAAAGCCATTAGAGGCCTGTAAACATATGCATTAGGGGAATTTTAAGGTCTAAAATGGGCCTCCTAAGGAAACAATAAAATAATAGCTATACCAATAAAATAATATTTATGAATTTTCAATTCACTTTTTGCACCACAATGCATGTAACCATAATTAAATTCAATTCGAAAGTTGTACCAAAGTAAAATTAATAAAAAAATTGTATTGAAGTGACTATAAATAAGAATGAGATTTTCAAGAACAAGTCATTATCATTGAATAAATAATGCATTTGTCCTTTGTACTTAAATAACTTAAAATAAAATATAAATATAAATTTATAAATTCTTAATTATATCATATGTTATCAATTAAAATTTATATTATTTAAATTGTATAATAACATGTACTTAATATAATATATAAAAATAATATAATATAATAAATTTATAGGGATATGCATTGTTTCTTTCAAGAAATATGAAATGACAATAATACATTTTTATTCAGAAAGTGTGAAATGACATTTATTATGAGTATTTTTCTTTGACTTTAAAATTACTTAGAGCACTACCATGGTTAACCATGAGTTCTTATCCACCATTGAGAATGTGAAAACTAGGTACCATTAACTCAATCAATGCCACCTCAACGATTAGGGATGATGTCATCCCCTAAAATGTGATTGGTTCTAATAAAGTGAATTTTGATTGTACATCTTCCTTAGGAGGCCCATTTTAGACCTCAAAATTCCCCTAATGTAATTTACAATTTTGAGAATAATGAAAAAGAGGGACATGTCATTGGGAGGTGGACTAGCAAATGCAGCCCAAGAGGTGTGAAATGCTTCATCATGCCTACCATGTAAAACTTATGTGTGAATGTTTTTCTCTATTATGCACTGTTGTTTAGTGTTTTTAAGGCTTATTTACATGCTTAAAGTTCACTAATTCATCCAAATTTCATGGTTAAATCTCTCATTCCTTAATAAAACTTATAGAGACAATCTTTACATGTTTATTTAACTGAAAGGACACTTAGTGCATCAGAACTAATATACTCCTTTAAGATCATATATGTAGATGATATAATATTTGGTAGCAATGATGACTGAATAAATAAGAAATTTGCTAAGTGAGTTCGAGATGTATTTACTTGGTGAGTTGACATACTTCTTAGGGTTTCAAATATCTCAACAAGAGAAAGGAATATTTATATGTCAAGCCAAGTACATCAAGAAAATTCTCAAGAAATTCAAAATGGAAGATTGCAAACTCATCCTTGCTCTGATGGTTACACGTTGCAAATTGAGCATATATGACTCATATAAGGATGTGGATTAGAGATTGTACTGATCTATGATTGGTATTATTCTATATGTAACATCCTCCCAGCCATATGTTATGCAAGAAGTTGGACACGTAGGAAGTGTTAGCCACCTATAAAATTTGTTATATCAAAAGGTGGCTAAATCATTTTTGAGCCTTCAAGAAACAATTTTTATTACTAAAAATGTTATCCCTTGAAGACTCATGAAGACATCATGCCCTTTGTTTAAATATTCACTGTTGTTTCCCTCTTAATTATGAAATTCTACTATTTTCCATGAAGAAAAGACTGCTGCAAAACTCCATTTTTCCCCTCCCTCCACTCAAAACTAACCTTCATTTTATTCCCTTCTTCCCCCATGAAATTCTTCTATTTTTCATGTATTCCTTCTTCCCCTTCACAAAATCCCTTTTATAAGGTTTGAAACTCACTTTTGAACCTTATTGAAACCCCCAAATCCATCAAAAACCTTGAAAAATTTCATAAAAAATAAGTTTTTTCACTATGGACTTAAGCACCTTTGGGCTCAGTCTTAAACCACTTCCCCACATGTGCCCTAGTGCTAGAACAAAGTGCTAATAGTTCCGAGCACTTATCGCATTGGAACAAATCGAAGATCCCAAGTCTTTTACTTTTATGAGACCTCCGATCCGATGAGCCCCTTTGTTTTTAACCCCCGATCCCTTGTCTCATTCGCATAACCCTGGGCCCACAATCAGGCACTTAAAAATTATAAATAAACCTTCCTGATCACGTTTTCCCTTTGTATATTCATAAAACCCATTTTCCCTAAGTTTTTAACTAAACGCGCCAGTGCATTCTTTTTATTAATAAACATTGTTGATCTTAAAACCCGATAAACGATCCGTGTGATCTCGCATCAGATATTTTCAAAATGGGTAGATTGAAAGACCCTCACCTTGCTTCTAATGTCGATTGGCCCTTATATATATAAGCCCCAGGCCTTTTTCTCTCCATATAAACCAGCAGCCCCGCAGTCGGGTCGAAGTCATATATATAACCCGCCCCAACACAAATAAACCTTTGTTTTTATTAAAATCCACGTTTTTTATATTATAAATGGGCCCACCATTCATTGGTTCAACCCTTTCCCCCATCGTTAATCATTCGACCAATCAATGGCCACCGCTATCTCGCATTGGAAGTTTTCATTGGGCGTGTTTCATTTTTTATTCACGACCTCCGATTGGCGATTCCCCGATGAGGTCTCTGTCGTCGATCTGATCTGCAGATCGACAGCCCATAGTCAATCGCTTCGGCACACCCATGTCCATTGCCCCATCGATCGCAAAGCTCCGATTACATCTGGGTCGTCCACGTGTCCAAATCGGACACTCCAGATCTTTCCTCCCGACTTTGGTTTAAAATCATATACCCCTTGTGTAATGTTTTATGACCAATCTCAATTGTTTATCCCTGCAGGTCAATGACCCATATTAACCCTTTCTCCACCTTTGTATTATTTCATTTAACCCAGATCAAATCTCCTTTGATTATTTCTTTCATCCAACGGTTCATAATAATCCTAACGGGCCCAACCCTTGTGGGTTCTGCCTCCCTCCAGGCTTGATCTTAGCTATCCACCTTTGATCCAATGGCTCAGACTGAAACTACCTCACCTCCTTCTGCCTGCGGATCTATCCAATATCGCACTCACTCCCCATCGTCAGATTTGAGACCCCGGATCCAACGGTTGACGCGCGTTTTCACGTAACTTCAACCACGAAGGTTAATTTCTCAAGGGCTACACGATATAACTATTTTCAAATTCCACATGCTGGGCGGGAATTCATATCACGTTCGAAAAGGTGAAACCACCTATCCTTCTTTTGGCCACGCAAAACCCACAACTTTCCCTCCCGAAACTGCCTACCTCATTTTGTGTTATGTTTTATCACGTGCGCTCCCCGCTGTTGATCTCTGCAGATCAATGGCTCAGATCTAATCTCCCATTACACTATCGCCCTCTGCCTTCACCAAAGGATTTCAACGAGCAATCTCCGCCATTGATCTCAGGGTCCAATATGATCCGATGGTCTACGATCGTTCGGAAACCCCAATTTCCATTTTAACACAGATTTATTCCGCCAAAGGTTTTAAACCCTTTTTTCTTTGTAATTTCTTCACAATTGCGCCTATGTTATTATAAAACGACTCATTCGCTTTATATGTCCACAACCATATCAACCGTTGATTCGACATGGATCAATGGTTCTGACTTAATTCTTCACCGCTTTCCTCTTTGACCTTCTACACACGATCTCCACCGTTGGATGCCCTCATCCAATGGTCATGCTCCTAACCGCAACCTCCTAAGCAGTCTTACCCAAATAAATGCAGGATTTACTAAATTTTTTTGTTTTATGTAGGTTTTAATGTTTTTTCCATTATATTGAAGAAAAACCAAAGGCCGGGGATGACGATCCTCATGCCTTTGTTCATAAAAGAAAAGCCACGTTTTGCCAGTGTCTCATGAACACTGATAGCTCCATAAGAAGCCTTGTAAATGCCTGCACATCAACAAGACATAGATAATTAAAGCAAATCAAAGAGTATTAGTGTCGAAGACCTAACCAAACCAAAAATGAAGAAATAAAGCTGGTTTACACAGTTTGGATGGATTACGGCTAAGATTGAAATCAAAAGCCTAATCCACTAAATTAAGCACAGTTAAAGGCAAATCAAAAATATTTATCAGACAGAGGATGCCTCCACTGCCACATCAGAGGCTAATTGATTCCTCTCAGCTACCCAATGCCACCTGTAGCCTTGAGTAATGACCAAAATAGAGGATATTTCCCTCACGACAACCGAACAGTTAATTGAAGCCAAAAGATTTATTGCAAAAATATCAGCAGAGTTATTACACAATGACACATAGCCTTAAAGTCAATAAAATCATCCCATCGAGCTTAATTCTTAATGTAAAACAATTAATACAGAACAAATATCTGTAAACTTCTCCATTGAGCCCCTCAAAGGCCCAGAAGCATTTATCTGTATTAATTGAACCTGGGAGATATTTTATCCCATCCCAACTCCTTCTATGAATTCTTATTGAGGAGTTCATTGTAAACATTGGTTGCTGAACTTTGAAATATACTTGTGCTCGAAACTTCTACTTGTAAATAGTGTTCAAAGGCCCTTGAAGTTGTATTTGTAGTCAAATAAGTTTGGTTGAGAAGTGAATATTATTGTTGAACTGAAACATTGGACTTGAAGATTGTAACTAGTTTGAAGCATCAATACAAGCTGATTTATGGGATCCTGGTCTATGTCAACGGTGATGTTTTTCTTATCGTAAATTGTTATTTTATTTATGTTTTCACTTTTCCCATCTTCTCTGATAAGGAAAAACAAGCATAGAGTTATGATTTAATGTTTACAGTACCCTTCTCTGATTGATAAGCTTTATCTATATGTTTTCTTCCAAATTGTGTTTTTTAGGAATGATTTAATTCAGTTTAAGCAGTTAGGAATGTTGGCATTCCCTCGTCCTCCTGTCTAAGCTAAATGTTTTTGTTGAATTTTATTTTCGGCTTATGTTAAGTAGAGATTAACTAAGGAAGTGATGGTGAAGCCCGTCCTTTAGTTTTATCCCCAAAAACTATCTGAAGATTTCCCTAAGAATGTGTTGAAAGCAGGCTAGGTTGAAAGTGCTTACCTGGTCTTAGACTATTCTTCGTTATCTTATGTGTTTGTCTTGAAAGTTTACTAAGTAAAGCAGAGCTAGTAAATTCTATGGTGAGCCCTATCCTCTAAGTTTCTTCTCCAACGGTTGCTTTTAAAGTTTCCCTTTGTGTTTAACATGTTTTCTATAGAAAGTTCATCAAAAGCTAGTTAGTTTCGAAGTACTTACCAGATCTTATATTAATTTTATGTCTTTCTTAAGTGTATTCCGAAAGCAGGATAGTTTCAAAGTACTTACTTGATCTTAGGCTGCTCTTTGTTCTTCATTTGTTTAAATTCCCCTTCTTGTTGTATCATTTCATTCCATAAAATCAGCTTTAAAGAGATCCTTAGACATACATGACTTGGCCCATGGACCACTCTTAAACCTTGTTGTTTTAATTAAACCCTATTATGACTCCATAGCCCAATGGACTAAAATCCAGCGTTATATCTATCTAATCAGCCAGAGCTTGTTCTGATTGATTGCAACTTCACACCTTTGAAACTCTTTCCATTTAGGACATTCCACTCAAATAATAATCATGATCAACCATCCAAAACAAAACAAAACCCTCAATCTTCATAACTATCCTAATATCAAACCTAAAAGCCTTAAACATAAATCCATCTTTGCACTTGTTGGAGAGATCCCTCTCCAGATTCAGGAGGGCTAGATCCTAGAATCCCAAAGTGGTTGAAATAGTGTTCTCTCTACAGTTTGACTTTTCCAATCTTGCAAATTACAGGGAGCTAACATTTCTAGTGACTCCACTGGGTACCTCTGAGTCATTTTCATGCTAAGGTAATCATAAGATATCAGAAATTTGTTTCAAAGAATATTTGGTATATTAACTAGTTGAGCCACCAACAACTAACATTTCTGGCGACTCCACTGGGGATTGAGTCAAATTTCATCTTAGGTTCCCTTAAGACTTCATAAAAACCCCTTGAGTACAAGTAGCCTTCTTCAAGCACGACCATGTAATGGTAATCATGATAAAACTTGTTTGAATCAATGACAAACTAGGAAAACCCTAGGATTCTCACAAGAGCTTATCAAACCTTGAAGGATCAGCTAGCTTAGCCATAAGAGTAGACTTTATTTGTCTCATCACCGTAGCTAAGTGTTGAAACAGATTTAGGATACTTTTAGAACCCATAGGACTGAAATAACTCAGAAAACCCAAAAATATTTCATATTGGTATTTAATAAACATGGTGGTGGACCATAAAACCTTTTACCTCCAAAACAGCTAAAAAATTGCTCTAGGCAACTCCACAATCCTAAAAAGACCTTAAGACTCCATTGGGAAGAACGATTATCATATTAGCATCATTTAAACTCAGTAAAAGGATTTTAGGATTAAATTTTTCTTATGTTAAGATCAGTTAACCTCTTAAAGTTTGTCATATCTAGTTAAAATTTTGTTATTTAGTCGGGTCTGAAAAAAACAACATAGTGGCTCCTAGAAAGATTTATAATAGAGCTTACCCTGACCCAAACCCACCTGAGATAGTTGATAACCCTGAAAGTATCCTTAGGAAGTCTCCTAAGATTAAATTTTCAATTGTTTTCATATCACCCTTGAGAGCTAATTCAGTTCCTGACAATCTTGCAGCTCTACAAAAATCACAAGTTGACTTAAGAAATCCATTTAGAAGTAGGTCGCTTGATGATTTATATTAGATAGATTTAGAGTCTTCACTTTCATCCCCTGAACAAGTGAACATCCTGGTAGTAGAGAAACAAAACCACTTGATTTACATTTCCTTTTCAATTTAGGTGTCTCTCTTCCAAGATCAGCTCAGCAATCTAGTGTTGTTCCCTCCACATCTGCTCATGCTACATCCATTGTCCAAACCACTCCACTCTGGCCCACTTTCCCTCTTGTTAATCCACCTCTTGTAAATCCACCCCCACCTCCTATCATGGTAGCATGGTATGCTCCCTAAGTCCTTCTTGTACCCTTGGTCAATATTCCATAGGACTATCAGTCCAAAATACCATTGTATGATGCCAGTAATGCTACAACTGCATCACAACATGTGGATAAGATGAATGACTACTTTGATAGAAATGAAATTGATGATGAATCTGTCAAACATAGACTATTTGCTCAGAGTTTTGGGGGAGAGGTAAGAAAATGGTTTAAAGGCTTAA
Source organism: Pinus albicaulis (assembly GCA_034641835.2). NCBI lineage: Eukaryota > Viridiplantae > Streptophyta > Pinopsida > Pinales > Pinaceae > Pinus > Pinus albicaulis. The sequence goes on from CM076569.1 coordinate 316,395,068, forward strand.
CCCCCCACAGTATAAATGATCTCCAAGCCTTCCATCAAACATTCTTAAACAAATGGGAAGTGAGAAAAAACCCTCTTCAAATACTTTCTGATTAAAAAAATCTCCAAAGAAACACTAGGGAAAGTGTACAAGCTTACTGCACTAGATTTAATAGTGTGTATAATGCCCTTCCCCCATATTTAAAACCTCCACAAGGCTCATCGTTAAACAAGTTTCCTGAAGGGTTTGACCCTGAAATGGCCTATCAGCTGAGAGAAAGAGATCCTCTAACCCTTGAATATATGAAAAAAGGGGCTCTTGCTGTGGAAGTTAACCTAATGGAGAAAAGAGAAAGAATGAAGAATGAGAAGAGAGTGTCCTTCAGAGAAGAATCCACACCTTCCACATCCAGCTCAAAGATGGAAAGAATGATGGAGGAGATGATGAAGAAAATGAGCATTCTTGAGAGAGCACAAGAAATTCAAAACCAAACTGCTCCTCAAAACAGAAATCAAAACCAGAATCAGAATTTTAGAAGAAATCAGCCTCAAAATAGACCAAGGGAAGATGATCGATAGATCACTCCTCCCTTTCATCAAAACTATGTGAGTGAGGTTGAAGACACAAATGAAAAAACAGAGTATGATGATATAAATATGTTGGGAGTATATAATGATGACTTTGAAGTTCATTATGATAAAAAACAAGGTCCCTAAACACCTTATGATGTCAAAAGAGATGAGGATGAAAGCTATTATCAAGACATGGAAAATGTTATCATATAATCTCAAAAGGAATATGACCTTAGGAGTAAAAGCAAACAGGAAACTCCCAACAACAAAACCTCTGGTAATTCTTCACGAAATAGCACTGTAAGTAAACCTAAAATTGCAAAACAGAAAGACAAAGTAGTGGCTGGAAATTCTGATAAAGGTAAAGAGAAAGGCACTCAAAAAAATGAAAAACAGAGTGTAGACCTTATCAGTACTAACACTTCAGCTAGTACTCCTATTAAAACAATTTTTTCAAATGTAAATAGAGAAAATCAACAAACTCACCTTGCTGACAAAGTGGCAGTTAATAAGGCTAAGACAAACACTTCAAAGAGTCAGATTCCTTTCAGCCTAGAGTAGGAAATTTCCAGAATTAAAATCTTTGTTCCCCTTACTGAGTTAGCTGCCCAAAATGTATATAGAACCGAAATTTTGAAGGCTTTAAACATAGAGGATAATAATGACACAGTCAATCTTAATGATGACCAGATAGAGCTTATTTTTGGTCCAGAGATTGAAGGTAGATATCAAGAGGGACTAGTTCCTCCCTTTTATGTAAGTTTAAATGTTCACGACAAGATTTTACACAACGTTATGCATGACTTAGGGGCTTCTCATAATTTAATGCCCAAAGCTGTAATGGAGAGCCTGGGTTTAGAAATCACTAGACCTTATAAAGACCTTTACTTCTTTGACTCAAGCAGAGTAAATTTTTTAGGTTTAATCAAATACCTTTGCATTAACTTAGCCCCAATTCTAGCCAAATGTTTGGTCATGGATATTGTTGTGGCTAATGTGCCCCCAAAGTATGGAATGTTGTTATCTAGGTCTTGGGGGAATAAGTTACAAGGAACTATGCAGATGGACATGGCATATGCAACCATCCCTGTGTTTAATTAGACAAGAAGACTTTACAGGGAGTCCCATATGCAGTACATGGTGACTAGTCAAGACAGACCGCAAAACTCTCCTTTGTATTCTATAAATACATGCCTCAATTCATTTATCCTATTTAACGATGAAACATTAAGTGAAAAATTCACTTTAACTGAATTAATGGCCGATAGAGAGGAGGAGGAAGACACCACAGAAGTGTCAAAACAGTTTGTTGAACCCGTAAACTACAGCAAACAACACACCGGTCTTGAACTAAAAATCATGTGTCCGTCGGATTTTAACCTTGAAAATCAAGAAAGCATTCCTCAACTTAACTAAAAACCTGAGGAATTAAAACAGATTCAACAGAGTGTTGATTTTCAAGAACAAATCGAAAGCACTTTTGTTGAAGAGGATAGTAACCAAACTGAAGAACCCGAAACTAATCCTCTGTGGAGTATGGATTTTGATGGGTCCTGCACTAGGAGTAATGCTGGTGCAGGGGTATGGATACACAACACTGAGAACAACCACACAGAAATCGTTTCCTGTATTTTAAACTTCCAGTGTTTGAATAACATAGTGGATTATGAATCCCTTTTCTTAGGCTTATGTTTGCTGAAAAAGTTAGGAGCCAAAAGAATTAAAGTACATGGGGATTCAGAGTTAATTATTAGGCAGGTCAACGAGGAATACAACATAAATCACCCTATACTTAGGGCCTACCGAAACGATGTCATGGATCTATTGAAAACTTTTGAGGAGTCCCAATTGATTTTTGTCCGGAGAAGAAAAAATATCATGGCCCACAGCTTAGCTTTTGCAGCTAGAATGTGTTTAACGCCATATGAAACCAAAGAATGTACAACTCAAATTAAATTCAGGCCAGTTTTCCCTGATAACGATAAATATTGGAAAGTGTTTGACGGAGACAAAAAAATAGAAGACTTCATGCAGTTCAGAAATGAATTCGAACTACCAAGTTCAGATTCAGATTATGAGATAGACTATCTTAGTGAAGAAAATTTTCTTGGCAAAGAAGAACCATCTCCTGAGCTTGCTGATATAAATCTATTGTCAAGAAAACTTGAAAACACAACACAGATGATTGCAGAGTTAGAAACAGAGGATTTAGAGACTCTGCAGTCTCAAAATCAAAGTTTGCCGAAAGGTCTGTCTCCTTTAGAAGAGTTATTTGATTTCAATGATGTGGCCAAGAATCCTAAATTGGAGCCTGTAGAAACTGAAGTCAAAGAGTGAAATATAGGCAGTGAACTAAAACCTATGATGATTAAATTGTCTAAGACTTTACCAGCTCACATTAAACTCAAATACATAGAGTTGTTTAAAGAATTTCTGATGTTTTTGCTTGGAGTCATGAGGATCTGAAATCCTATGACACTGAAATAATTCAGCACAAAATTCCTCTCAAGGAAAACCAAAAAAAATTCAAATAAAAGATGCACAGAATCAACCCTGTTCAGTTACCTTTGGTTGAGAAGGAGATCAAGAAAATGTATGAAGCTCGTATTATTGTCCCTATTAGATATTCTGTGTGGGTTTATAATATGCTGTCAGTTAGGAAGAAAACAGGAGAGATTAGGCTTTGTATAGACTTTAGAGACTTAAAAAAAGCTTCACTCAAGGACAACTACCCTTTACCCAAAATGGACCATATTTTACAAAGGGTAGTTGTTTCCAAAAGAATTGATTTGCTAGATGGCTATTCAGGGTACAATCAGATTTTAGCCCACCCTGATGATCAACTAAAGACGACGTTTACTATGCCTTGGGGCACTTTCATGTATGTGAAAATGCCCTTTGGTCTAATGAATGCTGGTGCAACTTTTCAGAGAGCCATGGACATAGCATTCTCGGAAGAATTGGGCTACTTCATCATTATTTATCTTGATGATGTCTCTGTGTTTTCAAAGATAGATGAAGAGCACTTAGAACATTTGAGAAAATTATTCGAGAAATACAGAAAGTTTGGCATATCTTTAAACCCTAAGAAAACACTATTTTTTCTCCAAGAAGGAAAACTTCTTGGCCACATTATTTCAAAGGAGGGTATAAAGATAGATCCAAAGAGGATTGAGGCCATATTGCAAATCTCTCATCCTTGAAACATCAAGGAACTACAATCTTTCATTGGAAAGATTAATTTCTTGAGAAGGTTCATACCCAACTTGGCTGAGCTCCTTAGGAACATAACAAACATGTTGAAAAAGGAGCAAGGGGTTAAATGGACCTTGGAAGCAAAGAAGTCCTTTGAACTGGTGAAACACGCGTTAAATAAACCACTAGTTATGATAAGCCCTGATTTTTAAAAGGATTTTTATATTTTTTCATTTTCATCAGAACATATAATAGCTATTGTCCTTTTACAGAAAAATCCACAAGGACAAGAGCAGCCTATTGCATTATTTAGCAAGGCATTGAGGGATGCTCCCCTGAAGTACAACATCATGGAAGAGCAAGCTTTCGCTTTCGTCAAAGCTTTAAAAGACTTCAGAGTATACATCCTTCACTCACACATCATTGCCTTTGTCCCAAATTCAGTTGTGAAAGACATTCTAACCCAGATGGTAAGAGAGGTAAGTGGATAGTTGTTATTCTTGAATATGATTTAGAGATCAAGCCCACTAAACTCATCAAAGGCCAAGGTCTAGCTAGATTAATGGCTGAATCCAATTTTGAAGTTCTTGATATTAATATGATTGATGCTTTAGATGAACAAGAGGAAATCTCAACTCCCATTGTTGAAGATCATTTTATGAATTCCTCTTGGTATGTTGATATTTTATTTGTTTTTCTTAATTTGAATACACCTCCCGATTTATCAAAAATGAAGGCAGGGTTTTTGAAGTTAAAAGATGTAAACTATTGCATTATAGATAAAATTTTTTATTGGAAAATGCAAGTGGGATATTGCTTAAATTTTTGCCTAAGTTTGATGCATAGAAGGTTAAGCACGAATTTCATGAAGGAGAATGTGGAGGCCACCTCTACTGGAAGACAATAGCCAACAAAATCCTAAGGGCTGGTTACTATTCGCCCACTCTCTTTCTTGATGTACACAAGATGATCATTTCCTGTCATAAATGCCAAATTTTTGAAGGAAAGAGAGAGTTGCTGCCCTTACCTCTGCATCCAATCACTGTTGAAGCCCCTTTTCAACAGTGGGGACTTGACTTAATAAGAGAGATCCATCCCCATCCTCTACCCAACATAGATGGATCCTCACTACCACACACTACGTCACTAAATGGATAGAAGCCATCCCTTCTAGGCAAGCCAATGACTCAGTCATTATAAAATCCATTGAGACCAATGTTATCTCTAGATTTGGCTGTCCTAGGAAGATCATCATTGATAATGCAGCTGCATTTGGATCAAAGAAGATGGTTGAATCCTGTCACAAATACCATATTACTTTGGGACATTCTACTGCTTATTACTCTCAAGGTAATGGGCTAGCAGAATCCTCAAAGAAGAGTTTGGTGAACATAATCAAGAAGCTGTTGGAGGACAACAAGAAGTCTTGGCACACAAATCTAGTGCATGCGCTTTGGGCTGACAGATTGACATTGAAGAAATCTATTGGAATGTCACCCTACCAGCTTGTGTATGGTATCGATGCAATTTTTCCTACCAGCTTTGGTGTGCCAATTATGAATTTGATTCAAGAGTTGAAAACTGAAGATAATGACATGATCAGAAGAATAAATCAGACCATTCACCTTCAGCAAACCAGAGAGGAGGTTTATAAAAAAGAATCACAAAAGTAGGACAACATCAAAAAGCTTTTTGAAAGAAGAACAAAGGCCAGCAATTTCAATGTTGGGGACAAAGTTTTAAAGTGGGAATCAAGGAGAGAAGACAAGGGAAAGCATGGAAAATTTGACAACTTATGGCTTGGCCCTTATCTCATTCATTCTGCGGCTGGTAACAATGCCTTTTTGTTGTAAGAGTTGGATGGAGCTGAACTATTTAGGGGTCCTGTCAATGGCAGGATGATTAAACATCACTTCTCTTGATCCTATCATGTTCTGAAAGCCGTTTTATATTTTTTCTTATTATAAATATTTCACCCATCATTGCATTCAAAGTTGGAAAAAAAAAATACAAAAAAAATAGAAGAAACAAAACAGGGTAGTTTGAAAAAACAATAAAGGTACAGCCCCATACCAAAAAAGAGAAACAAATCTGAAAGTGTGCAAGCTTAAATGCCACTCCTGAAAAACACACTACTAGTTAGCCATACAACCTAATCATGGCTAATTAGTTTTAAATTGACTGCTGATAGGTTAGTGAATTTGATTTGTCAAAGAGCTTAATCTTGGATTATCAGTTAAATATATTACGTTAGAAATTAAAGGTTCAAACAAGATCAAAATCCAAACCTTAGTTTTAAAAAGAGAAATGACTCAAATCTATTTATTTCTTGAGTCAAGAAAAGAGGTAAAAACTGGTTCTAATCAGCTCAAAATCTGAACCAGATAAGAAGAAAAAATAGCTCGAATAAACTCAAAGACAGAGTTGAAGAAAAGAGAAGGCCATGCTTTGAACTTTCAGATCTTAAGCCTTCCATTTTGATTTAATTTTCTATACAATAATATCTATGTGCAGCTTGTTTTTATGCCAGGGATCAACCACAAGTCGGACTGTTCAATCCTAACTTGTAGGCTTGTTAAATTTCTATCTTAGAAATTAGTGAATAAAAATATGTTAGACTGTTTAAACCTAACAGATAGTAGCTAGGTAGAGAATCTTATGAACTCAAATGTTTAATCTGAGTTCATGGAGGAATAAGAAGTAGAAATATATTAGATTTTTTTCTTTTAAAAGAATAAAATTTTTGTAAAGAGTTTGCCAATCCAAATGCACTCTAAAGAAGAAAAAATGTTAGATCAGTAGGATTGGGTAGGTAGAAAGCTTGTGTTGAAAATGTTCCATTGTTTTTCATGGCTGCTAATATTTTCAGAGCAAAAGAAGATCCTCCAAGTGAAGAGAAGCAACCCAATTGATAAGGCACTGATCAGACCCCAGAGAATGCAAGTCTGAATTTATTGATGCCTTCAAGAAGGCACCATCCCCAAGTGGAGCCACTGTTAGCCACCTATAAAAATTTTTATATCAAAAGGTGGCTAAATAATTTTTGAGCCGTCAAGAAAAAAAATTATTACTAAAAATTTTATCCCTTGAAGACTTATGAAGACATCATGCCCTTTGTTTAAATCTTCACTGCTATTTCCCTCTTAATTATGAAATTCTGTTGTTCTCCACGAAGAGAAGACTGTTGCAAAACTCCATTTTTCCCCTCCATCCACTCAAAACTAACCTTCATTTTATTCGCTTTTTCCCCCATGAAATTCTTCTATTTTTCATGTATTCCTTCTTCCCCTTCACAAAGTCTCTTTTATAAGGTTTGAAACTCACTTTTGAACCTTACTGAAACCCCCAAATCCATCAAAAACTTTGAAAAATTTCATAAAAAATAATTTTTTTCACTATGGAATTAAGCCCCTTGGGCTCAGTCTTAAACCACTTCCCCACATGTGCCGTAGCACTAAAACCAAGCGCTAATAGTTCTGAGCACTTATCGCATCAAAACAAATCGGAGAGCGCAAGTCTTTTACTTTTATGAGACCTCTGATCCAATAAGCCCCTTTGTTTTTAACCCCGAATCCCTTTTCTCATTCGCGTAACCCTGGGCCCGCAATCGGCCACTTAAAAATTATAAATAAAACTTATCGATCATGTTTTCCCTTTGCATATTGTTACACAGTAATTTGTCACCGTCCTTACCATTCCCCATCCCGCACAATGGAGGACCCATTCCGTGACCTGTGAACATTTTCATGCCTTGAAAACATCATCAATGCATCCCTCTGAACATGAGCTTTATTTTCCCTTGAGACATCTCCTTGCAAAAGTCATGAAAAACATCCCTTTTGGCATTGGCGCGGGAAGACAGTTCAGCACCCGCGCCAATGGGGAAATTACTGCAAAGGGGTCGCGCCACCTGGCGCTCTATCATAGAGCCGTAGTCGCGCCACCCAATTTGGGAGTTGTTTTCTAAATTAGGATGGCGGAAGTTGAGTTCTAACAAATTCACAAACCATCACCTATCTTGAGTTGGGAGGTTGGCTGCGGGAGTTCTATGGAGGGAAGTGGTTTTTCCACCTCCCATGGAACCTTCCTTGTTGATAGGGCCAATCCCATAATAATAGGGATCCCAACTCCTCCTTCCCCATCTATAAAAGCTTGCTCAAATCCATGGCAAGCTAGTCTTGAAGTGCCTAAGCTCTGAATCTCCATATTCCCAAGAGCCTTTGTGTTGCAAAGAATCCTTTTTTTCCCTTAAGGCTGACTCAAGTAAGGAGACCATTGTCATGAGACTCTGGAGAGGTTTTCCCTTTCCTTGGCGAGCTTTGCGAGACGTGGACTACTGGAAACCCGTCCGAAGGAGACCGCGACGTCAGAACTTGGTTGTAATCTTTCTTCGCTGGTTATTTAATAGATGATTATGATTATGGTTCCACTCCGTTTCCCATCATGTTAATGCGAGTAATGTCCTTTCTGACTGACGTTTAGTTACGTATGCTGGTTTCTATGCTTGTATCTGTTCGTTTCTTCTATGTGCAGGTGTTCATCCGCGGAGATCGTGGAGGGATTTTGATCTGCCAAGCTTGAGGAACGGGGACGCTTCTTCTTCAGATCCTAGCGTTGGAATCTAGGTAGGCTCTTATCTCCAGCCTTTTCATTCGTAATTAGGAACCTGCGTCATGACATTGTTTGTTTGTTGCTAGACCCCTGCTGGGCTAGTAGGGATCGCCTCTGTCCGCAGAGGGGATTTACCTCCTCAACAAATTGGCGACTCCACTGGGGAACAAGTAATGGCACGGGTGTGCCGAGGGGCACAAACAGGATCAGGAAGCAAGAAGGTGGATATCTCCACCATCCCTGATCTAGCACTGAGAGTAGTTCTCCATACCATTATGCGGGCTGCTGGGTCACAGGCTCCGCACGAGGCCACGAAGACTCAGCTCCTGCTGGCCTCAGAATGCATGGGTCCCCTACTGTTCAACTGGGCAGAAGCAGTAACTATCAACATGAAAAGGCAGCTCACCAGGTGCAAACAGGGGAAACTGAAACAGTTCGGTTATGGTTCCATCTTGGTATCGTTCATTCTGGAACGCATACCAATCTTCCAGGGCCAAGGGGTTCAACCCGCGCCAATCGCTTTCTGGCGCCAGTTTCACACTTACAGTCGCGCCACCCCTGTAAGTTTTTTGAGTTTTCTCATTTTTGAGCTCTCTGAAGTTGATCAGTGTTTTTCTTCTTGATTTTCCGGCTGCCTGAGTGTGTTGGAGTCTTGCTTGGCTGGGAATTCACCTCTGTCCTTTGGTTGTTTGCTTCTATCTACCGATTTCATGTTTTAAGCCCTAGGTCATCTAGTGGCTTGGTGTATCGAGCCCTCCTTGGGAGTTTTGGTGTTTGGATCGTCCTGTCAACTACCTGATTGATTCTCCACATTCTCTAAGTAGTTGTTTATTGTTTCATTACGATTTTTGGGTGATTGTTCATTTCTTCATTCGAAACTCGTTTGGTCTTGCTTTGGACCTAGATCACACGGTCCATTGGAAGCTTTTGAGTCTTTTCTTCGCTTTGAGATACTTTGGTCGATTTGGGGATCTGATTGCTTGTGTTGATGAGTGAAATGCGTTTGCTTCGCTCTCTTGAATATCGTTTCTCAAGTTGCTCCATTTGTTTTCAAGTTTGATTAGTGCATATTAGCCATTAAACATTGAAAATCAAAAAAAAAATCTCTTATGCTTTTGTTAATTAGTGCAAATTGTGATCTTTTCCATATCGCTAGTGATTCGTGTTTTGAATGAAAAGTTGTCAATTGCGTTAGTTGCATTAGAGATCTCGTTGCTTGGTTTCCTTTCATTTCGTTTGTGTAAAAGCTCTCAACTCTTCTCTAATTAGTTTTCATCGAACGAAATGTTGCACTGTGGCATATAGCTTTGCATTTAGGAGACACTACATACGATAGGGCCTGGAAATTGAAACTTAATTGAAGATCAACTGTAAAATTTATTCAATTAACCTAAGGCAGCATTGGAACTTAACGAAACATATTTAGAAGGTTTAGGCTAGAGACGTGTTCCGGCGTCGTTAAACCTAGCAGCTGTCGTTCGCCTGTTGGCTTTAGACAGCACTAGTACGGACTTGCGCTCCCCGTACCGTCGCGTATATAAAGGGAGACCCCCATAGGTTTTCAATCCTTTATCCACAGGAAGCCGAGTCTGCCGCCCTATACCCGTGATACACCGAACACAGCATTCGGGGAGACTACCTGCACGTACGTAAAGTCCTTGGTCGATTTTTGTTTCATTTTTGAAACCAAGGTGTATATTGCAGTTCACGGATATTTGGTACACCCTTTGTGCCTAGTTTTTCCTGAGCAGTCATTTGGTCTTTTCTGACTCCCTAAACTTGAAAAGACCGTCAAGCGCTTGTCCTTTCACGCTTGTGTCAACCCTGAAAGAGATAGAGTCATCTTTTTATCGTTTCTTGACTCTTAAAACATGAAACGGTAGAATTTCTTACTTTCCAATGTGGTAAAATTAATCGCCCACGATTACACACCTGTTTAGACATTGTTTGTTGACCGTTTGATCGTGTGTCTTAACTCGTTTTCAGCCCGTGTGTGGTTTTGAGTTTGATGGCAACTTTTTCAGAGTTCACCAACCAAGGAATCCCCTCAGAAGGGAATCCTGGTCATTTTCCTCCTTTTGGAAATGTTGGTGCTCCTTACATGGCGACGTTGTCCCTTCCGGGGTTAACTGTTGGGTTGCCTGTTTGGTTGTTCTCAACCTCTGTTGTCCCGAATGTCTCCACTACTGTTCAATCAGTTCCTCCACCTGAACAACCTCATGTTGATTCCAAGGTGGACCTCTCCCCTTCTTCGCCTGTTTCTGCGTCCTCCTCTTCTACTTCGCCTGGTGAAAGTCTGGATTCAAGTAACCAGGTGGCTAAGAAGAAGAAGAAGAAGACAAAGAAGAAGAGGTCTGATAAGCGAGAGGCTAAATGTACAGCTACTGTCCATGAGGAATCTCCTCTTGATAAACCTTCCAACCCTCTGCGGAAAGTCAAGTTCCCTTGCCTATTGTGCACGGGAGACCATCTCCTTCGAGACTGCCCTGGCATTCCCAAGGTGCTCGAAGTATGGTCCAACGGCCGCCCACCATTGCCTTTGGCTTCCGGGAGTCAAGTTGGGGGCACGTCTTTAGCTGCTGTTGATAAGAACTCTAAGAAGCAGGGTAAGATTACCAATCCCTGTAAGTTGTGTGAAGGGAACCATGCCATTCACCTTTGTCCTTATATGGATGAAGCCAAACTAGTTTTGGACAACTCGACCGGTTCTACACCACGCCTTCCGCCGGGTTATAATCGGCTTTCTTTGAGTCCTCCGCCAGCTGATCTTACGAATGGTCAAGAATTATCCTTGGTCGATCCCACTCCCCCAGAAATTCAAATTCACGAATCCGTCCCTGACCAACCATTGGTCGTAGGATCGGTTGAACTGGCCCCGTCCACGGTGCACCAGGTCTTTTCTGTCGAGAGTGGACCTCACACCCCCCATGTCCTTCTGATCTCTTCAGATTCTTCGGACTTGGAGAAAGATTCTCCTGTCCCTGTACTTCAAGAAGCCCCTCCTCCGCCTCCCATGATGGAGGCTCCAGAGGATATCCCTCCCGCCTTCGAGATGGAGGTCATGGAGGATGCTTCTTCTACCGTAACATCAGGGGAAGACCTTCGCTTGTCGATGGTAGCCCCTCCGAGTAGTTTGGTCGCTTCCTTTGACTGGAATCGATTCGCAGGATTTCGCCTTCCGTCTTATGTGCCTTTCAAGATTACAGTACAGGCTCTTGGTCTGGTTGTACCCAGCACCATTATAGACGAAGGTGCCTCTGTTAGTATTCTATCATCAACTACCTGGCAAGCTTTCGGTTCGCCGCCGCTTGCGCCCGTTACGCAGAATCTGTTGACATTCAATAGAAGAACGAGTCAACCGTTGGGGATCCTTCCAAGGTTACCAATTACTTTGGGAGGGAAAACCGTCCATATGGATGTGATGGTCGTTCCAGGCCCCTTGGATTTCAATCTGCTTTTGGGGCGTGATTACACCTATGCCATGGGAGCGCTCGTCTCCTCCCTCTTTCGTGTGGCCTGTTTTCCGCATGAAGGAAGGATCGTGACCATTGATCAGCTGTCATTCTTTGGTCCTAATGTGGCAACTGGTCTGCCATCACCCCCTCCTGGTTTTTATCCACCTGTTGTCTCTGCCCCACCGCAGGTCAACTATGTGGCTACTTACCCCGTGCCTGTGCTCAGTGATGATGCCGTTGTGCATAATGTGCTGGGGGCATTGGGTCATGACTTCCAGGGTGTTTCCCTTCCATCAGGAGTGGAACTCTTGGAAGCACTTCCTTCTGGTTCTTTTTGATGTAAGTCGGTTAGAGCACGGTTTCCTCCCTGGGTCAAGCTCTTTAAAAAATGAAACAAGGTTCTCGGAGCATAGTTCCTTCATTTGTGTCAAGCTCCTTAAAACATGAAACAAGTTGTTTGAGGATAGTTCTTTTAAGTGTGTCAACCTCGTTAAAATAATGAAACACAAGCTTGTTCAATTCGACTTTTTGTTTTGAACCTTCACTCCATTTTCAATGGACTGAAGCTTGGGGGGCGTGCACCTCGAATTGAGACATCATGCTGGGGGGCATGCCCGTCTTCCTCATTTCAAGCATAGTTTGCATATGTGTGTGTTCATGTGTGCTTTTAAGCTTGCGTAAAAATGAAATGTGTGATTAGATACATTGTGTGAATACATTTCGCATTGGGTCGTTTGTTATGTAACTGATACATTAGATTACATCTGTATTAGAAATTTGCATGACATATAGAAAACATCATCACATGTAAAGAAAGATCCATCCAAAATAGTCATATGTATATATATATATATATGTGTGTCGAAATGTTTGCACAGTGTGCATCACATAAAACTCAAAAAATATACATAATCGTCTTAGTACATCCTGAGACACTGTGTCTCTCAAAAATAGGTGTGGCATAAATCCTAAAAACTAATCCGCATGGTGCTCATGATAGCACGTCACTGCACGCACTAGGCGCCTCAGGATTCAGTGGATCCGGTTCGGAACTCCCACCGTGTGGCGCTGGTATGCCATCGGTACGTCTGATAGCCGGGCATAGTCTGGGATCCCATGGGCAATATCCTCGAGGTTCTGGATCAGTTCCTCTCCTCCGGTACCTTCCCCCTGGATCTCAGGGGCGAGTTGTGTCCTCCGGGAGATTGGAGACATCCCGGCTGGTCTCTCAGGTCCTACATCTGCATGCATATATAATTGTGTTAAGACGAATGTGTATTAACAAAAAAAAAACATATAGACATAAAGTCAAAAAATATGAGGTCTTACCCAGCTCCTCGTCCCAGTCATCTCCTTCTAGTAGTGGGAGATCTGGGTCCCCGGTAAAGTCAGTTCCCGAATAGGGCCAATCTTCCACGACGATCAGCTGGCGCCGTAACCACCTAAATAACTCTGGCCTCCAGGACATCTGTTGGCCACCTCCAGATCTGGGCATCAGTGCTGCCCAGCGAGCCATTCGTGGCTCTCGTGGTATCGGACTCGCCACTGCGGCCCCTTGGCCCTGGAAGATTGGTATGCGTTCTAGAATGAACGATACCAAGATGGAACCATAACCGAACTGTTTCAGTTTCCCCTGTTTGCACCTGGTGAGCTGCCTTTTCATGTTGATAGTTACTGCTTCTGCCCAGTTGAACAGTAGGGGACCCATGCATTCTGAGGCCAGCAGGAGCTGAGTCTTCGTGGCCTCGTGCGGAGCCTGCGACCCAGCAGCCCGCGTAATGGTATGGAGAACTACTCTCAGTGCTAGATCAGGGATGGTGGAGATATCCACCTTCTTGCTTCCTGATCCTGTTTGTGCCCCTCGCCACACCCGTGCCATTACTTGTTCCATCTTTTCTGCGGATGGTCTGCTTCCGGTCAGTACAGGAATTGGACCTCTGCGGGACAATCCAGTGATGAAATAAATGTCAGTAACCTCCAATTCTAACACCTGGTCTCGTAGCCTGAACACTTGTTCGTTTTCATCCCAGATGCTGATTAGATATTGGAGGAGCTCGGGTTGAGCTCGTAAACATGGCGTGAGGAAGAACTTTTTCAATCCACAGTCTCTAAGTGCATTCATGCAAGCTTGGCTTTGCATGGCCTGTTCATCCTCGTCTCTGTGCTCTCGTTCCTTCCATTCGATTGCCATTTTGAGTGATTATCTGCATTCACATGGTCAAAAACCCCTGATTAGATCTTTGGTGAGCTTCAAATTCCAAGTGATTTGGTCTAAATGTTGATTTTTTGGGCGGAAATTTAGGTTCAGCCGCTGGCGCGGCTGTTTTGCTAACAGTCGCGCCATGTGGCGCGAGCCCTTTATTAAAAAGAGCGCATTGGCGCGGGTCCGTGCCCGATACCCGCGCCAATGGGCGCAGCCCTAAATTTCAAAAAATGACCATACAAAGACTGATTCTTAAGGGAAAATCATTAAGAAATGAATGAAAATGTAGAGCAAGGGAGCGCCTTTTACCTGTGACAGACGAGAAGCTGAATGGTTGCCTGGATTGGTCGCAATCGTCGACGGAAGTTTCTGCTCCGAATGGACCACTGTTGTTTTCTACCAAGGTAAATAGTAAAAGTAATTTTATTTTTACCAATTAGACATATTTATAACTTTTTCGACATTAAATGAGTTTTAAAAGTTATTTTTATCAAATATTTGCATATGTTATGTCGAAAATGGATTTTACACTTGCTTGGTATGTGCAGCAGCAGGTTTTTGCGACTTAAAAAGATGGACACGAGTTGTATTTTATACTTTTTCGGACTCGGTAAATACATGAAAAAGTCACTCTGGAGTCATCTTTCAGCTCTTTTCTGACTCTCTAAATATGAAAAGATCGCCGAGGCCCTTGTCGTTTCGATCTCGTTAAAATGGACACGAATCGACATTCACCCAGTATAAGTTTAACCCTTTTTCAGGCTGGGGCTGGATCGATTACGAAAAAGGAATACCCTAGCCTATCGCGACTAGGAGGTTTTCCCGGATATTGTTTTCTACCTTTTCGGATCTGGGGAACTATTTACGAAAAAGGACCTGTGGAGTTTTCTTTTCCGCTGTCTTTTCAAACTCTCTAAACATGAAAAGACGCCGAGTTCTTCCTTTGTCAGACTCGTTAAACCCTGATGACATCGGATATAGTCGAAATGACGTTCTCCGAGTTTCTCCTTCCCGGGACTCGTTAAATGCACTAGGATGGATTCGCCCGAAGGGCGGACTTATATCGCAAGCATATGCTATCCCCTTCAAGCTTGTTATTAAAAATAATTGGGGTACTCGCCAGAAATGGTGGGGGAAAAATGGAACCATCATCGTTGTCGTCGGCAGTATGTCGCTCTTGAACATGGCACTTGTCTGCATTCGTGTCGGGTTGGGGACATCTCATCTCGTTGTTTCACTTTGCCTCCGTGGGTTTGGGTAATCTCTTTTGACCTCTCATCTGCTCACTGCCTCGTCACCATGACCTCTGATCCGCTGATGTCAAATACTGCCAAGTCCACTGTCGTGCCGTTTATATGTTCAAGAGAAGTTGGCCTCTGCGAATATCAACCTTCCTCTGATTCTCATACGATCCTGATTCACAACAAAAAATCATGTTCCTCTGTCTCGTGTCGATGATGTGGGAAACATTATGGCCCACCTTCGATCAAGGTCACTTCCTGTCGACTTCAGCTCATTATCCAAGAAGTTGGTCTAGAGACTCCTTATGGTACCTTGGAGCCTGCATGCCTCAATGGCAGGTTCGTCGCATTCGACGTGAGGTTTACATCATTGACCTCCGATCGAGTGATTCTGCTGGTGTTCGACGTCAACTCATTTATTCGCACACCGTAGATTGTACCTTAGTACCTTGAGGACCATTTTCATTATTGGTGGTTTCTCTCGCGTCTGTTAACAGCTTTCATCATTGGCTGGTAATCAGACGATGTTCTTGCATGTTCGACATCAGCTCACACATTCGCATGCTAGAACTTGTACTTGTCTGGGTCGAGATGGAGCGCAAGACCCTGGATTGTGTCTGTTGTAATCCAGGCTGCGATTGTGGATTATTATCATTATGTACATGACTCACTGATTGGATGGCTGCGACCATACCTGAGTCTATTAGTTTGATCTTAGTTGGATGGCTGCGCCCATACCTTGGATCCGGATTATAGCATACTCTGTTTCGGATGGCTGCGTCCATACCACTTATACATCATGTACTTGAGATATCAGTTGTATCTTTCTGCGCAGGTTTTCCGACGACGGGCTTTCAGTTGAACATGTTCTCGTAAAGCATTTCACCCCTCTCCCTCTCGGGCCTCATACTTTAGGGGGCATCTGTTACACAGTAATTTGTCACCGTCCTTACCATTCCCCATACCGCACAATGGAGGACCCATTCTGTGACCTGTGAACATTGTCATGCCTTGAAATCATCATCAATGCATCCCTCTGAACATGAGCTTCATTTGCCCTTGAGACATCTCCTTGCAAAAGTCATGAAAAACATCCCTTTTGGCATTGGCGCGGGCAAGCAGTTTAATACTCGCGCCAATAGAGAAATTAATGCAAAGAGGTCGCGCCAATTGGCGCTCTGTCATAGAGCCGTAGTCGCGCCACCCATTTTGGGAGTTGTTTTTTTAAAATAAGGATGGCGGAAGTTGAGTTCAAACAAACTCACAACCATTGCCTATCTTGAGTTGGGAGGTTTGGCTGCGGGAGTTCTATGGAAGGGAAGTTGTTTTGCCACCTCCCATGGAACTTTCCTTGTTGATAGGGCCAATCCCATAATAATAGGGATCCCAACTCCTCCTTCCCCATCTATAAAAGCTTGCTCAAATCAATGGCAAGCTAGTCTTGAAGTGCCTAAGCTCTGAATCTCCATATTCCCAAGAGCCTTTGTGTTGTAAAGCACCCTCTCTTTCCCTTAAGGCTGACTCAAGTAAGGAGACCATTGTCACGAGACTCCGGAGAGGTTTTCCCTTTCCTTGGCGAGCTTTGCGAGACGTGGACTACTGGAAACCCGTCCGAAGGAGACCGCGACGTCAGAACTTGGTTGTAATCTTTCTTCGCTGGTTATTTAATAGATGATTATGATTATGGTTCCACTCCATTTTCCATCATGTTAATGCGAGTAATGTCCTTTCTGACTGACGTTTAGTTACGTATGCTGGTTTCTATGCTTGTACCTGTTCGTTTCTTCTATGTGCAGGTGTTCATCCGCGGAGATCGTGGAGGGATTGTGATCTGCCGAGGCTGAGGAACGGGGACGCTTCTTCTTCAGATCCTAGCGTTGGAATCCAAGTAGGCTTCTATCTCCAGCCTTTTCATTCGTAATTAGGAACCTGCGTCATGACATTGTTTGTTTGTTGCTAGACCCCTGCTGGGCTAGTAGGGATCGCCTCTGTCCGCAGAGGGGATTTACCTCCTCAACAACTGTCAATGAATGAGTCATACTAATAGCCGATGCGGATGAAGTCACACAGACAATGGGTCAGACAAGAACAAAGGTCACAATCGTCGATGTCAAAGGAGTTGAGGGTGATGCCCTTAGTACCGAGAGAGATGAGCCCCCTAAGGGAGTTGATGTATCAGACCATATCGGACTTTGATACAATGATGCAACACCAAAAATGATCTGACCCAAAGTACGATAACCTCGCAGGAGAGATACTGGTTGTGAGGAAGGTTGACTTAAGACATAAGGAAAATTCTCTACGGGGAGTTGATGATCTCCTGTAGAGAAATAAAGCTCTTCACTATTGACAGGACTCGAAGAATCCATGTCAGATGAAGCCTTTTGATTGTTGAAAAGACGATGAGCAATAGCAAGTAAAGAAGTGGCTAGTAAAGCAGAAAAGAATCCATTGTTAAGAGAGAGTCTAGAATCATTGCTTCGCCAAGTCTAATCCCCGAAAAATGCTTGAGATGTGTTTGAATGGACCCGTCAAAGGAGGCTGCAACGTCAAGGCACTTTTGGTTGTAAAATTATTCTCTCTACTTATTAATACATGAATGGTTTTTTGGTTCCCGTTTTGCGTTTGATATGTTTAATATTATGCAATACATTTGATTCTCCTTGACCAATCGAATAGTTATGAATGAAAATATGTTTTCGTATGCTGTCATTGTTCTCTAATCCTTGTGCAGGTACATGGATATTACCGCTAAAAGACCGCGACGTGTGAAGATGAAGATCAAGAGATCACTGCTACAAGCTACGACAAGAGCATTGGAACAAAGGTAGGTCATATATCCCAACTTTGTTTCATTCATAAACTAGGAGTCAAAGGATTAGCATGTTCCCTTATTTCTAGATCCACTCTAGGGCTAGAGGGATCTCCTCTGTCTGAAGAGGGGATTTACCTGCACAACAAGTTAGCGATTCCACTGGGGATTATAGGGACGGTGACAAAATGTGCCACCCACTCATCTTCATCCTATCATTACCATTGGTCCCTTTGCGAAATGGGGCATCAATTTTATGACGTGTAACCCTCACTCGACCAGGGGGAATGCATATATTATCGTAGCCATTGATTACTTCAAAAAATGGGTCGAAGCAGTTCCTACACTTACAGCTGATGGTAAGAAAGATGCACAATTTCTATTCAATCATGTCATTACTAGGTTTTTTGTTCCAACCACCTCCTCCTCTCCTATAAATACACCCTTCTCACATAGTTGCAGCTAGCTGAACAATCCTTACTATAGCTGGTGTGAGAGTAAAACAGAGAGGAATCCATTGTCAAGAGAGAGTCTAGACTCATTGCTTCACCAAGTCTTATCCCCGATGAATGCTTGAGATGCGTTTGACTAGACCCGTTGAAGGAGGCTGCAAAGTCAAGGATATTTTGGTTGTAAACTTCTTATCTCTACTTATTAATACATGACTGGTTTTTTGGTTCCCATTTTGTGTTTGATATGTTTAATCTTATGCAATAATTTTTATTCTCCTTGACCAATCGAATAGTTATGAATGAAAATATGTTTTCATATGCTGCCATCGTTCTTTGATACTTGTGTAGGTACACAGATATTACCGCTGAAATACTGCGACGTGTGAAGACGAATATCAGGAGATCGCTGCCACAAGCTATGACAAGAGTGTTGGAACAAAGGTAGGTCATCTATCCCAACACTGTTTCATTCATAAATAGGAGTCAAAGGATTGTCATGTTCCCTTCTTGCTAGACCTACTCTAGGGCTAGAGGGATCGCCCCTGTCTGCAGAGCATGTGATGGAAATTGCCTTTGCAAATGAAAAATATGTTTTCCTAGTAGTGTACCTTGACGATTTTAATGTTTTTTCCAATTTTGATGATGAGAATTAATATCATTTAAGGATTGTATTTAAGAAGTGCAGTAAATTTGGGAAAGTTTTTTAAAATAGAAGTGAAGTTTCCATTCCCAACCACTTCGTGAGTGGAGTCATCATGGTTTGTTCGATTGAATAACGTTGAAGTACTTCCTTTGGTTTCTTGTTTCCTACATTCGAGCAACTCCCCAAAGGATAAGGCCTCCCTTCCACCTTATGAGGGAACCACCTCCTCCTCTCCTATAAATACACCCTTCTCACATAGTTGCAGCTAGCTGAACAGTCTTTAATATAGTTGGTGTGAGAGTAAAGTAGGGAGGGATCCATTTTCAAGAGAGAGTCTGGACTCATTGATTCGCCAAGTCTAATCCCTGACGAATGCTTGAGACACGTTTGACTGGACCTGTTGAAGGAGGCTGCAACATCAAGGCTCTTTTGGTTGTAAAATTCTTCTCTCTACTTATTAATACGTGATTGGTTTTTTGGTTCCTATTTTTCATTTGATATGTTTAATCTTATGTAATATGTTTGATTCTCCTTGAACAATCAAATAGTTATGAACACAAATATTTTTTCATATGCTGTCATCGTTCTCTGGTCCTTGTGCAGGTACACGGATAAAATTGCTGAAAGACCGCGACGTGTGAAGATGAATATCAAGAGATCACTTTTACAAGCTACGACAAGAGCGTTGGAACAAAGGGAGGTCATCTATCCCAACTCTGTTTCATTCATAGACTAGGAGTCGAAGGATTAGCATGTTCCCTTATTTCTAGACCGACTCTAGGGCTAGAGGGATCGCCTCTGTCCGCAGAGGGGATTTACCTGCATAATTAGTTGGTGAATCCAATGGGGATTGCAAGGATGGTGAAAAAATGAACCACCCACTCATCTTCATCTCGTCATTACGGTTGGTCCCTTTGCAAAATGGAGAATCTATTTTATGACGTGAACCCTCAATCGGCTAGGCGGCATGCCTATATTATCATAGCCACTGATTACTTCATAAAATGTGCCAAAGCAATGCATACACTTACATCTGATGGTAAGAAAACTACACAATTTCTATTCAATCATGTCCTTACTAGGTTTGGTGTCCCTCAAGCCATTGTTACTGATCATGGTTCTCATTTTCGTCATTACATGATGGCTGAGTTGACTTCTAAGTTGGGTTTGTGTCATGACAACTCAACACCGTACTACCCTCAAGCCAATGGCCAGGTTGAAGCTGTGAACAATTTTCTAGTTACTATGATTCAACATACCATTGGGATGCACAAGTCAAACTAGCATCTCATGTTGTTTTCAGCTCTCTGGGCTTACCGAACCTCAGTGAAGGATGCGACCATATTCACTCCATTCCAGCTTGTCTATGGTCTAGAAGCTACCATTCTGTTTGAATGTGAAATCCCTTCTCTCAAGATAGTTGTTTAATTGCTGCCTAATAATTTTCTAGAATAAGAGCATCTTCTATATTTAGAGAGGCTTGATGAAACTTGCCACTTTTCTTCCCTTGTCATAGAAGCACATAAAATGCGGGTCAAAGCTCATTTTGACTAGTCAGTTTCCCCTCGTTCCTTTATAGAAGGAGACTTCATCCTCTTGTATGACCAAGATCACGATAAGCTGGGGGCAGGAAAATTCCAACCCATGTGGCATGGGCCTTACAGTGTTAAGCATGTTTTTTAGAATGGGGCTTATGAGCTAATTGATTATGAAGGTTATCCTCTGGATCAACCCAGAAATGGGTTGTATCTCAAAAAGTACTATGCATGAGTCTTTCGTGCATGTTTTTTTTGTACATAGGTGTTTTTCATTTTTGTACAAATTTTGGCTTGGTGTGCTTTGCGAGCGGTTTTCCTGCTTATTTTATCATTGCTTTTTGTGCAGATGTTTGTTACTCCTTATGTCGGTTTCGAGGATGGTGCCTCCCGCAGTACCCAAAATCTGTCTTCTGCAGCCTGGGTGATTTATAATCCTACTAGTGAATTGATAGATATTCAAGGTATTTTTCTAGGATGAACCAAAAATAATGTCACTGAATATAGTGCTGTCATTGAAATCTTAACCAAGGCCATTGCTCTAGACATTCATGCATTGATTGTTATCTTAGATTCTTAGCTTGTCGTTCTTCACCTTAAAGGACATTATTCTGTTATAAATCCTCAAATATTAAGGTTGCACTTACGCGTTCCTTTACTAGAAATACATTTTGATTACATTACATATCAACATATTCCTAGACGAATGAATGCATTAACTGATACAGTAGCCAATATTGTATTAGATAGATATTTTCATAATTTGTAAAACATCATAATCACATGATAATATTCATATAGGAAAATAGGCATATATATATATATATATATATATTGAGTGTTTGCATCCACGTGCATCATAAGTTCAAAAAATATGTATGTTTCGGTTACATCTTGAGACATCATGTCTCTCAAAAAATATATGCAGAAATAAAAGCCTAGGTGTCTAGTTGGCATGATGCTCATGGTAGCATGTCACTACCCGCACGATTTGCCTCAATAAGTGGTGAACATAGTATGCACAAGGAGCATCATAAAATGTCACATAGTCAAGGATTCCACTGGAGAGTCCCTCTAGGTTGCATACAATTTCCTCCTCCTCGCTTCCCTCGAAATGAGGGGTCACATAGAAAAGACGACAAGCAGTAGCAAGTAAAGCAGTGGCTAGTAAAGATGGTTCCGAAGTAAGAGGAGGGAACTCTTCCTCGTTCCCAAAACCAGATCAAGCGTCTTGAGGTTGCCAATTGATATCAAATGGCTCTTCAAGAGGAGAACAGGTAGCGAGAGGTAATATACTCAGAAGGATAGAATTCCATAAATCGACAGACCTAGTTGACTGAGATGCTCCCGAAGAAACTTCAAGAGAAGGATCGCCACTAGGAGGCAATGAAGAGGATGAAAAAATTGGTGGTTCCGCCACCTTGATGTTGTATCAACATAGGAGGGAAACGAGATAGCCAATTCGAGGCTTCAAGACCAAAGACTAAGGAATTAATTAAGAACAAGCCAAGAAAATATCTTTAACATGGATGTGATCATAGGAAATTAATTTTATGACATTGAAACGAAACACTGTTGTTTCTTGTTTTAATAGTCGATAAACAGGAAAAAGGTGACTCTAGTCACTTTTAGGTTGAAAGAGTGTGAAAGGAAAAGTGCTCGATGATATTTTTAATTTTAGAGAGTCATGAAAAGACCAAAATGAATACTCAGGGAATCTAAGCAAGAGGGTGTACCAAGTTTGTGTGAACTGCAATATACACCTTGGCGATCAAATGAAAGAGAAATGACCAAGGACTTGACGTACGTGCAGGCAGTCTCCCCGAATGTTGTGTTCAGTGTATCATAGTTACAGGGCGGCAGACTCGGCTTCCTATGGATAAATTCTTGCAACCTATGAGGATCTCCCTTTATATACTCAAGGGTATGGGGAGCACAAGTTTGTGTTAGCACTGTCTAAAGCCAGATGGTGAACAAAAGCTACTAGGTTTAACAATGCTAAAACACGTCACTAGCCTAGACCTCTTTATATATGTGATTTAGGTTTCAATGCTTCCTTAGGTTGATTGAATTCATTTTAAAGTTGATCTTGAATTAATGTTGTGATTTCAAGGCCTTACCGAATGTGATCTCGAATCCTTAATGCACAACTACATGCAAAAGAAAATCATTCCCATTCGATGAATGCTAGCTGAGAGAAGGATAGTAGTCTACAACGAAGCAACAATCAATCGAATCACAAGAAACATTTCTTTAATGCATCTAAGACAACCAAAGAAGAAAATGAAAAAAATCTTTCCTTGTTCACTAAAAGTTACTAATGCAAAATAATGTTTTTCATTTTCAAACTAAGATAAAGAATGCAAATTTTGTCTTTCTACATGAATGAGAAAGACTAGGAAAACTCTGGAAAACTCTGAAGAAAGACCTATTTGAACAAGAGAAAAACTAGGAAAACTCTGTAAATGAATAACTCAGAAATTGCATTACATCAATCATTTAACCATCCTTTATTAATATGTTCAGATCAATTCCTTTTAGAGTGGTATTTTTAGGAAGGTTATTGTTTGCAATTAAGTGAGGGTCTTGAAAGTAAAAGCATGTAAGATCTAATTAAAATCAACTAAATGTATAATTGACTTGTCAGCCACACTCAAATGTGAAGTGTTTAACCTATTGAGATGCCTTCGGAGAAATCAATTATGCCTTTAGTCCTTGGCAAGCAAATGAAAAGAAGCAAGATAAATAAAAATAATGCATATGTGAGATATTTAACCATTTAATATATAATTTAGCATAATGAAAATGGATTTCATAAACATCTATTAACACAGCAATTGACAACTCCGTTATAATGGAAATGAAAGACAAGAACAGTAAAGCTAAACAACAGTGATTTATTAACACTTCAATCCTTATTTCAATAGTGAAAACAGAGTTTCCATTTTCATGAAATTTTTTGGAAGATTAAGTATACACAATAGTATTTTAACATTAAACTAATTGAAAACTGGAAATGAAGCATAAGTAGAAATTGCTAAACAGAGTAAAGGAAATCTAACTAGAAAGCATAATAAAAACCTCCTTCAGGAGATGGGGCCCTCTGCTACTGAGTTGGTTGAATCCTAGCTTGTCAAAAGTGAAATCAAGAAAGAATTTGGTAACTTAACCTCTTTTTTAAAACAAAGTCTGGAAAACAGAGTATTCACTTTAGAAATCTAAACTGTACTAAACTATCTCTCGGTTATGTGGAACCACTATTTAAAGAGAAATTACATAACTAATTGTGAGCTAATTTATATACAGGTGTCTAACTTGGATTACAACCAAAATAGGACTATTGGACTCATGATTTGCTTCGAAGAGAAAATCAGGAGTCCTATTGCTGTAGGTAAATTTATTTGACTTGTAACTTTGACCATGAGTTTAGGCTCCTTTTTATGTCGATATGGACCATCTGAGTAGGATAGAAACTATGTAGGGAAGATTCTAGAAACACCCATGTGGCTTGATTCCTCAACTGACACTTGGAACCTGGTAAACCATAAGAGTGGCTACGGAACACATAGTTAGCTGCAGAACATGCTGCATTCTGTAGCTAATTTGAAAAAACTTATCAAAATATAAAAATCGTGAAAATATAATATGAAAATCATTTAAATGTATCCTCGAGACAAAATCTTTGCATTATTCATTGATTAGGATTTATGAACTTATGGAAAAGTGGTGGAATGAGATGAGAAAATTGTAAATGAAAGGGTAATAATGAGGTTCAACATACTCCCACTGCAAAATCATTGCATGTCCACATGCAATTTTCCAAAATTATGAGTTCTTCTCCCTTACTGCATGTGCTCAGGTACTTCAACTAGGACATCCAACCTTATTCTTTTGTTCCTCTTTGAAGTCAATGTCATTCTTGGCCTTTTCATGAGAAGTTTGAATCTGAGGTTTATGATTGCTCTGTTAAGTCTCTTGTTATTTTTCTTCAATTTCCTATTTTCCTTGTGTAATAGCCCTAGCTGCAGAGTAGTATTATCATGCATTGCTTTTTCCAACTTGTTTTTTCCTTCAAAATCTCATTTTCCTGTTTGATGTGCCTGTTCAATATCTCTAATTCATAAATATCTTGCTTAAGAGAGTCAATTAGAGGTTCTTGTGGATTGAAAGGTGGTTCTTGGTTCATTGAGGCACTTCTTCTTTCCAATGACTCTACATAATCATATATCTACTGCTGAGCTGGATCTATACCAGGAGATATTCTACTGGGGTCTTCTTCAAAATAAGAAACATGAGAGTTTTGAGGATTGTACTCAGGAGAATTATCAACAGGTGATGGAACTGGGGTTTCCTCTTCTATATTTATGAGCTCTGTTTCTTTAGACAATGTCTTCTTCATAGTGCGTCAGAGTCTAGAGCTCCTTCTTAGTTTTGGAGGACTTTCATTCCCTTCATTTATAACCTCACTCTCTTTCTTTTTCTTTCCTCTAGCCTTAATTTGTTTTCTAATTTCTGTTAGTTCCTCAGAAATTAGTTTTTCATTACCCCTCTGTGGTGAAGTTCAGGTCTGTCTTCAACAATTATATCAGTTTTCTTTCTTTTACTTCCCCTTACATTTTCTTCCTTGGGTGGTGATTCTGGTTGTTCTTGAAAATTATTCCTAACAAATAAATCCTCCCAATTGTCTCCTATGCTCCTTAAGTGAAATTCAATCAATATTTTAACCAAGCCATGATGATGCATAATGGTCTCTATGGATTGTATTCTCTTTTGTACATTTGAGGCCATTCTTCTTAGACTATTGAGTAGAAAGAAGGGAAGGTTGATTTCACCATTTTCTAGAAAATTCATTAATAAACGGATATGATAAACATACATGGTTCCAAATCTTCCTCCACAAGTTATGAATTTCTGCAAAATCAAAATCATATTTCTCCATTTTCTTTTCAGAGCAGTACTTGGGATTCCTTTTCTAAAGACTGAGACATCCATACCTAGGTTTTTAAGTATCACCTTCCATGGTTCATTATGGAATTATTTGTTCTTGAACCATCTCTCTCCATGCCTTAGAAGTTCTGTAGCTTTAGCTAGGAATGAATTTGTCACTGTAAATTTAATGTCCCCAATCTTTACTTCAGTTCCATCAAAAGACCGGACAAATGATTTGGTAATTTCCTTGCGAAAATCATCAAAATTTTCTATGAACCTCAACCATCTAGCTTGCTGTAGCAGTCCTCTAACCTGTGGATATCCTTCCATGTATTTCACCCCCACTGGTTCTATTCTAACAATCAAACCCATCCTTCTTCTATGCAGAGTGCCTTCAACCTTTAGAATTACCCCTTGGTTTTATGGAAATGAATTGGCTGCAGAGTTGATGGAGATGAATTAGCGATGGAAACAATGGAAATGAATGAGCTATAGATGGAGGTTTTATGGTGAGTTGTAGGAAATAAGTAAGTGATATGGTCTTGGAGAGACGTAGACAAATAGGTCACGTCATGATCATGACTGTTAGCCATCAATCAAGGATATTAATGATGGAATGTTATGTAACCTTATATGAGGGATATGGTTGAGATATATCATGATGAGGATTTGTAATCAATTTGAATGATAGATTGTCAAGGAACATATGAATGTACATTATATATTTTTCATGTTTTTAATTTTTCTATTAGAATACTTTTTTACACTTTACCTCAGAACTTAACCTTATTATTTGTTGTTGCTTGATGTTGCTCCTTAAATACTCCTTTTGTAGCATGGTGAACTTCAAAACATAATCCTTTAGTCCCTTTTTCAATCATCATGTCCGAATTATTGAAGTGGCTGCAGAATCAAATTAGCTATAGAATAGAATCAATTGCAAAAATGTGCTCAGCTGCAGAATGTGATGAGCTACAGAATGTGATGAATGCAATTTTTTTTTCCTTTTTAAGTATGAAACATGAATGAAATGAGTGAGAAGTATGGAATGAAAGTGGAATGAAATGGTATGAATGTGAAAATGAAATTAAAGTGGAATGAAATGGAATGACAATGGAGTGTGATGTAATGAAACTGAATTTGCAGATTATGAATTGCAAAATATGAATGTAGTTTTCACTTCTTTATTACAGAAAGGAAAATCGAAAATATAGGATGTTAGAAAGCTCTGATTTTCACCCTGTATTTTCTGCATAAGTATGCCAATCATTGATTGGTTTTCATACTTATAGACCTTTTTTTATATATATATAATTTTTTTATCAAATGTAGTGTTAAGTCTCAAATCTGCATCTTTTCCATACACCTTTCTATACCTTTTTCATTCACCTGAACCTCCCAAGTTGTCAATATCATTGTATATTAATTGCAAAAGAGCATCTAAAATGGTTTTTAACTATATTTTTGTGTCTGCTGTTTGATTTAGATTTTGCTCATTTAGCTGTGGAATCTTGCCACTTTCCGCAGCTGCTGCAACTTTCCGCAGCCATTTTGTGAAACTCTATGTTACAGGTGTCTTCAGGTAAAACGAGCCACATGGGAAAGTCATAAATGATGTGGACATGGATCGTGTCCTATTGGCTCGGGCAAATTCATCTAGGGAGGCTGCGGTCAAAGGTGGCCAAGTGGAAGTCAACCGTAGAGTCCCACGGTGACAGGACTCTGTTTCTCGTCACGTGGAGATTTATATGGCCGTTTCTGAATTGTGGGAGACAAATAAACACCTGTACATGGCTCCATAAGCCGAATCCAAACATCCACTCTTCATAGATTTACTCCTCAACGCGGCCATGATCCTAGATCTTTGGACGTAATGGTTTACGTGTTCTCCATTAGCACAAACTTTAGGGAATTAGTTATATTTCCTTTGTTATAAATAATGCGTTTGCATACGCATATTAGATTAGTCTCTATTAGTCTCCATTAGCTTCTAGATAGCTCTGTAATGTAATTACGTTGCCACTGTGCCGTAATATCACCTTTCTGTTATGACTGCATTTTAATATATAAGAAGACTTTGTTTCCAAGCGTAATTCGTACATGAAGATTGTTGCCAAGGCTGGTGTAGAGGGCCCCTGCACACACTGAGGTTTTGTGCATTATTGTATAGTTCTTGTTTTATTTATTTAAGCTCATTGTGCCATAATTCATTCATGTGTTTATACATTGCATCTTTCATGGAATTTATGCTTCATCTCTGTTCATAATCTTTTATGCTTTACATTGTATTTCTGTCCATAATCTTTCATGTTTTATGTTATTGTTAACTGATCAGTGTTCTTGTTTCAGATTACAAATAGGCAGCCCGGGCATTTGCATATATTTTGACTAATGACATGGAATCAATATTTTTCTGCTGCGAATTTATTTCTCTTAGTTTCTGTTTAATTTCAGTACTGCTTTGTTTATTTCAGTCTTGCACATTTGCTTCAGTAGTTAGATTTAAATATATTAAATTTCTCATATCATTTTAAGTTACCTCCGAAAGCCACAGCTGGACTGATGGTGAGGGATTGAAGTATGATTGTGTAGTTTGATATTAGTTTACTTTCTGCAAGTTAGATATATTAAATTGCTCATGTCATTTTCAGTTACCTCCGAAAGCCACAGCTGGACTGATGGTGAGAAATTGAAGTATGATTGTGTAGTTTGATATTAGTTTACTTTCTGAAAATTAGATATCAGATTGCTCAAGTTGTTTATGGTTACCTCCGAAAGCCATAGCTGGACTAATGGCGAGGGATCAGAATATAAGTTGATGTAATTTGATTTAGATTTACTTTGTTGCGATTTTGGATTTCTTTAAGCATAGTTTCTTTTGTGTTTAGACAGCAGCAAGGATAGTTTGGTTTTCATGCTCAATAGTTCACTGTTTGATTTATTAGACTAGCAACACATTTTCATTTCAGCAACACATTTTCATTTCCTTTCAAGTTTTGTCATTGTATGTTTCAAATTCCTTTTTAAGTTTCAAGTTGGTAAATCATTATAGAGGATATCATTTCCTTGAACAATCATAACCATACTTGTTTTTATTTTAGAATTTTCATCTCACATTAGAAAACCAAAAACGACAAAAAGTTAAGAAATAGGTTATCTTGCACATATAGTGCGCCGCACTTCATCAGCTTACGAATCCCGGATTGATAAATTAATGTAGCAATTTAGGACACACTAAATTGACCAAACATTTTGGCGCCGTTGCTGGGGAAGTGTAACTAGGTAGCCAATTTCTTAAAAAAAAACATAAAATCATAAAAGAAGGGAAAACTTGATAACTTCTTGAAGTATGCTCTCCTCTTGCACCTAGTGTGATCTGGAGGATCAGAAAAAAGAGTTATTGGTTTAGTAATTTCTTAAGTATGCTCTCTTCTTGCACCTAGTGTGACCTGGAAGATCGAAGAGGTAACAGCCAACTGGCATGCAAAAAAAAACAAAACAAAAAAATAGGCAGAAAACATAGAGCAAGAGATTCTAGGGGAAGGTTTATAGCTAAAGCCAAGAGTTCTATTTTTTCAACTCCATCTTCTTCAAGGCATAGACAAGATTCACCACCATCTACCCCTAGCCTTAAGATTTTTGGAATTCAAGGAGCGGCTGAATTAGAGGATTCTCCTATACCACCTACTAAATCTCATTTAGAAAAGGAAGAGACTCCCTCTCATCCTCCCTTGATAGAAGAACTAGAGGACTTTAAGGACTCTAAATAAACTATCATGGCAGAGGAAATAATAGATGGATTTAGAGGTAGAGGTAGAGGAGGAGGAAACAATGGAGAAAATAATGGTGAAGGAAATAATGAAAGAAATAGGGAAGGAGACAACTTGTTTGGATTCCCTATAGTTGATGAGGAAACTCATACAATGATGAAAAATATCTCATCATCTGTCCTCCCTAAATTTTATGGATTGCGAAGTGAGGATCCTGAAACATTTCTGTTTGAGTTTGAAGTCGTGTGCCGAACCTATGACTATATGGAAGACTCTCAAAAAATCAAACTGTTTCCTTCAACATTGAAGGGAGCTGCTTTGAAATGGTTCATGGGATTAGCCACTCAATCTATTAGGACTTGGAATGATATGAAAAAAACATTTTTGGATAGATACTTGGACTATTGTATGCCTACCAATCACAAGGATGAGGTATTCAAAATGATGCAAAAAGAAGATGAAAATTTGGAAGACTTACTTGAAAGATTTCAATACAACTTGAAAAGAGCAAAGATGAGCAACTTAGATGATGAAACCTTGAAAGCCCTCATATTAAAAGCCATTAGAGATGAATGGATAGATATTTTAAACATGATGGGAAAGGAGACATTTCTCAACTTCCACTTCGTGACATAACAGAACTATGTGTCCATCTCTCAAGAGGAAAATCTAAAACAGGAAAAGGGCCTAGGGATCCTTCTCTTCTTAGGGCTAACAAATCTGCAACTGGATCAGTAAGTAGGGCAGAGATTGGTAATATGCTTGATGAATTCAAAACTGATATCTTAGGGAGCCTTAGTGAACAACTAGACACCCTTAAAATCCAAAACAAGCAGAAAGCAGAAACAGATGCTTTAGCCATATTTTGTCCGAAATGTAGGAAGAAACATGCTTTAAGGGAATGTCCCTTGGATGCAAAAGTTGTAGAAACATGTATGATTTGCTCAGAGAATCATGAGATCAAGGATTTTCCTTCAATTCCTGGACTCAAAGTTGTTTTTCAAGAAGACCCAAATTCAGTAGAATCTCTCTGTTTTGTTGCAAGAAGACCTTGGCAAGGACAACAAACTCAAGGGTTTAACAACCCTATGAATCTTCAAACCCCACCAAATTGGAATCCTTGGCAACAACCTTGGCCCCAACATCAAAATTCATATCAGCCATGGGTACAAGGGATGGAAAATCCTTATGGGAGATTTGCTCAATTTTATCAATATCCTCCATCTTTTCAAAGTCAACAAATTCCACAACTTCCAAACCCAAATCCACAACTTTCATTACCATTTCCACAACAACAACCTTCTCAACAAAATACAAATCCTCAACTCATGCTCCCATACCAACAGAAGACAAATCAACTTCCAGCTCAACCATTGCCAAATCCTAATAATAAAAATCCTCAGAATACTTATATGGTAGAAGGACAACAATTTCCTACCTATATGATTGTTCCTCTCAATGATGTACAACTCAGATCTGGTAGAGTTTTAGAAAAACCTTCTATAGATATTCAAGAGCAAGATACCTCTGAGGAGGATTCTCTTAAAGTCAACGAGGGTTTTGAGGAAGCATCTCTTCAAAATTCAAACATTCAAAAAGAAAAAGAAAAGTTAATACCCATAACTCCTATAGTTGAGCAACCTACATCTTCATCTACACCTCCTTTTCCTAAAAGACTACAAATTGACAAGGGGGTGGAAAAACAAATCTTGTTGCCTAACTATGATTTTCTAGATGAATTGAAGAATGTTTGTATCAAGATTCCTTTGTTACAAGCCATTCGAGAGATTCCTATTCTAGCAAAAACAATAAAGGAGTTGAGTTTCAAAAGACCAGGAAGGAAACTAAAAGACACAAGAAGAATCCACCTGGTAGGAAAAATTGCAGATATTATGATAGGAAAAATTACCATGCAGAAGTATGTAGATCCAGGAAGTCCAATTGTCAAGACACATATAAATGGGATAGAAATTCCAAACACATTGATTGACTTAGGGGCTGCTATCAACATTATGAGTAGACAGACTATGGACCGGCTAAAACTTCCTAACCTTCTTTTTACACCTACTTTACTGCAACTTGCAGATCGATCAATTATTAAACCAGATGGTGTATTAGAAGATATTTCGGTCTCCTTAGATTCTTGGGAATATCCAGTAGATTTTATGATTTTGACTCCCAAGAGTAATCTAGGAGGGCACCCACTTATCTTAGGAAGACCTTGGCTAGCCACATCTGATGCTTTCATTAGTTGTAGATCTGGGGATATGTACATTTCTAATGGTAATTTGACATAGAAATTCAATTTGTATCCTCCAACAAAAGCAATCATAGAAGTAGGAGACAATGAATGGGTCGATGATGAGGACACTATACAACTTGTCTTTACCATTTCTGAAATCAGTGAGGATAGTCAAATTCTGAACACATTAGAAAATTTTGAGACATCTTCAGAATATGACCTCACACAATTTCAGTTGGAATCTGACATAGAATATTTATCATCAAGACAAATGTCTCTTTACTCTATGGAAGAATTTGGTAGTTCTACCATTGAGATTTTTCCAGGAAAAACATTGAATACCAACAAACATTTGGAAAAGTCACAACAAGAAGGACTAACCAAAATCTTGCAAAAACATTCTACTACATTTTCTTGGGAGTACACTGACATGAAAGGTATTGATCCTAAGACTTGCATCCATCATATCTATATTGAGGAAAACAGTAGACCAATCAGACAACCTCAAAGAAGGATGAATCCAAATCTTAGGGAGATAGTGAAAGAAGAGCTCCAAAAACTACTCAATGTAAACTTCATTTATCCAATTTCAGATAGCCGATGGGTTTCTCCTTTGGTTATAGTACCTAAAAAGAATGGTAAATGGAGGTTATGCATTGATTACAGGGAATTGAACAAAGCAACTTTGAAGGATCACTTTCCTTTGCCTTTTATCGATCAAGTATTAGATACATTAGCAGGTAAAAAGTACTTTTCATTTTTGGATGGTTTTAGTGGCTATAATCAAATTTAGGTAGCACCTGAAGATCAAGATAAGACCACATTTACTTGTCCATGGAGAACTTTTGCCTACCAAGTGCTTCCTTTTGGGTTATGTAATGCACCTGCAACATTCCAAAGAGCAGTACTAGGAATTTTTTCTGATCTAATCCATGATTGTGTAGAGGTTTATATGGATGATTTTACAGTTTATGGTAATTCATTTGAAGAGGCATTTGAAAATTTGGAAAAAGTTCTCATAAGATGTAAAGAAACAAACCTTTCATTAAGCCATGAAAAATGCTTTATGATGTTTACTGAAGGGATTGTTTTAGGACATCATATTTCGGGAGATGGGATTAAGGTTGATAGATCAAAAGTTGAAGTCATCTCCAAGTTGCCTATTCCAAATTTTCAAAGAGATGTTAGAAGTTTTCTAGGATTTACTGGATACTATAGAAGATTTATAGAAAACTTCACTAAAATAGCATCTCCACTCTTCAAACTGCTTACAAAATATTGTGAATTCAAATGGGATCCTGATTGTCAATCAACCTTTGAAACTTTGAAAACAAGAATATCTGAAGCACCTATCTTGAGAGGACCAAATTGGAAACTCCCTTTTCATATTTCTACGGATGCTTCAGATACAGCTCTAGGAGCTGTGTTGGGTCAAAAAGATTTAGTTCCTTATGCCATTTATTATACCAGTAAAAATTTGACTCCCACAGAGTTGAACTATACTGTGACTGAAAAAGAGTTTTTAGCTGTTGTTCATGCAATTAATAAGTTTAGACATTACATAACAGGATATGAAACTTTTATTCATATTGACCATTCTGCAATTATATATTTAATGAACAAACCTGTTACTAATGGCAGAGTGACAAGATGGCTCTTACTTTTGCAAGAATTCAATATTACTGTGTTGGATAGACCAGGAAAACAAAATACAGTAGTTGATTTCTTGTCAAGGATTCAGAATACTAAAGAAGATTCTCCTGTAGAGGATAAGTTTCCTGATGAATATTTGTTTGTAGTAACTATTAAGACTCCTTGGTATGCAGATATTGCTAACTATTTGGTTATAGGGAAACTACCTTCACATTTATTTTCAAGTGAAAAACGAAAAATTATTCAGGAGAGTTCAAAATATTCATGGATTTCTAACGAATTGTTTAAAACAGTGCTAGATCTTGTGATCAGAAGATGTGTCAGGGAAGATGAAATGCCTGATATTCTTAAGGCATGTCATGATGAACCATGCGGCAGACACTTTGCAGACAAAAGGACGGCCTATAAAATCCTCTCTTTAGGATATTATTGGCCTTCCCTCTTCAAAGATGCAAAACAATATGTCAAAAGGTGTGACAGCTGCCAAAGAGTAGGGAAACCTACCCTTTCAAATGAAATGCCATTGCAACCACGGGTACTCATTGAACCCTTTGAAAAATGGGCTTTAGATTTCATTGGACCTATTAATCCACCATCTAAGCAAAAGAAGTATATATTGGTTTGTACTGATTATATTACTAAATGGGTAGAAGCCAAAGCATTAGTATCTGCTACTGAAAATTCAGTTGTTCATTTTCTTTATGAGGATATTTTTACTCGCTTTGGTGTTCAAAGAGAAATTGTGACAGATCAGGGGAGCCAATTCACATCAGCAGTGGAGAAATTGATTGATGGAAAATGCAAATCATAGCTGAGATCTACTCCTTACCATCCACAAGCAAATGGTCAAGTGGAGTCCACAAACAAAGTTCTTGAAAGTATCATCCCCAAAACTGTTCATCTACATAGAAGAGATTGGGCAGAAAGGCTTCCAGAAGCCTTGTGGGCCTACAGAACTACATGGAGGAATACAACAGGACATTCTCCCTATGAACTTGTTTATGGGGAAGAAGTCTTGCTCCCCATTGAGTTCCAAGTCAAGACCTTCAAGATAGCAGTTCAGTTGGGGATGGACTTATCAGAAGCCCAAAAGCATAGAATGGAGCAATTAAATGAGCTAGATGAGATCAGACAAGAGGCAATTCTAAGAACTGATCTAGTTCAATATCAAAGAGCTAAATGGCATGACAAGTACATCAAAGAGAAAAAGTTTCAAGAAGGAGATTAGGCATTGTTATTTGATTCCAAGTTTAAATATTTTCAAGGAAAATTTCAGACTCATTGGCTTGGGCCATATGAGATTGAGAAGATCTTTAGCAATGGAGCGGTAAGAATCAAGACCATTGATGAGTTTCAAACTCCTCTTATTGTGAATGGCCATAGATTGAAAGTTTATCATAAACCACTCTCAAAAGAGGATTTTGTCAAAATGTTTCAAGAAAATTCTGCAATCAGGCTGGTACAGAAGAATTCTTCTTCTCCACCAGCCTAGCTTTTGTTCTTTCAATTGAAAAAAAAAGAAAAAAAAAAAGAAGATTTTTTTTTTGTATAAGCCTGAAAACCAATCACTGATTGGCAGTCTTATACAGAAAATATAGGGTGAAAATCAGGAACACCTGACACTCTATATTTTCCAAAAAAAAAATATATCTTTCATTTCACAAGTTTTGTGACCACCCACTCCATTCCATTCCACTTCATTCCACTTCATTTCACTCCATTCCACTTCATTTTATCTATTTCATTCCATTTTCACCAATAAAATTCTTTTTCATGACCATTTCCATCTAGTCATTTGTCATCTGTTCATTTTCATTCACCCAAATAATAGCTGTGTCAGTTTCCGCAGCTGACATCTGTTTCCGCAGCTGACACCAATTTCTGCAGCCAGAAGCAGATTCTGCAGCTACCACTCTGTTTTCAAAAGAATGTACAGCCAGATGTTATTTCCATAATCATGAAATTAAATGCAGGTGAGAGGACCAATTATGAAGACATGGGGCATTCAAGATACCAATGAAGAGAAACTAATTGAAGACCAAGGAAAAAGGCAAAGATTCCAAGGTATGAGTAAAAATTCATTTCAAATAGCATTG
This sequence comes from Pinus albicaulis, assembly GCA_034641835.2. NCBI lineage: Eukaryota > Viridiplantae > Streptophyta > Pinopsida > Pinales > Pinaceae > Pinus > Pinus albicaulis. Next base: position 316,430,456 of record CM076569.1, read on the forward strand.
AAAACACATTTTTATATAGTTCTAAACCATAAGCTCCATCCATTATGTGAAATGATTATATTGACACACTCCGTAACTCTTTCACGATCTCCATATGATCCTTCCGCATTCATTCTCAAACGGTTCCATAATTAAACCTCCGATCTTCACTCAAACTCCGATACTCCACCTGTGACAATGAGACGTAGTTGATTTGACCACGGCTTCTTATAGCCGCATAAATCCATAGCTGTTGTTTAAACGTGCTCACATTTATTTTGCAGCCACCAAATTTCAAAACACTGCCGGATGTGTTATACTCCTCCTATTGTTATGTTAATCTCACAGCCGTATCTCTGCCGTGCTCATGAAACCCCTCTCTGTTCCGCCTCACTCCATTTCATTCTCTCTTACGCTACAATCTGTATACCCACTCTCTGATATCTACCTACATTCATTGTGCTCATTTCCGTGCATTCAGCCGTCCTACTTCCATTGAACCCTCCTCACGTAGGCAAGTTTTTAAAAGAGCAGAAAGAAAGATGGGTAAATTGCTAAGAGCAGAACCAGAATGACCTAAATTCATGGAAGGATATCCGCAAGTCAGGGATATATTGAAGAAAGCAAAGTGGCTGCGGTTTATCCAAAAGTTCAGAGGCTACCATAAAGAAGTTACAAAAGCATTTGCAAGGTCGTTCAATGGCCTGGAAGTAGAGATTGGAGACCTTAAGTTTGCGGTGAACGAGACATCTATAGCAACTGCCACGGAACTTCCTCAAGAGGGTGAGCGTTGGTTTAAGAATAAAAGCATTAGTGATGAAGCCTGGAGAATAATCTTACGAAACCAAGGTATGGACATAACTATTTTTAAAAGAGGAATTCTTGTTCATGCTTTGAAAGAGGAATGGGCTACTTTGCTGCTGGTTGTTCAAAAATTCATTACCTGTGAAGGCCGTTTTGGGTCCATGTATATGTACCATACCAGATTGCTGATGAATTTTCTAGATAATCAAACTCTCAATCTCCCATATTTCCTATTAAATATTTTGAAGAAGATGTCTATGACTATTCAAAAACATTTAGGATATGTAGAACCACATCTATATCACCATGGTCTTGTAAAAATTTTGATTGAAAAAGAGTTAAAGGAGAAGAAAGACACATGGGAACAATTTTTGATTAGAAATTTCTTTGAGGAACCTCAGGAAATTCCTAAAGGTAGCACATCAAGAAGGAGTAGGAGAAAAAGAATAAATGATGAAACTCAAAGTACTCCTACTCAAGAAATTCCTGAAGGTAACACATCAAGAAGGAGTAGGAGAAAGAGAACAAATGATGAAATTCAAAATACTCCTACTACTACAATTGAAAGAACTGATAGGGAAGAGAGACTGTCAAAGAGGAAGAAGAAAGAAACTAAGGGTAAAAAGCCAATAACATCAAAATAGAGAAAAAGTATTGAGGCTACACATCAAACCCCTTCTTCCGAAGAAGAAGATCATCAAGTGTTATCTGAGATATTGGTTCATCTTCAAGAACAATTATCTATAGCCAAGAAGAAAGAGAAAGGGAAACAAAAGCAAAAAGATAGTGGTCCACAGCGTGTGAGAAGAAGTTCCAAGCTTAAGGGGAAGTTAAGAAAAATGCAAATGAAGGGACCTCATTTTATTGACTTGGGAGAAGAAACATCTAAACAGTCCCCAGCTGACTATAGTCCATCTCACTCTCAGTCAGTCAGTGAACCTGGTTCATTTCATTCTCAGTCAGACATTGAACATAGTCCATCCCATTCTCAGCTAGATGTTGATGTGAGCCCTTCTCAGCCAGATTTTGAAGACAACTCTCCTTCACGGCATTTTGGGGACAGCCCAATAAAAATGACACCTGATATAGACCCCAAGCAGCAAGAAGTATATGATTATATAGAATCTTTGGAAAAAGCAGCTACAGGTCCCAGTACTTCGTCCATCCAGCCTCATACAGTACAAGATGATCTAGTCCAATCACTAAAACATGAAGTCTTTGAGCTAGAGCTTTTAAATAAACACATTAAAAATGAAAATGAGACATTGAAGGAACAAAGTAAATTGGACAAAATCATTCATGATAATACCATGCTACATCTGGGAATATGGCAGAAGAAGAACAAGAAATTGAAAAGGAAATACCAGAAGTTAAGAAGAGCACTGGTTAATATCAAATTTAGATGCCTAATGAAGAAACCTAGGATGTTAGAAGCACCAAGGAAGAAGAGGAGAGGGTTGGATGTACTGGCTGAAGTGTCAAGGCATATGAACTGAGGAAGGATTATCAAAATTTTGGTTGCATGAGGACATGCAACACCTTCACATTGGGGGTATGTTGAGTCCCAAATCTGCATCTTTTCCATACACCTTTCTATACCTTTTTCATTCACCTGAACCTTCCCAGTTGTCAATATCATTGTATATTAATTGCAAAAGAGCATCTAAAATGGTTTTTAACTATATTTTGTGTCTGCTGTTTGATTTATATTTTTTCTCATTTAGCTGCGGAATCTTGCCACTTTCCGCAGCTGCTGCAACTTTCCGCAACCATTTTGTGAAAGTCTATGTTACAGGTGTCTTCAGGTAAAACAAGCCACATGGGCAAGTCAGAAATGATGTGGACATGGATCATGTCCTATTGGCTCGAGCAAATTCATCTAGGGAGGCTGCAGTCAAAGGTGGCCAAGTGGAAGTCAACCATAGAGTCCCACGGTGACAGGACTCTGTTTCTCGTCACGTGGAGATTTATATGGCCGTTTCTGAATTGCAGGAGACAAATCAACACCTGTACATGGCTCCATAAGCCGAATTCAAACATCCACTCTTCATAGATTTACTCCTCAACGCGGCCATGATCCTAGATCTTTGGACGTAATGGTTTACGTGTTCTCCATTAGCACAAACTTTAGGGAATTAGTTATATTTCCTTTGTTATAAATAATGCGTTTGCATACGCATATTAGATTAGTCTCTATTAGTCTCCATTAGCTTCCAGATAGCTCTGTAATGTAATTACGTTGCCACTGTGCCGTAATATCACCTTTCTGTTATGACTGCATTTTAATATATAAGAAGACTCTGTTTCCAAGCGTAATTCGTACTTGAAGTCTGTTGCCAAGGCTGGTGTAGAGGGCCCCTGCACACGCTGGGGTTTTGTGCATTATTGTATAGTTCTTGTTTTATTTCTTTAAGCTCATTGTGCCATAATTCATTCATGTGTTTATACATTGCATCTTTCATGGTATTTATGCTTCATCTCTGTTCATAATCTTTTATGCTTTACATTGTATTTCTATCCATAATATTTCATGTTTTATGTTATTGTTAACTGATCAGTGTTCTTATTTCAGATTAAAAATAGGCAGCCCGGGCATTTGCATATCTTTTGACTAATGACATGGAATCAATATTGTTCTGCTGCTAATTTATTTCTCTTAGTTTCTGTTTAATTTCAGTACTGCTTTGTTTATTTCAGTCTTGCACATTTTCTTCAGTAGTTAGATTTAAATATATTAAATTGCTCATATCATTTTCAGTTACCTCCGAAAGCCACAGCTGGACTGATGGTGAGGGATTGAAGTATGATTGTGTAGTTTGATATTAGTTTACTTTCTGCAAGTTAGATATATTAAATTGCTCATGTCATTTTCAGTTACCTCCGAAAGCCACAGCTGGACTGATGGTGAGGGATTGAAGTATGATTGTGTAGTTTGATATTAGTTTACTTTCTACAAATTAGATATCAGATTGCTCAAGTTGTTTTTGGTTACCTCCGAAATCCATAGCTGGACTAATGGCGAGGGATCAGAATACAAGTTGATGTAATTTGATTTAGATTTACTTTGTTGCTATTTTGGATTTCTTTAAGCATAGTTTCTTTTGTGTTTAGACAGCAGCAAGGATAGTTTGGTTTTCATGCTCAATAGTTCACTGTTTGATTTATTAGACTAGCAGCACATTTTCATTTCAACAGCACATTTTCATTTCCTTTCAAGTTTTGTCATTGTATGTTTCAAAATTCCTTTTGAAGTTTCAAGTTGGTAAATCATTATAAAGGATATCATTTCCTTGAACAATCATAACCATACTTGTTTTTATTTTAGAATTTCCATCTCACATTAGAAAACCAAAAACGACAAAAAGTTAAGAAATAGGTTATCTTGCACATATAGTGCGCCACACTTCATCAGCTTACGAGTCCTGGATTGATAAATTAATGTAGCAATTTAGGACACACTAAATTGACCAAACATGTAGGAAAAGTAAAAGCTAACTTTGTGAAGAAGAAGAATTATTCTTCACTAACTCCATATCAATATTATCTTGAAATTTCTTGACAAACTCTTCTTGTGAAAGTGGTTTATGATACACTTTCAACTGATGACCATTCACAAGGAGAGATACCTTTTATTCGTCTATTGTTCTGATCTTGACTGCTCTATTATCAAAGAATTTTTCAATCTCATATGGCCCACGCCAATGAGTCTAAAACTTTCCCTAAAAATCCTTGAATTTTGAATCAAACAAGAGTCCCCAATCCCCTTCTTGAAACTTTTTCTCTTTTATATACTTGTCATGTCATTTAGTCCTTTGCTGCTGGACTATACTGATTCTTTGGACTGCATCTTGTCTGATTTCATCTAGGTCATTGATTTGCTCCAGTCTATGCTTCTGTGCTTCTGATAAATCAAGTGCCAATTGGACTGCCATCTTGAAGGTTTTGATCTGAAAATCTATAGGGAACAAAACTTGCTTCCCATAAAAAAGTTCATAGGGAGTATGTCCTGTTGTGTTCCTCCATGTAGTTCTGTAGGCCCATAAGGCTTTAGGAGGCCTATCTTCCCAATCTCTTTTGTGTAGATGAATATTTTTAGATTCAACTTGACCATTTTCTTGTGGATGGTAAGGAGTAGAATTTCTATGCTTGATCTTGTAATCTTCTACCATCTTTTTCACCATCTTTGGTGTAAATTGAGTCCCCTGATCTGTTACAATTTCTCTTGGAACACCAAAATGAGTGAAGATATCCTCAAAAATAAAATTAACTATAGATCCTTCATTAGCAATAGGTAATGCTTTAGATTCTACCCATTTAGTGACATAATCAGTGCATACCAAAATATACTTCTTCTATTTAGATGGAGGATTAATAGGTCCAACAAAATCGAAGGCCCATTTTTCAAAAGGTTCAATGAGTATCTGAGGTTGCAATGACATTTCATTTGAAGGAGCAGGTTTCCATACCCTTTGGAAATTGTCACACCTTTTGACATATTCTTTGGCATCTTTGAAGATGGATGGCCAATAATATCCTAAATGAAGGATTTTATAGGTTGTCCTCTTATCAGAAAAATGTCCACCACAAGGTTCATCATGACATGCCTTAAAATGTTTAGGAATTTCATCTTCTCGAACACATATTCTGATAATGAGATCTGGACCTGTCTTATACAATTCATTAGTAATCCATGAGTATCTTTCACTTAATTGAATGATTCTTCTTTTCTCTCTAAAATGAAAATGTGAAGGTAATTTTCCTGTAACTAAGTAATTGGCAATATCTGCAAGCCAAGGGGTTCGAGTAGTTATTGAAAAAAGATATTCATCATGAAATTTATCTTCAACTGGAGTGTTATCTTTGATATTTTGAATTCTAGACAGGAAATCAGCAACTGTGTTTTGTTTTCCAGGTCTGTCTAGAATAGTAATGTTGAATTCTTGCAGGAGCAATAGCCATCTTATAACTCAACCATTAATAATAGATTTATTCATTAAATACCTAATTGTAGAGTGATCTGTGGAAAAAGGTTTCATAGCCTGTTATGTAATCTCTAAATTTTTTAATAACATGAAAAACATCTAAGAATTCCTTTTTAGTTACAGTGTAATTCAACTCTGGGGGAGTCAAATTCTTACTTGTGTAATAGATGGCATAGGGGATCAAATATTTTTTCCCTAACACAACTCCTACAACTGTGTCTAAAGCATCTGTTGAAATGTGAAAAGGTAGTTTCCAGTTAGGCCCTCTTAAGATAGGTGCTTCCGAAATTTTTGCTTTTAAGGTTTCAAATTCTCACTGGCAGTCAGGATTCAAGCTAAATTCACAATATTTGTTGAGTAGTTTGAAGAGTGGGGATGCTAGTTTGGTGAAATTTTCTATAAATCTTCTATAATAACCTGTGAATCCTAGAAAACTTCTAACATCCTTTTGGCAACTTGGAACTAATAACCTGGATATGACCTCAAATTTAGTTTTATCAACTTTAATTCCATCTCCTGAAATGTGATGTCCCAAAACAATCCCTTCAGTAAACATCATAAAACATTTTTCATGACTTAGTGAGAGATTTTCTTACATACAGCTTTTAAGAACCTTTTCCAAGTTTTCTAAAGCCTCCTCAAATGTATTACCATAAACTGTAAAGTCATCCATATACACTTCTACAAAATCATGTATTAGATCAGAAAAAATTCCTAGTACTTCCCTTTGGAATGTTGCAGGTGCATTGCACAATCCAAAAGGAAGTACTCAGTAGGCATAAGTTCCCCATGGATAGGAAATGTGGTTTTATCCTGATCTTGAGGCGCAACCTGAATTTGATTATAACCACTGAAACCATCCAGGAATGAGAAATACTTCTTACCTGCTAATGTATCTAACACTTGACCTATAAAAGGCAAAGGAAAATGAACTTTAAGGGTAGCTTTATTCAATTCTTGATAATCAATGTATACCCTCGATTTACCATTCTTCTTGGGTACAATCACTAAAGGAGAAACCCACTGACTGTCTGAAATTGGATAGATGAAGTTTACATTTAACAAATTTTGCAACTATTCTTTCACAATTTCCCTAAGATTTGGATTCACCGTTCTTTGAGGCTGTCTGATAGGTTTGCAATTTTCCTCAATGTAGATGTGATGTATACAAGTCTTAGGACTAATTCCTTTCATGTCAATGTATTCCCATGCATATGCAGATGAATGTTGTTGCAATGTTTTGATTAGCTTCTCTTGTTGTAATTTTTCCAAGTTTTTGTTTATGTTTAAGGTTTTCCCTAGAAATATTTCAACTGTAGAGCTACCAAATTCTTCCATAGAATAAATAGACATCTGCCTAGATGAAAAATATCCATTATTTGATTTTTCTTGAAATTGATCATGTTCATATTCTGGAGATGATTCATAATTTTCTATTATATTTAAGATCTGGCTATCTTCACTAATGTTTGAAATAGTGAAGAGAGGCTGTATATATTCTTCATCATCAATCCATTCTTTGTCATCTGTTTCTGTGATTGTTCTTGCTGGAGGATACAGAGTGAATTTCTTAGTTGAATTACCATCAGAAATATACATGTCACCAGATCTACAAATAATGAAAGCATCAGCTGTAGCCAACCAAGGTCTTCCTAGAATGAGTGGGTGTCCTCCTAGATTGTTCTTAGGAGTTAATATCATAAAATCAACAGGATAATCCCAAGAATATAATGACATTGAAACATATTCTAACACACCATCTGGTTTAATTACATATCTATCTGCTAATTGCAGTAATGTAGGTGTCTAACGAAGATTAGGAAGCTTAAGTTGTTCAATGGTCTCTTTTATCATGATGTTTATTGCTGCTCCCAAATCAATCAATGTATTTGGAATTTCAATTCCATTGATATGTGTTTTGACAACTGGACTTCAAGGATCTAAATATTTTTGAATTTCAATTTTTCCCATCATCATGTCTGCTATTTTTCCTACAAGTGGATTCTTTTTATTTCTTTTATTTTTCTTCCTGTTTTCTTCATACTCAACTCCTTTATTTTTTTAGCTAAAATTGGAATTTCCTTGATGGCTTGTAAAAAAAGAATTTGATGCAAATATTTCTCAATTCATCTAGGAAATCATAATTAGGCAACATAATATGATTTTCTACTCCTCTATCTATTAATGTTCCGTGATTTTACAAATTGGCAGACCAAATCCATAGGGTAACATCAGACCATTCCTTGGAGTCCTAGGACCTAGCTGTTAGTATGAATCTTAATTCCAAGCATATGAAAAAATACCACTTTAGCTGTGCATAACAAACAACCCTAATAGCAAAGATGGCTGCCAATATCTTCAGATTTGCAGTTAGGTGATCAGGATAAATGCTGCAAAAATCTAGATCTATGCATTAGAAGACATTAAATAGTAGAAAAAACAAGATTTACTCCATGCATCCAATAGACAAGACAAGAATATGTTGAATGAATTTTTTATTAAGGGCACCTAGGAGGAAAACACAGGAGGGTATTCCCAGTTCTCCTCAATGGGATGAGTTCTTGTAAGTCCTCAACACTTCAGATCTAAAATTCCTCTCTCTTGATGGTGTAGAAAACCCAGACAAAAATGGTAGCAAAATATGAATATGATGGTGGATAAATAGTGAGACCAAAAGTATAGATCCAGAGTGATCTTAGGCAACAAAAGGTGATAAATGAATGGAAAAACCCTTCTATTTATAACAAAATATTGAGTTAGTCTAGATATTGGTGCATAGTTAAAATATTATTAACCAAATCAAGATCCAACTTTTATGGAATATTTTATTATATTTGTTGGAGGGAAAAGGAATTTGGCTTGGGTCAAAACCCTTTATTTGTAAATAATAAATAAATAAATGATTTATTTATCATTTTAAGTATGTGGTTAAGTAATAATAAAATAAATAATGATTTATTTAATTATTTAAGGGTGATTTAGTCATATTTAACAAAGAATATTATTTAATTAAGGTTTAAATAATTATTCTTAGAAAATAATAAGATAAATAATGATTTATCTAATTAATTTCCTTGTTTTGGGTTAAATATAACCAGGAATATTAATTAAACTGGTGTTTAACTAATTATTCCTTGAGGAAAATCAAACAAATATAGATTTATTTAATATTTCCTCATGGGGTTTCCTGTTTAGACCATAAACAACTTAATAAAGGTGGTTTACTAAGTTATTTTTCATAGTGAATGCGATTTTACTTAGGGAAAAATTGGTCTTACATGGTGTACTTGGGTCCATCTAATAACAATGGGTTAGATGACCAAAAAATGGTGTAACAAATTTCCCCCCAGCGTGCGAGCATTAGGAGCTAATCGTATGACCGAAGTACGTTGTAAGAACTCAATCACTAGATTTCAAAGGGGAAGTCAAAGAGAGAGGAGTATAAGGTAGCACAAAGTGCTGAAAGAAATAGACCCTGAGGAGGCAAGACTTACATGTGCGAAAAGTCTCTTTGATGAGTGAGTACCTATGTTATAGGCGGTGGGGGAGGCATACCTATGCCTGACGAGGCAAAGTAAAAAAAATGAGGCATCTGGAAAACCACGGGACGAAAAAATATAGTATATGCTAGCATAAACTATAAATAATAACATGAGCCAAACAAATAACATGATAATGAATCCCACATACATATTGTGCCTGGGATAACAGCTAGGACTTGTACAATAATATTTGAGTACATGAGATATAAATACAACCCAGATGCCCCTGTAAACAAGAAAGGGCTCTAAAAATCTGACTGATATATGCAATCAAGAAGGCACTACAAGTGGCTGAGGCCGACATCATCAAATATATGGAGCCGCATCGAAGGCTGAAATGAAGAAGTCATCCGAGTATGTGGGGGGCTACCTGTAGGGCCACCCCCTCATGAGGGCTAGGACATCTCACACACACTCGAGAATCACCGATATTAGTTGTTGCATCACTGAACCATCAAGTATACAGATCTCGATCATGCTGAAAGGAGGTGGAGCTGAGAAAAAATCAAGTCAAAGGGAAATAAGGAGTCCCTTTGCCTGATCCGGGGCTCCGAACAAGAATGGAAGTTGTTAGCCACCTATAAATTTTTTTTCAAGCAAACAGGTGGCTAAATATTTTTCTGAGCCTTCAAGAAATACATTTCCTCTGAAAAAATATCATTCTTGAAGCCTCTTTGTGCCCTTTGCCTTAGAAAATATCTTCACTGCTGTTTCCATCAAGAAATCCTCACTGTCTGTGAAAACATTATGCTCAGGAAAGCCTCCATTTTCTCCCTTGTCTCCCTGCAAATTTCCCCATTTTAACCCTTTTTTCCCTACTCAAATTTTCCCCTTTAACCCCCAAAATCCTTCCTAAGTCTTCTAAACCATCTAATTCTCCTTTGCAAACCATGTGAAATCCCTTCATTTGGTGAAAAACCCCTTTTTCCCCCTTACCGGAACCTTTTTTAAGCCTTAAAAACACCGTTTTTAGGCCTAAAACCCACTTTTCATCATATAACAGGCTTAGCCCCTTTTTGCCTAGCCCCTAACCACTTCCCCTCCATGAAACCTAGTGCCAAGACCAGGCGCTAAGCCCTTGAGCACTTATCGCATCGGAAGGTTGGTCGGAGCACTTTTTTCCTTTGTAAACTAAAAAGTTCCGATGCGGGAGTGATTTGGTCTGTTGACCACTGGTATGATCTCCACCATTGATCTGTATAAGATCCGACAGTCCACGCTAATATCACACCGTGCCCCTCATTTCTTTCTCCATTCACCTCTGATTACGATCTCCACCGTTGATCTTTAAACGATCCAACGAACATCGCACCACCGCGCCAATCACCAATCGGAAGTTCTTAATGCGTCGCATTCTATCTCCCCGATTGGCCGATCATTGATGTCGTTGAATCCACAAGAACCAACGACCAGGATTTTATCTCACTCTACCCTTGTGTCCCCGATTGGTCATCCATGATCCAATCGCAACTGTCGATCTTCTGCCGATCCAACGGTCCACACGCTATCGCTTCATCATCTCATCAGATTTTTGGCCCTTTCCTCCTCCAAATCCGATTGAATCTGAGCCATCCTTCTTATCTGATCCGACGATCCACCTTTCTCCCGATCGATCATTCGGCCCTTCTACCTCTGCCTCCTCTTTTAATCTCTGCCATCCAATCCCATGGATCCAATGGCCCATATTCCTCCCGCGCACTCACCAGCTCCTCTGCCTTTGCTTTCCCTCTTCAGATCTCGGCCGTTCATCCCGTTGATTGGATGACCCACATTGAAACCACCTTTGGCTTGACCCCACCTTACCAACCGCGCAATTTTCCATATAGCGCTCCATCTCCCACCGTCGAATCTCACAGTCCCAGATCCAACGACCAACATCCATATCGCGGTTTTTCTTCATCTAAAGTTTAATAGTTTGAAATCACGCGATATGGGTGGTTTCATTTTGCCACGTGTCAGGCAGCGAACCATATCACGTGATTTTGGGCCCAATTAAAAACTGCTCTATTCCAACGTGAAAACAGTGGTTTTCCTTCTAAAAACCACTTCCCCACTTTTTTTCCTGAAGGCTCTTACATGCAATCCCAACTATTGATCTATATAGATCAACGACCCTCATTACATCGCACATTTCCTTCATAAGTCTTTCATCATGCTACCATAGAGTTTCATCGCATCATCTCAACCATTGATCTTCTTCTGAGATCCAACGGTCCATATTCAATCACCCAGCCCATGCTGGGTCCCACCATCTAATACGCCTGACTTTCATTCATTTCGTGTGCTTTTCATTGATTTCCTTTGTATTTCGCTAAAGGTCAAAACCTTATGTTTTACGTTGAAAATCATTTCTTCCGCCCAAACATTAGAACTTTATGTTATAACATTAAAGTTATGTTTCTCCGTATGACCTTCTTAAGCCAGTCCATTAGTTAATCACCGCTGTCGATCACCTCCACCGGATCTAATTGGATGGTTCTGAACCATTCCTCCATCAGACCTCCATCAGATAAGTTTTACACCATTTCATAGCATTTTTCAACCATTTTCAACTGCATCCACTACATTCATCTCTGCTGCGCTGCCATTCTCACAGCCTTCCACTGCATCCATCCTCCCTCCTGCATGGATTTCTTAACATTGTTTTTTTGTTTTGCAGGGTTACAGGCGGTGGAAATCGCCATTTCTCACAGTCACTATCATAGTGACATAGAGCGCAGAGAAGGCCATGTTCCGAGCTAGAGATCGCAGAGTGAATGCTTGGGAAGGTTTTTGAATGAAACATTCCATTAAAGAACTAGTGTTTAACTCTGTAAAACCTCCAGCACCATTAAAATTAAATTTTCACAGACAGGGATAGTCACGGAAGTGGCAAAGAGTATCAGTGAATAATTAAGAGGTTTAAGCATGTTATTGAAGATTTTAAGCTCTAATTCAATGATTAAAGGGCGAATGTACCAGATTGAAAACCTTATGATTAACATAGAAGGCATAATGAGGCCTAAAGCACAGAAAACAATATTATTAGTGTCTCACATCAGTAGAAGGTTCTTTCCCGTGAAAGGACAAGTTCCCATACTGTTTTGTATTCTACCTCGACTTCCGGAGAAGATATACACCCTAACATAAAGTCCTAATGCTACCAGAGCATTTGTTATGCAGTATGGCAGGCCCGAAAGTCATTTATCTACCTTCTCTTATCACTAGAGTACTACAGAGTACTACAGCTGTAAAGTACATCAAAGAACATACCTGAAGTTACTATCAGCCTGTCGAATACCACTCTTTCATCCAAAGAGTACTGAAGATCAATGCATAGATATTAAGACAGAATGGGCCTCGAGCCCTCTTCTCCTAATTCTATTTTAATGTTTCATTAAAAGTTCATGTACCTGCTCTACCTCTCTTTCAACTATAAGAACTCAAGAAAAACACATTGTAAAGGTTGTTGGTTGTTGATCAGATATCTGTAAATTGTAAGCTGTTTCTCTTGAGACGTAGTTCTGTGTGTAAATTTGTGAGATAGGCTGAGGAATATGTTTTCAGACTGAATATCAAGCTGTTGGAAAATATTGTATATGACTGGTGTTGCTCTTTAATATGACAAGCACATTTCTTTAGATCCTGATTTAAAGCAGCGGTGATGTGTTCTACCTTTGTCTCTGTTTACCTTCTATAATTCATTACATTCCATTTCTCTGGTAAGAATCAGAAATTTGGTTTAGGATATACCCTTGTATGGTACCCTAATGCTCATGCTCTTCTTATTTTTGATGTTTTATACTGATTGTGCTATCTGAGAACTAATTCAAGATAATTTAACCAGTGTAGTAGTTGTTATTCACTGCTAACTGATGTATGAATTTATGAATATGTTCTTAGATGTTCTTGTTTGTTTTAATTGAAAGAATTGGGATACTGGGAGTTTAGAATGCTGATTCTACCTCACTAGGGTCTTTTTCAATCAATTGAACCTTTCTAAGTTCCCTTAAGTTGAATGTCAAAGCATTGAAATTTCAAATCCTTTCTCTGATCTTAGGCTTCACCTTCGTGTTTAAATATTAAGTGTTTCTTTTTGTCTGAAGAGTTATCCTTTTAGGGGTTGGATCATAGGTGTTTAAGGCATGCATTGTCCCTAGATCTGCTTCCTAAGTGGTCACCTCGGAGGTTTCCTTTTCATTCATCTTCATCCCTTACCATTTCATACCACACTATCATCTTTAAAGATCCTCTGTTTTAGATGACTAGCCCAATTGAAAGCCTTGGATATTGAATAACAAGTAAACCCTTTTATGACTCCATTGCCTAATGGTCTCGAGTGTTCTCTGCATTATCTCTCTTTTCCTAGAATCCTTCTTTGCTCACCCTTTTCTTATATTGAACCCTTCTTTCTCATTTCCAAACAACCAACCAAACAAATAAACAAACAAAACAAACCTTGCGCCTTATAACTAGCCTAATACTTTGAAACTAAACTTCAAAGACATATACCTTTGCCTTTATAGAGAGATCCCTCTCTAGACCCAAAAGGGCTAGATCCTGAGGTCCCAAAGTGGTTTTGATGTTGTCTTATCTTTTGGTAGAGCCAAACCTGCAAAAACTTAGGAACCCCAACAGAAGCTGGAACCAAGGTACACCACCCTCTAGACCTATCTTCTAGAACGAATGAGATGATGTCGATAGAAGGAGGTTTGCCATAGGTGAGGCAATAAGGGATCCTCAACTAAGGCACGAGAGAAAATAGTAGAGCGACTGACAGACTGACACCAATGATGATGATGAAATGGAGGGTACTGAGTAGCGAACTATTGATATTGCAACAAGATGATGAGCTTAGTGGAAAGGAGTCGCCTTCACTAAGTGGGCCCGCAGGGTATTTTTGGCGCAAAGTCTATTTTTAGACTATGTCTATTTTTAGACATACGGATCATGTTCTATGAGTTGCAAGATGATATTTGTGGATGGTTGGTCAAGTCGGGAAAAATAGATGGACTTCTATTTTTAGACATACTGGGCAGAATCTATTTTTAGATTGCCAGTCTAAAAATAGATATGTCGAATATTATTAGCTCTTAATAATATTTGGACTCTAAACATTATCTTATCCTCTTGGAGCACTTTAGTTTGATGCCTGGATGTGGCACATGCAGCTGACAGAAGGAATTACGCTATTCCTAGGGTTTAGTGGAGCTATTGCATGGTTGAATTTAGTTAGAACTCATGTGACAGAGTTTGGTGGAGTTGATGAGACAGTTAATGGAGTTGTGTTCAGTTTAACTTAGTTGAGCTAGTTGTATTTAGTCTAACTGATCGATACAATTAGTGAGAGTGGTGTGAATTAATTATTAATTAATTCAATAATTATAAAATCATAAATTAACTAAAGAATACATCAGTTAACTGCAGTGCATGGACAGTTTCAGTGGAGACCAGTGAAGAGGTAGGTGAAAGAGCAAGTGTGACTATCAGTTGTGACTATACTGGTGCATGAGATTTGCACACACATTAATGGAGAAGCCAATGAGGATTGTGCAGTACATACCAGTGGGATTTGAACCTTGGTATGGTAATTATCCATATTGGATTGCACAGTAGAGGCTGGCTAACAGGTGGAGCAGATTGGAGCATGTGTTTTGTATGATCTGAGCTTGTGTAGTGTGTGGCAATTGAAGATTGTACTGAGAGCTTGTGAGGAGTTTGTACAATTATTGTTACATGATCTCTATCATTATAATATATAGATAGTTGGGGGTTTTTAGCTTTAATATTTCCCCTAAATACTGTGTTTATATGTGTGATTGTTTATGGTTTTAATGTGCGCATGCGATTGTTTATATTTCCGCAAATTGATGATCAATAGTAGAAGAGGTTATGTATTATGCATGAAGCTAAATAGTGTGTGATCATAATAATATCTTAGTTATTCAAAATTTCTACATGGTATCAGAGGAGTATTGATCATTGGAGCAATTGCAAAACATTGAAGCGGTTGATTTTTGTGCTAGTGGAATTCGAATTTGCAGCAGTGTTTTCTTGGTGTCGAAGTTGAGATGTATTTAAACGGATTTCGATTGGAGTATTCCCTTGAGGGAAGCTCAAATTATATTGCATGGAAGGACATGATGGAGACGGTGTTAGATGACAATGGGTTGAATGAGTTCATAGATGCTGAAGTCCCAAAGCCTACTTCTAGCGATGCTGCCGTAATTGAGGCTTGGCAAAAGAAGACAGCAAAGTGTTGAAGGATTTTGTTGGAGGACGTGAAGGATCACATAGTGTCCAGCCTGCATGGTAAGGCTTCTCCATTCTTGATGTAGAAGGCCTTGATATATTTATTCCAAAGCAATAGCGACCAGAGGAAGTTGGCGCTCAAGGATAAACTTAGAAACATAAAGATGGAGAAAGACAACAGTATGCCCAAGTACCTCACGAAGTTCATCCAATGCAGGGATGAGTTGGGAAGTGTGGGGGTGACTGTTGATGATGAGGACTTGGTGAGCTTGGCTCTCCTTGGGCTTCCGAAGAGTTGGCATTCCTATCAGGACTCTGTCAATGGTCGGGAGAAATTGCCCGGATGGGAGCGACTTTGGTCAGATCTTGTGCAAGGGGAAATAAGGCGGAGTACCAGGGACGGATCTTCATCAAGGAACTATGATGAAGAGAATTGCACTTTGGTTGCCAAAGAAAATAAGGGGAAGAGCAAGAAATCTTCTCAATCCGGTGCGAAAGGCAAGAAGCAGGACATGTCCAAGGTGAAGTGCTTTCACTGTCACCAACACGGACATTATGCCACAAATTGTCCGCAGAAGAAGAAAAATAAGTAGGCTGCTGGATTTTCAGCTGGAGAGGTCTTAACCTCGCATTTTGAGCTGGATTTTTCGCTGATCGTATGCTTGGTCTCAAGTGTGGTGGGATCAGTGTGGTTTCTGGACAGTGGTGCGTCTTTTCACATGACAGGAGATCGAGATTTGTTTACTGATCTGGATGAGAAAGATCTTGGAGTGCACATTGAGATGGGTGATGATGGTAGATACAGTGCGACCAGTATCGGTACCATTTCCTTTGAGAGGGAGTGTGGTAAACCCTTCGTATTGAAGGAAGTGATGCATGTTCCAGGATTGAATAAGAATCTTATCTCTGTGGCGATGTTAGAAGACAAGGGATATGATGTTGTCTTTAGCGAGGGAAAGGCTTTCCTGCGCAGTAAGGCAACTAGTGAGACCTGGAGGATAGGGGTTCGAGTTAAGAACCTTTATCAATTGCAGGTAGATGGCTGCGCAACAATGGCAAGCAAGGCAGAAGGAGTGGTGAGCCGGGATGATGGCGAGTTGTGGCACCGAAGATTGGGCCACCTTCACCATGGAGCTTTGAAGATACTGCAACAGATTTGTACTGGGCTTCCTAATGGCACTCTTGTGCAGTCAGATCAGTGCAAGGGATGTGTTGGGGTTCCCATGTTTTGGCCAGATTGGCAAGACCAAAAGATGAGACAACATCAGAACCACTTTGGGGCCCTAGGATCTAGCCCTCCTGGACCCAGAGAGGGATCTCTCCAAATAGAGAAAAGAATGATATATCTTTGAGGCTCCAGATGAAATATTAGGCTAGTTATGAAGCACAAAGGGGGGTTTAAAGTGATTTGGTTGAAGGGTTGCTGGGTTGGTTAGGATATCATAGGCCGAGAAAACAATGGGAGGAAAGGAACATGGCAGCAGGATGCTTCAACAAAGAGAATAGGCCAAGACAGTGCCATCCATTGGGCTATGGAGTCATAAAAGGAAATTACTTGCATCCACTAGCCAAGGCTTTCAAAGGGCAAGTCATCTAATACTAGAGGATATTTTTAGATAGATGATGGGATGGAACATTAAGGAGGAAAGTGAAAGAAGGAAAGAAATCAATTTTCTGTCTATAGATCAGGTCAGAGGTCATTTAACTCCAGACCTGCTTGGACATACTCAAAGGCAACTCTCAAAGAGACAATGGGGCTGCTTATAGATCGGACCAGAGGTCATTTAACTCCAGGTCTACTTTAGCAACTCCAAGAGAAAAACAGAGATAAGACTACAAAGAAACATCTAAGAAGAAAACCCCCAAGTTCATACATCAGCCAGCAGGCAATAACATCCGCTGCGCTGGTTAAACTCATGAATTAACTCTTAGATAGCACATGGAGCAGAAAACATAAAGGTAGGGAGAGCAGACATCATACGGCACCTAACAAGGGTGAATCCTATACCATTATTCTGATGCCTACCAGAAGAACATGAAACAATATGAAAATGTAAATAACAGAGTTAAGGAAAACATCACCAATAGTAATAGACCAGGATCCTGTGAAATGTGCTTTGATTAATTGATGCAAAACCAGTCATGTACAATAAGGCTCAATGGCTGTTATAGTCCAGACTTCTCCTCCCAGCCTATTACATACAACTACTCTGCTACTCTCTCCCAAGACTGTTCTAACAGTCAAGAATGAATCCCTCTAACAGCAATTACCCAGCAAGGCAACAACAACCTTTACATTATGTTCTCGGGGATTTTTTATAGGAGAAGAGGAAGAAACAGCAGTAGATAAGAAAATAAATGAGACTCATTAAGACAGTAAGGCGGAAGTGTTCACGCCCATACCACTTAATGGCTTTCTGCAATATTGCATGTACTCTGTGATCTGTCTGGGGAGTCTCTGTCAGGCCGAAATTGACCTCAGATATTTCTTTGGAGTGCTTTCTGGTGCTTGGAGCTCTGTGCTGCCACTCTGAAATAAATGAACTGGGTGAAAGATCTGCATGGCTTCTCCATTCCTCCATTATTGCGGCTCAGACAGTCTTTAGGAAGCTTTGTCAGTGCATTAATCTGTTTAAGGGCTCGAGGAGGCATGGAGAGTGCTGTGGGAAGGTGTACCTCTGGAGTAAACGCGCTCTGCTGTTAGGTGGCACAGTTATGGCTTGCGGGTGCGCTCTTAGTCTTCAGACTGTGCCTTGATCCTTTGACTTGCGGGGTTAACATTAATTATGTCAACATAAACCACTAACCCCTTTGAAACCATCTGCTGATCTGCTGGCAGTGCTGAGATGGCCATCTGTGTTGTCCGCACGATGAAATAAACCTGTGACAAACCCAGGCGGTGGTGGCGGAGAAATGCTGCAGAGGCGGAGGAATGGTGGTGGAAGAGTGGAGAAACAATGGAAAGTGGTGGCAAAGCAGTGGAGAATGGTGGAAAGAACACAGAGTGGCGGAGAAATGATTAACGACGTAAAAGCCCAACAATTAGCTTTGGGCGAATTACACAGGAAAACACAAAAAAAAATGAACGGATGAATGGAGCGGGACCCAGCGGAGGCGGAGGGTGATGAAACCTGAGTCATCAGATCCGGGAGGAAACGGACGGTAGAGACGAAATCGGCCAATCGCAATCGGAGGTTGGAGCGGGTGGCAATCGCAACACGCCTTTTGAAAGTTCCGATTGCGATTGAGAATGGAGAAGTGATTGAGTGATACCGTTGATCTCGGGTCCAGATCAACGGCGGGGATGTAATCGGAGGGAGAACAGGAGGGGCGATGGGCGATGATGCGATCAGCGCTGAGCCATTGGATCGTGCATCAAACGAACGGACGGGATTAAATTGGGCGATGGAGGGAAGGGGATGCGATTGCAATCGGGCGGAGGGTGCGATTAAGCGCTGGCCGTCAGATCACGGGAGGATGAACGGTCGAGATGTAATCGAGATATTTCAATCGGGGCGGCACCAACATGACTTGCGATTGCGATCAGAGGGGATTTGCGATTGGCGGAGGACTGTCGGATCAGGCGGGGAGATCAACGGTGGAGAAGCGATCGGGGGATCGCAATCGGAGGAAGGAGCAGGAGGCTTGCGATCAATTGGAGGGTGCACGTAGCGCATTGCGATTGCGATCAGGCGGGGGCTGCGATTAGCGCTCCGCCGTTCGATCGATACAGATCAACGGTGCAGAACGAAGCGAAGGCCTTAACATGATAACACAATCGCATCGGGGATTTTCAATGTTACACAGGAAACGCGCCCGCCCGGTCTTCCGATTGCGATTAGCGCCTGGGACTTGAGCGCTTGGTCCCAGCGCTGGGGCACATGTGGGGAAGTGGTTAAGGGACTTGCGGTAAGGGGGCTAGGCCTATAATAAGGTCGGAACATGGGTTTTTAGCCCATTTTAATGGATTTTGAGGGTGAAGGAGGGGAACGATAGAGGAATAAAGGGGGAAGAAGGCCAACAAGGGTTAAGGGGGGAAATGAAGGGTAAGAAGGGAAATAGAAGGGGAAGGCAAGGAGGATGAAATAGAGGCTAAATGAGGGTAAAATAAAGGGGGAAAGGAGGCCTTTGGGCATTTCTTCACATAACAGAGAGGCTTTGAAAGGGAAATCAGCAGAGGGGATTTGATCAGAGGATAAAAGGCACATAGAGGCTTCAAGGAGACTGTGTTTTCAGAGGAAATGCATTCCTTGAAGACTCAAAAATGATTTAGCCCCCTATTTGCTTGTCAAAAATTTCATAGGGGGGCTAACAGTGGCTCCACATGGGGATGGCTTCTTCTCGAAGGAGCCAAGAAACCAGAAATTGATCTCTTGGTGTAGGCCAGATGCCTGCTGCTTGAACCATCCATTTCTTTCTTTGATCAGCTGCCACAAACTGTGAAGACAACATATCAGCAGTACAATTCTTCCAAACAACTACCTACCCACACTATAGTCCTAACATTTTTTCTTCTTGGGTGCATTTGGACTTGTAGACCCTTTACATCATTAAATTTTACAAACAGGAAAAAATAAACCTAATCTACTTCTATCCTTATTACTCCATGAGACCAGATTGGACTGTTGGTCTCATATGTTTCTCTACCTACACTACTACCTGCTAGGATTAGATTGTCTAGTAGGTTTCTTCTCTACATTCTAAGACAGAAAATGAAACAACTAACCTACTTGCTCATAGGCTGAGCTTTGTTGAGCTTTTCCTACCTACCCTACCCTAACTGAAAATCTCTGATGCTTCAAGTGATACAATAATGCCAATGCAGCCAGTCTAATAACAGCAAAAAAGGATATGAGCACTGACTTCTTGTCAGAGATAACCACAAGGTGCTCTACATGTGGTTCTTCAAAACTGAGGCCACCAGCAGCGGTGACCAATTCTGATGCGTTTGGCTCTTGCAAAAGATTGGTGCTTGTGAAGCTGAGCCAATCAGGGCCTCCATGTAGTCTGCCACAGGGTCAACAAAATCATGATGTAAAATTTTTCCTTCAAAGCCTACCATGACTGATAGGATGTCTGCATCCTCAGCAGCTTCAATCACTGCGTCTGTAGTGAGGCCTTTGTATTCACACTCCTCCTCTTCCTGGTTGGGAGTATTTGGCATATGGGCATCGACCAGGAATAACTCCTCTTCCTTTGAACCAATACAAAGATGTATGTGGGAAAGAGGACCTCGCTCATCTTCAATGCAGCTTGAGCTAGAGGGCTCATTATTTTCAACAGTGCTGTCCTCTAGTACCACAGGTCGGTTCTGCTGCAACGAGTTAAACTCTGTGAAAAAATCGACATATTCTTGAGCGGGGGTTTCTTTGATTACCTTAATCCCTTCGGGAGAAGGCTCTGGATATTCCTTCTGCTCAAGACTTCCCTCGTCTCTTTTCTCCTCATCCTCTGCGCTGAAGAGCTGCTGGCCTCTGTCCGTTTGGCAAGTATAACTGATGTTCGAATATAAAGCAGATAGAAGATTCAATGAATCTTCGTCTACTATCATGCTTTCAACACTTTCTCCATTAGTATCATAGATGGCCGGCATTAGCTCATTATTTTCCTGAAGTTGATGGTCGTAGTCTTCCTCCCATGACACCTCTGATGATGGCCATGCAAGCTCGGTTTCCCTTTGGAAAAACTCATCTTCAGACATATCCACATCAGAGAAATCATAATTACAAGCATCATCACCCATCAAGTCTTCAGGACTCTCAGCAATTCTTTCTTCAAAACACTTTGCAAGTTCATTTTCTGACTCAAGCTCTAGTTCATCATACATGCCATGCATGTAACTTCTGTCTTGCAGAGATCTGGTTTGTCTTTCTTGAGGACGAGGAGCAGGTCTTTCCCAATCATCCTCTCTAGTTTCAGCCTCGTCTTCTTGCTCTTTTGCTTTAAGCAAGGAACTGGCAGCCTGTATCAGTCTTTCCAGCTTGTCCTCTAAAGAGATCTGCGCTGTTTGCTCTGTTCGATCCTTCCTTGCTGCTCTCAATCTTTCCTCCCTGCACTGTATGTTGTATTCGACAGTGATTGCTATATCCTGCATTTCCTCCAGGCTCAAAGGCTCTTTTTGCCTTATATGGAATTCCACCTTGGGGTCAAAAGAACTTGGATAATGCAATAAAGCCCATCCCAAAGGTGGTTTTAGATCAGAAGGCATTGCATCATATACCTTATTGAACCTGGCTGAAAACTCTTGCACTGTCTCTCCTGGCTGCCTTCTCAAATTTTGATATTCTTTTAGGATGAGGAGAGCATTCTTCGGGGCCGCCCATCTATCAAGGAAAACTTGAGAAAACTGATGGAAGCAGAAAATGCTTGCTTCTGGAAGGCCTTTGAGCCAACTCTTAACATTTCCTTGTAAATACAAAGAAAACATCCTAATGCACACATCATCTTCTTCTATTTCATACAGCTCAAGTAAATCCTCCAGATTTTGAACATGTTCTTCAGCAGAGGACCCTTTATTTTCCCCATCAAAATGAGGCAGCTGGTTTATTAATTCTGTAGGCAGGGGTTGGAAGAAGAGAGGTAAAACCAGAGGCTTATATCTTTCTATGACCTTTTTAGGTGTGGGTGATGTAACAATAGGCTCATGGCTGCTTGAAGCTCCTTGAAGAGTGGGAGATACGACATGAGCTTCTTGTTCCACCAGGTTTTTCACAGGAGTATAGGTCTGCTCACGGTCTGAAGACTGAGGCTTGAGATATTTCCCATACTCATCATGGGTTTCATCTTTGTACACTTGATTAGGCTTAAAGTAGGACAGAACATAGTGATAGACAAAAACAATGAATCCTTTAAACCAAATCCAACCAGTATGTTCTACCCTTCCATGAGGTCTGGCCATCTTTCAGGTTCTTCCTCCAGTGGAGTATTCTAGGATTATGGAGTGTGGAGTCGCCAGGTGGATGAATTTGACTGTTTGGGGCAGGCTGCTATCCACCATCAGCAATGAGAAGCCAATCTAAAGGCAAAGTGGTCCGTCCCCAGCGGAGTCGCCATTATGTTGGTGACGACAATGGGAAATAGACCAACTATCAGCGGTTCTTGACTCTCAGATTCGTCCCCAGTGGAGTTGCCATTATGTTGGGGTTCCCATGTTTTCACCAGATTGGCAAGACCAAAAGATGAGACAACATCAAAACCACTTTGGGGCCCTAGGATCTAGCCCTCTTGGACCCGGAGAGGGATCTCTCCAAATAGAGAAAAGAATGATATATCTTTGAGGCTCCAGATGAAATATTAGGCTAGTTATGAAGCACAAAGGGGGGTTTAAAGTGATTTGGTTGAAGGGTTACTGGGTTGGTTAGGAGATCATAGGCCGAGAAAACAATGGGAGGAAAGGAACATGGCAGCAGGATGCTTCAACAAAGAGGATAGGCCAAGACAGTGCCATCCATTAGGCTATGGAGTCATAAAAGGAAATTACTTGCATCCACTAGCCAAGGCTTTCAAAGGGCAAGTCATCTAATACTAGAGGATCTTTTTAGATAGATGATGGGATGGAACATTAAGGAGGAAAGTGAAAGAAGGAAAGAAATCAATTTTCTGTCTATAGAGCAGGTCAGAGGTCATTTAACTCCAGACCTGCTTGGACATACTCAAAGGCAGCTCTCAAAGAGACAATGGGGCTGCTTATAGATCGGACCAGAGGTCATTTAACTCCAGGTCTGCTTTAGCAACTCCAAGAGAAAAATAGAGATAAGATTACAAAGAAACATCTAAGAAGCAAACCCCCAAGTTCATACATCAGCCAGCAGGCAATAACATCCGCTGCACTGGTTAAACCCGTGAACCCGATCTTAGACAGCACATAGGGCGGAAAACATAAAGGTAGGGAGATCAGACAGCATAGGGCACCTAATAAGGGTGAATCCTATACCATTATTCTGATGCCTACCAGCAGAACATGAAACAGTATGAAAATGTAAATAACAGAGTTAAGAAAAACATCACCAATAGTAATAGACCAGGATCCTGTGAAATGTGCTTTGATTAATTGATGCAAAACCAGTCATGTACAATAAGGCTCAATGGCTGTTACAGTCCAGACTTCTCCTCCCAGCCTATTACATACAACTACTCTGCTACTCTCTCCCAAGACTGTTCTAACAGTCAAGAATGAATCCCTCTAACAACAATTACCCAGCAAGGCAACAACAACCTTTACATTATGTTCTCGGGGATTTTTTATAGGAGAAGAGGAAGAAAAAATAGTAGATAAGCAAATAAATGAGACTCATTAAGACAGTAAGGCGGAAGTGTTCACGCCCATACCACTTAATGGCTTTCTGCAGTATTGCATGTACTCTGTGATCTGTCTGGGGAGTCTCTGTCAAGCCGAAATTGACCTCGGATACTTCTTTGGAGTCCTTTCTGGTGCTTGGAGCTTTGTGCTGCCACTCTGAAATAAATGAACCGGGTGAAAGATCTGCATGGCTTCTCCATTCCTCCATTATTGCGGCTCAGACAGTCTTTAGGAAGCTCTGTCAGTGCATTAATCTGTTTAAGGGCTCGAGGAGGCATGGAGAGTGCTGTGGGAAGGTGTACCTCTGAAGTAAACGTGCTCTGCTGTTAGGTGGCGCAGTTATGGCTTGCAGGTGTGCTCTTAGTCTTCAGACTGTGCCTTGATCCTTTGAATTGCGGGGTTAACATTAATTATGTCAACATAAACCACTAACCCCTTTGAAACCATCTGCTGATCTGCTGGCAGTGCTGAAATGGCCATCTGTGTTGCCCGCACGATGAAATAAACCCGTGACAAACCCAGGCGGTGGTGGCGGAGAAATGCTGCAGAGGCGGAGGAATGGTGGCGGAAGAGTGGAGAAACAATGGAAAGTGGTGGCGAAGCAGTGGAGAATGGTGGAAAGAACACAGAGTGGCGGAGAAATTATTAACGACGTAAAAGCCCAACAATTAGCTTTGGGCGAATTACACAGGAAAACAAAAAAAAAATGAACGGATGAATGGAGTGGGACTCAGTGGAGGCGGAGGGCGATGAAACCTGAGCCGTCAGATCCGGGAAGAAACGGACGGCGGAGATGAAATCGGCCAATCGCAATCAGAGGTTGGAGCGGGTGGCAATCGCAACATGCCTTTTGAAAGTTCCGATTGCGATTGAGAATGGAGAAGTGATTGAGCGATAACCGTTGATCTCGGGTCCAGATCAACGGCAGGGATGTAATCAGAGGGAGAACGGGAGGGGCGATGGGCGATGATGCGATCAGCGCTGAGCCGTTGGATCGTGTATCAAACGAACGGACGGGATTAAATTGGGCGATGGAGGGAAGGGGATGCGATCACAATCGGGCGGAGGGTGCGATTAAGCGCTGGCCGTCAGATCACGGGAGGATGAACGGTCGGGATGTAATCGGGATATTTCAATCGGGGCGGCACCAATGTGACTTGAAATTGCGATCGGAGGGGATTTGCGATTGGCGGAGGACCGTCGGATCAGGCGGGGAGATCAACGGTGGAGAAGCGATCGGGGGATCGCAATCGGAGGAAGGAGCAGGAGGCTTGCGATCAATCGGAGGGTGCACGCAGCGCATTGCGATTGCGATCAGGCGGGGGCTGCGATTAGCGCTCCGCCGTTCGATCGATACAGATCAACGGTGCAGAACGAAGCGGAGGCCTTAACATGATAACACAATCGCATCGGGGATTTTCAATGTTACACAGGAAACGCGCCCGCCCAGTCTTCCGATTGCGATTAGCGCCTGGGACTTGAGCGCTTGGTTCCAGCGCTGGGTTATATGTGGGGAAGTGGTTAATCGACTTGCGGTAAGGGGGCTAGGCCTATAATAAGGTCAGAACATGGGTTTTTAGCCCATTTTAATGGATTTTGAGGGTGAAGGAGGGGAGCGATAGAGGAATAAAGGGGGAAGAAGGCCAACAAGGGTTAAGGGGGGAATTTAAAGGGGATTTTAGGGGGAAATGAAGGGTAAGAAGGGAAATAGAAGGGGAAGACAAGGAGGATGAAATAGAGGCTAAATGAGGGTAAAATAAAGGGGGAAAGGAGGCCTTTGGGCATTTCTTCACATAACAGAGAGGCTTTGAAAGGGAAATCAGCAGAGGGGAATTAATCAAAGGATAAAAGGCACAAAGAGGCTTCAAGGAGACTGTATTTTCAGGGGAAATGCATTCCTTGAAGACTCAAAAATAATTTAGCCCCCTATTTTCTTGTCAAAAATTTCATAGGGGGGCTAACAGGATGTACCTTGGGAAAATTTGTGAAAGCCACCTTTCACGAGAAGGATAGTCGCGCCACGACGATCCTTGAGAGAATTCACACATACGTATGTGGACCTTTCTCAGTAGCTTCGACAGAAAAACACAGGTATTATGTGATATTTGTTAATGATTTTTCTCGTAAGTGTTGGATCTTCTTCATGCAGAAGAAGAGCGAGACATACTCAAAGTTTTGTGAGTTCAAGGCACTGGTTGAGAAAGAATCGGGGAAGCAGGTGAAGGCTCTTAGGAGCGACAATGGTGTTGAATTCATCTCTGGCGAATTCAAGGAATTTTGCAGCGCAAAAGGAATTCGAAGAGAGCTCATAGCACCTCATAACCCACAACAGAACGGGGTTGCTGAGCGGAAGAACAAAATGATCGTGGGTGCTGCACGAGCGATGTTGCATGATCAGGGCCTACCCATTCACTTGTGGGTGGAGGCATGCAATACTGCAGTATATGTGCAAAACCATTGTCCTCACAAGATACTTGGCATGAGTACACCCAAGGAGGCGTTTTCTGGTAAGAAGCCTGATATTTCCCACTTGAGGATTTTTGGTTCACCTGTTTACATTCATGTGACGAAGGATGCCAGGAAGAAGCTAGAGCCGACCGCAGAGGTTGGGATATTTGTGGGGTACACTAATACGCCCCACAACTATCATGTGTATTTTCCAGACAGTCGCAAGACTGTTGTGCGATGGGATATCAAATTTCGGGGAGGAGAAAGCCATGAAGTGTTCACTTGAGAGGGAGCCACACTTGCATGCGAGATGAGGAGCTATTAGTTCCTAAGGATGAGTCTGGGATTTGGATCAGCCACAAGATGAGGTTCATGGAGTGGAAGAGACCACTCGGGTAGCGCCAACCATCTCGGAAGGCGGAAGTGCACCTACGAAGGCCCGACGGCGAGCTCAAGATGCGAAGAAGATTTGGCCAGGAGCACCTACATCACAGCGCAGACAGAGACAGTCACCTGACCGGTATACTGGATACATGGCTCTTGTGAGAAAGTGTATCGTGACAGAGCCATCCTCTTTCGAGGAAGCTGTGGAGGATCCCACATGGGTAGATGCTGTTAAGAATTTACTAGAGAAATAATAAATTTACCGAGAGGAATAATAATCATGAAAAAGAACCAGAAACAAATCATAAACATAACACAAATATTTTACCGGGGAAACCCCAAACTCCGGGGAAAACCCAACCAATGAAATTCCATTAAAAATTGGCCAAAACCCTTGCCAATCCGGCCAAGTGAGCCTTCACCACTCACCTCTAGGCCTACATTACAATGAAGTATTCCCAGCCTTTTATAGGCTCCATTACATGCAATACCATGGGCTGAAAACCATGGGTGCACAATACCATGTGCCCCAAAACCACTACTATTTACCCTAGTCAACATTGACTTTATCTCGAGTCAAGTTTACCTAACAATTCCCCCCTTAAACTTGACTTGGGGATTATTGACTAAATCCAGCGAAACCTGCTAGATTAGACAACCCCGCTCACTCTAGCTCTTCCCCCCTCAAATTTTTACCCAGGGTAATTGTTAACTTGACATCCCCCCTATCACCTAGGTCTAACCCAGAATTTACCAGAGATTACCCAGGGGTATGCATGCCATACCAGGTCTTACAGCAGTATGCCCATTTACATGTAAAAAATTAACTCCATTATAATAATATTTTTTTGTTTCATTGTTGCTCTTTGTACATATAAAATCAATGTCCATATAAAAAGAACCCATCTACCAGATTACATGGGTCACCAGCCTCTGTAACCACCAGTCCTCTAGGAGTTCTCTTCAGATACATGGTTCATCAATTAATTAATCCACGTGCAAACATCCTCTCATCTCTCAATTTCTCGAACCAACTTCTTATCACTGCTAGTCGCTAGATCTGAGCTGTGGCAGCACCATTTTTCTTTTTTCCCATTGAGAAACCCTCCATGGAATTCCCCATGGAATCAATCAATTGGATATTTCCTATTTCCTAGAAACACCATGCTCCGTATGGCCAGATCTGCAAAAGGCTGCATTGATTTCTCCATTCACAAGCCAATAAAACCCTTGGCTACAAAGGCGTCCCTTTGAAGCCAAATATGGCTCTGATACCATTTGTAGGTTTTAACCCTGAACATAAATTATCTACACATGAATCTTATAACAGAAGATAAACAATAGCGAGAGCATAAAACATAAAACAGATAAACACAGAGATTTTCCCCTAGATCCCAAATTGGGACGACCAACTTGATTTTTCATTATATTCCTTTTAGTGTTACAATACATATATATACATGCCGAAGCATACATAAACCCCAATCCATTAACCCTGGATTAGAACATAACTGTAGTTCCCTTGACCGGATCTACAAAATACCAGGGGTCGAAAACCATCGTACCCCAAAACCATGTGCAAACTCATGCACAAAACATGGGTGGGTCCGCATGTGAGTGGGACCGCATACCAAAAAAAATTTCGCCAGGGCGCTGCCCCAGACCTCGACAGGGGGGGCTACCGCCCCCACTGTGACCCCCTTGCTGCGCCCAGTGCAATGTACAACGCGTGGGGCTAGTCGTGGAAAGAATATAACACATACCCAACATTCTCCCACTTGTTGTTTTCTTTCCACGGGGGGCCACAAGAGAGCTTAGTCATTTGGCCAATTCTTCAACACCCATTGTTTCTCTACACCAAGAGAACTTCTGAGTGCTCACAGACTTCGTCAATGCATCTACAACATTCTTCAAAGTGTCCACCTTTACTAGCAACACCCTTTTAGCCTCAACCATATCTCTAAAAAAGTGATATTGAATATCAATGTGCTTTGTCTTTGAATGATAAGCGGGGTTCTTAGCCAAGAAAATTGCACTTTGGCTATCACAGTCTATCCTTATAGCTTGCTGTACCAACCCCATACTTGAACACAATCTCTGCAACCAAACTGCTTCCTTGCTTGCATGAGTGGCTGCTATGTATTCTGCCTCTGTAGTTGAAAGCGCCACTGCAGACTGTCTTTTACTCATCCAACTGACTGCACCTCCAAATAGGCTAAACACATACCCACTTGTAGATCTTCTTTGGTCCAGATCTCCAGCCCAGTCTGCATCAACAAAACCACGAATGTCCAACATTCTTTCCAATCCTGGTCTTCCCCTGGTAGCACAAGCCATAATCACTAATGCGACGTAAATATCTGAAAACCCGCTTCACTGCTGTCCAATGCTCCTTCCCTGGGTTTGACATAAACCTGCTCAATACTCCCACTGCATGTGCAATGTTTGGTCTAGTACAAACCATTGCATACATCAGGCTACCCACTGCACTTGCATATGGAACACGGGACATATCCTCCTCTTCTTCTTGTGTCTTGGGACACTGTTCAGCAGATAGCTTTACACCTACAGGAATAGGAACATTCACCGGTTTACTATCCTGCATATTGAACCTTTGCAATATAGTCTCGACATACTTCCTCTGGTTTAACCAGAGCTTCCTCTTTGCCTGATCTCTCTTAATTTCCATGCCCAAAATATAGTTTGCAGCACCAAGATCCTTCATATCGAATTTGGAGAATAGTTAGGTCTTCAAATCTTGGATAATTTCTTTGTCATTTCCAATCAACAACATATCATCCACATACAAGACCAAATAAATAACACGGTCACCAATTAATTTAAAATAAACACGGTGATCCTCCTTGCTTCTGGTGAAGCCAAGTCCCCGTATATAGGTATCAAATTTCTGATACCACATCCTTGGTGACTGTTTTAACCCATACAGAGACTTCTTCAACCTGCATACTAGTTCTTTCTTACCCTTCACCATAAAGCCTTCAGGTTGCTTCATGTAGATCTCCTCTTCTAGATCCTCATGAAGAAATGTTGTCTTCACATCCATCTGTTCTATCTCAAAATCAAATGCAGCAGCAACAGATAGAAGTAATCTAATAGAAGTAACCTTGGCAACAGGAGAAAAAATATCACCAAAATCAATTCCCGGCACCTGGGAATAACCTTTTTCTACCAACCGAGCTTTTTATTTCTCCACCTTGCCTTCTACATTCATCTCCTTTTTAAACACCCATTTTCTCCCAATGGGCTTTCTTCCAGCCGACAACTCCACCAGATCCCATGCATCGTTTTTGTGCAAGGATGCCATTTCATCAACCATGGCCTCCTTCCAGAGTTTTCCATCCTCTGAATCTACTGTCTCCCTGACAGTTATGGGTTCATCATCAGTTATAGTTAAGGCAAAACCTGAAAAAAAAGCAGATGGACTATACCTTTTTGGTTGCCTTCTTTCCCGAACTGATCTTCTAAAAGCTGGAGTTTGTGGCTTTTCATCTTTTGAGTCTTCTTCTGTTGTAGAGTCTGATTCATCCTCCTTTAGCTCAAACTCTATCTTCTCAGGTTCCTTTGGTAGGAATTCATGTTTAACAACATCTTTCACTTCTCTAAACACCACATCTCGGCTGTACAGAACTGTTGAGTCTCAAATCTGCATCTTTCCTATACACCTTTTTAGACCTTTTTCATTCACCTGAACCTTCTATGACAGGACTCTGTTTCTCATCACGTGAAGATTTGTATGACCGTTTCTAATTTACGGGAGACACATCAACACCTGTACACGGCTCCATAAGCCGAATCCAACATCCACTCTTCATAGATTTACTCCTCACCGCGGCCATGATGTTGGATCTCTGGACGTGATGGTTCACGTGTCTCTATCAGCACAAACTTTAGGGAATTAGTTATATCACCTTTGTTATAAATAACGCGTTTTCATATGCATAATAGTTAGTCTCCATATAGCTCTGTAATGTAATTGCGTTGCCACTGTGCTGTAATATCATTTCTCTGTTATGACTACATTTTAATATATATAAGAAGACTCTGTTTCCAAGCGTAATTCGTATTTGAAGGCTGTTGCCCGAGGCTGGTGCAAAGGGCCCCTACACACGCTGAGGTTTTGTGCATTACTGTATAGTTTCTTGTTTTATTTCTTTAAGTTCATTGTGCCATAAGTAATTTACGTGTTTATACATTTCATCTTTCATGGTATTTATGCTTCATCTCTGTTCATAATCTTTCATGCTTTACATTTTACTTCTGTTCATAATCTTTCATGTTTTATGTTGTGGTTAACTGATCAGTGTTCTTGTTTCAGATTACAATAGGCATCTCGGGCACTTGCACATCTTTTTATAATGACTAATGACATGGAATCAATATTGTCCTTCTGCTAATTTACTTTTCTTAGTTTTTGTTTAATTCCAGCACTGTTTGTTTATTTCAGTCTTGCACATTTGCTTCAGTAGTTAGATTTAGATATATTAAATTGCTCATGTCATTTTCAGTTACCTCCGAAAACCATAGCTGGACTAATGGTGAGGAATTGAAGTATGAGTGTGTAGTTTGATATTAGTTTACTTTCTGCAAGTTAGAAATATTAAATTGCTCATGTCATTTTCAGTTACCTCCGAAAGCCATAGTTGGACTAATGGTGAGGGATTGAAGTATGAGTGTGTAGTTTGATATTAGTTTCTTTTTCTACAAACTAGATATCAGGTTGCTCAAGTTGTTTATGGTTACCTCTGAAATCCATAGCTGGACTAATGGCGAGGGATCAGAATATAAGTTGATTTAATTTGATTTAGATTTACTTTGTTACAATTCTTGGATTTCTTTAAGCATAGTTTCTTTTGTATTTGGACAGCAGCAAGGATAATGAGTTTCATGATCAGTGGTTCACTGTTGTTTGACTAGAATAGTGATGCAATTTCATTTTCTTTGAAGAATCAATTTTTTCATTGTGTGTTTTAAAATTCTTTTGAAGTTTGGAAAATCATTAGAAGGACATCATTGTCTTGAATATTTGTCTCCATACTTGTCTTTTAGAATTTCATAAAAATCCAAAAACGACAAAAAGTAAGAGATAGGTTATCTTGCACATATAGTGCACCACACTTCATCAACTTACGAATCCCGGATTGATAAATTAATGTAGCAATTTAGGACACACTAAATTGACCAAACATTTTGGCGCCGTTGCCGGGGAAGTGTAACTAGGTAGCCAATTTCTTAAAAAAAAACAAAATAATAAAAGAAGGGAAAACTTGATAACTTCTTGAAGTATGCTCTCCTCTTGCACCTAGTGTGATCTGGAGGATCAGAAAAGAGAGTTATTGGTTCAGTAATTTCTTAAGTATGCTCTCTTCTTGCACCTAGTGTGACCTGGAAGATCAGAAAGAGAATTATTAGCCCAACTTTAAAAAAAAAATAAAAAATAAAAAATAAAATGACATGCATAGAGCAAGAGATTCTAGGGGAAGGTTTATAGCTAAAGCCAAGAGTTCAATTTTCACAACTCCATCTTCTTCAAGGCATAGACCAGATTCACCACCATCTACCCCTAGCCTTAAGATTTTTGGAATTCAAGGAGCAGCTGAATTAGAGGATTCTCCTATACCATCTACTAAATCTCATTTAGAAAACAAAGAGACTCTCTCTCATCCTCCCTTGATAGAAGAACTAGAGGAATTTAAGGACTCTAAAGAGACTATCATGGCAGAGGAAGTAATAGATGGAGGTAGAGGTAGAGGTAGAAGAGGAGGAAACAATGGAGACAACAATGGTGAAGGAAATAATGAAAGAAATAGGGAAGGAGACAACTTGTTTGGTTTCCCTATAGTTGATGAGGAAACTCATACAACGATGAAAAATATCTCACCATCTGTCCTCCCTAACTTTTATGGATTGCGAAGTGAGGATCCTGAAACATTTCTGTTTGAGTTTGAAGTCGTATGCCGAACCTATGACTATATGGAAGACTCTCAAAAACTCAAACTGTTTCCTTCAACATTGAAGGGATCTGCTTTGAAATGGTTCATGGGATTAGCCACTCAATCTATTAGGACTTGGAATGATATGAAACAAACATTTTTGGATAGATACTTGGACTATTGTATGCCCACTAATCACAAGGATGAGGTATTCAAAATGATGCAAAAAGAAGATGAAAATTTGGAAGACTTACTTGAAATATTTCAATACAACTTGAAAAGAGCAAAGATGAGAAACTTAGATGATGAAACCTTGAAAGCCCTCATATTAAAATCCATTAGAGATGAATGGATAGATATTTTAAACATGATGGGAAAGGAGACATTTCTCAACTTTCACTTCGTGACATAACAGAACTATGTGTCCATCTCTCAAGAGGAAAATCTAAAACAGGAAAAGGGCCTAGGGATCCTTCTCTTATTAGGGCTAACAAATCTGCAACTGGATCAGTAAGTAGGGCAGAGATTGGTAATATTCTTGATGAGTTCAAAACTGATATCTTAGGGAGCCTTAGTGAACAACTAGACACCCTTAAAATCCAAAACAAGCAGAAAGCAGAAACAGATGCTTTAGCCATCTTTTGTCAGAAATGTAGGAAGAAACATGCTTTAAGGGAATGTCCCTTGGATGCAAAAGTTGTAGAAACATGTATGATTTTCTCAGAGAATCATGAGATCAAGGATTGTCCTTCAATTCCTGGACTCAAAGCTGTTTTTCAAGAAGACCCAAATTCAGTAGAATCTCTCTGTTTTTTTGCAAGAAGACCTTGGCAGGGACAACAAACTCAAGGGTTTAACAACCCTATGAATCTTCAAACCCCACCAAATTGGAATCCTTGGCAACAACCTTGGCCCCAACATCAAAATCCATATCAGCCATGGGTACAAGGGATGCAAAATCCTTATGGGAGATTTGCTCAATTTTATCAATATCCTCCATCTTTTCAAAATCAATAAGCTCCACAACTTCCAAACCCAAATCCACAACTTTCATTTCCATTTCCACAAAAAAAACCTTCTCAACAAAATCCAAATCCTCAACTCATGCTCCCATACCAACAAAAGACAAATCAACTTACAGCTCAGCCATTGCCAAATCCTAACAATAAAAATCCTCAAAATACTTACAAGGTAGAAGGACAACAATTTCCTACCTATATGATTGTTCCTCTCAATGATGTACAACTCAGATCTGGTAGAGTTTTAGAAAAACCTTCTATAGATATTCAAGAGAAAGATACCTCTGAGGAGGACTCTCTTAAAGTCAATGAGGGTTCTGAGGAAGCATCTCTTCAAAATTCAAACATTCAAAAAGAAAAAGAAAAGTTAACACCCACAACTCCTATAGTTGAGCAACCTGCATCTTCATCTACACCTCCTTTTCCTGAAAGACTACAAATTGACAAGGAGGTGGAAAAACAAATCTTGTTGCCTAACTATGACTTTCTAGATGAATTGAAGAATGTTTGTATCAAGATTCCCTTGCTACAAGCCATTCGAGAGATTCCTATTCTAGAAAAAACAATAAAGGAGTTAAGTTTCAAAAGACCAGGAAGGAAACTAAAAGACACAAGAAGAATCCACCTGGTAGGAAAGATTGCAGATATTATGATGGGAAAAATTACCATGCAGAAGTATGTAGATCCAGGAAGTCCAATTGTCAAGACATATATAAATGGGATAGAAATTCCAAACACATTGATTGACTTAGGGGCTGCTATCAACATTATGAGTAGACAGACTATGGACCAGCTAAAACTTCCTAACCTTCTTTTTACACCTACTTTACTGCAACTTGCAGATCGATCAATTATTAAACCAGATGGTGTATTAGAAGATATTTCGGTCTCCTTAGATTCTTGGGAATATCCAGTAGATTTTATGATTTTGACTCCCAAGAGTAATCTAGGAGGGCACCCACTTATTTTAGGAAGACCTTGGCTAGCCACAGCTGATGCTTTTATTAGTTGTAGATCTGGGGACATGTACATTTCTAATGGTAATTCGACAAAGAAATTCAATTTGTATCCTCTAGCAAGAGCAATCACAGAAGTAGGAGACAATGAATGGGTCGATGATGAGGACATTATACAACCTGTCTTTACCATTTCTGAAATCAGTGAGGATAGTCAAATTCTGAACACATTAGAAAATTTTGAGACATCTTCAGAATATGACCCCACACAATTTCAGTTGGAATCCGACATAGAATATTTATCATCAAGACAAATGTCTCTTTACTCTATGGAAGAGTTTGGTAGTTCTACTATTGAGATTTTTCCAGGGAAAACATTGAATATCAACAAACATTTGGAAAAGTCACAACAAGAAGAACTAATCAAAATATTGCAAAAACATTCTACTGCATTTGCATGGGAGTATACTGACATGAAAGGTATTGATCCTAAGACTTGCATCCATCATATCTATATTGAGGAAAACAGTAGACCAATCAGACAACCTCAAAGAAGGATGAATCCAAATCATAGGGAGATAGTGAAAGAAGAGCTCCAAAAACTACTCAATGTAAACTTCATTTATCCAATTTCAGATAGCCGATGGGTTTCTCCTTTGGTTATAGTACCTAAAAGAATGGTAAATGGAGGGTATGCATTGATTACAGGGAATTGAACAAAGCAACTTTGAAGGATCACTTTCCTTTGCCTTTTATCGATCAGGTATTAGACACATTAGCAGGTAAAAAGTACTTTTCATTTTTGGATGGATTTAGTGGCTATAATCAAATTCAGGTAGCACCTGAAGATCAAGATAAGACCACATTTACTTGTCCATGGGGAACTTTTGCCTACCGAGTGCTTCCTTTTGGGTTATGTAATGCACCAGCAACATTCCAAAGAGCAGTACTAGGAATTTTTTCTGATCTAATTCATGATTGTGTAGAGGTTTATATGGATGATTTTACAGTTTATGGTAATTCATTTGAAGAGGCATTAGAAAATTTGGAAAAAGTTCTTATAAGATGTAAAGAAACAAACCTTTCATTAAGCCATGAAAAATGCTTTATGATGTTTACTGAAGGGGTTGTTTTGGGGCATCATATTTCAGGAGATGGGATTAAGGTTGATAAATCAAAAGTTGAAGTCATCTCCAAGTTACCTATTCCAAATTGTCAAAGAGATGTTAGAAGTTTTCTAGGATTTACTGGTTACTATAGAAGATTTATAGAAAACTTCACTAAAATAGCATCTCCACTCTTCAAATTTCTTACAAAAGACTGTGAATTTAAATGGGATCCTGATTGTCAATCAAATTTTGAAACTTTGAAAACAAGAATATCTGAAGCAACTATCTTGAGAGGATCAAATTGGAAACTCCCTTTCCATATTTCTACGGATGCTTCAGATACAGCTCTAGGAGCTGTGTTGGATCAAAAAGATTTAGTTCCTTATGCCATTTATTATACCAGTAAAAATTTGACTCCCACAGAGTTAAACTATACTGTGACTGAAAAAGAGTTTTTAGCTGTTGTTCATGCACTCAATAAGTTTAGACATTATATAACAGGCTATGAAACTTTTATTCATACTGACCATTCTGCAATTAGATATTTAATGAACAAACCTGTTACTAATGGCAGAGTGACAAGATGGCTCTTAATTTTACAAGAATTCAATATTACTGTGTTGGATAGACCAGGGAAACAAAATACAGTAGCTGATTTCTTGTCTAGGATTCAGAATACTAAAGAAGATTCTCCTGTAGAGGATAAGTTTCCTGATGAATACTTGTTTGCGGTAACTATTAAGACTCCTTGGTATGCAGATATTGCTAACTATTTGGTTACAGGGAAACTGCCTTCACATTTATTTCCAAGTGAAAAATGAAAAATTATTCAGGAGAGTTCAAAATATTCATGGATTTCTAACAAATTGTTTAAAACAGGGCCAGATCTTGTGATTAGAAGATGTGTCAGGGAAGATGAAATGCCTGATATTCTTAAGGCATGTCATGATGAACCATGCGGCGGACACTTTGCAGACAAAAGGACGGCCTATGAAATCCTCTCTTTAGGATATTATTGGCCTTCCCTCTTCAAAGATGCAAAACAATATGTCAAAAGGTGTGACAGCTGCCAAAGAGTAGGGAAACCTACCCTTTCAAATGAAATGCCATTGCAAACATAGGTACTCATTGAACCCTTTGAAAAATGGGCTTTATATTTCATTGGACCTATTAATCCACCATCTAAGCAAAAGAAGTATATATTGGTTTGTACTGATTATATTACTAAATGGGTAGAAGCCAAAGCATTAGTATCTGCTACTGAAAATTCAGTTGTTCATTTTCTTTATGAGGATATTTTTACTCGCTTTGGTGTTCCAAGAGAAATTGTGACAGATCAAGGAAGCCAATTCACATCCAACCTGATGGAAAAGCTGATGGAAGAATACAAAATCAAGCATAGAAGATCTACTCCTTACCATCCGCAAGCAAATGGTCAAGTGGAGTCTACCAACAAAGTTCTCGAAAGTATCATCACCAAAACTGTTCATCTACATAGAAGATATTGGGCAGAAAGGCTTCCTGAAGCCTTGTGGGCCTACAGAACTACATGGAGAAATACAACAGGACATTCTCCCTATGAACTTGTTTATGGGAAAGAAGTCTTGCTCCCCATTGAGTTCCAGGTCAAGACCTTCAAGATAGCAGTTCAGTTGGGGATGGACTTATCAGAAGCCCAAAAGCATAGAATGGAGCAGTTGAATGAGCTAGATGAGATCAGACAAGAGGCAATTCTAAGAACTTATCTAGTTCAATATCAAAGAGCTAAATGGCATGA
Organism: Pinus albicaulis; assembly: GCA_034641835.2. Classification (NCBI taxonomy): domain Eukaryota; kingdom Viridiplantae; phylum Streptophyta; class Pinopsida; order Pinales; family Pinaceae; genus Pinus; species Pinus albicaulis. The sequence continues at coordinate 316,467,937 of CM076569.1, forward strand.
CAAGTACATCAAAGAGAAGAAGTTTCAAGAAGGAGATTGGGCATTGTTATTTGATTCCAAGTTTAAATATTTTCAAGGAAAATTTCAGACTCATTGGCTTAGGCCATATGAGATTGACAAGATCTTTAACAATGGAGCGGTAAGAATCAAGACCATTGATGAGTTTCAAACTCCTCTTATTGTGAATGGCCACAGATTGAAAGTTTATCATAAGCCACTCTCAAAAGAGGAATTTGTCAAAATGTTTCAAGAAAATTCTGCAATCAGGCTGGTATAGAAGAATTCTTCTTCTCCACCAGCCTAGCTTTTGTTTTTTTCAGTTATTAAAAAAAAAAAAAAAAAAATGTATAAGCCTGAAAACCAATCACTGATTGGCAGTCTTATACAGAAAATGTAGGGTGAAAATCAGGAACACCTGACACCCTATATTTTCAAAAAAAAAAAAAATCTCTCTTTCATTTCACAAGTTTTGTGACCACCCATTCCACTTCATTCCACTTCATTTCACTCCATTTCATTCCATTTCACTTCATTTTATCTATTTCATTCCATTTCACCAATAAAATTCTCTTTCATGACCATTTCCATTTAGTCAATTGTCATCCGTTCATTTCCATTCACCCAAATAATAGCTGTGTCAGTTTCCGCAGCTGACATTTGTTTCCGCAGCTGACACCAGTTTCTGCAGCCAGAATCAGATTCCGCAGCTACCACTCTGTTTTTCAAAAGAATGTACAGCCAGATATTATTTCCATAATCATGAAATCAAATGCAGGTATGAGGACCAATTATGAAGATATGGGGCATTCAAGATATCAATGAGGAGCAACTAATTGAAGATCAAGGAAAAATGGCAAGAATTCCAAGGTATGAGTAAAAATTTATTTCAAATGGCATTTAAAACACATTTTTATATAGTTATAAACCATAAGCTTCATTATGTGCAATGATTGTATTGATAAACTCCGTAACCACTCCATTATCTCTGTACAATCCTCCCACAATCCTTGCATTCATTCTCAAACGGTCCCATAATTAAACCTCCGATCTTCACTCATACTCCGATATTCCACCTGTGATGATGAAACGTGGTTGATTTGACTACGGCTTCTTTCAGCCGCATGAAATCCGTAGCCGTTGTATAAACGTGCTTACATTTACTCTACAACCACTAAATTTTAAACACTGTCAGATATGTTATACTCCTCCTATTGTTCTATTAATCTCACAGCCGTATTTCCACTGAGCTCACGTAGCCCTTCTCTGTTACGCTTCACCCCATTTGTTCTCCGTTACGCTACAGTCTGTATACCCAATCTCTGCCTACAGTCATCGTGCTCATTTTCGTTCATTCAACCGTCCTACTTCCATTGAACCCTCCTCACGCAGGCAAGTTTTTAAAGAGCAGAAAGAAGGATGGGTAAATTGTTGAGAGCAGAACCAGAGGGACCTAAATTCATGGAAGGATACCCGCAAGTCAGGGATATATTGAAGAAGGAAAAGTGGCCGCGGTTTATCCAAAAGTTTAGAGGCTACCATAAAGAGGTGACAAAAGCTTTTGCAAGGTCTTTCAATGGCCTGGAGGTAGAGATTGGAGACCTTAAGTTTACGGTGAATGAGGCATCTATAGCATCTGCCACAGAACTTCCTCAAGAGGGTGAACGTTGGTTCAAAAACAAAAGTATTAGTGATGAAGCCTGGAAAGTAATCTTACGGAACCCAGGTATGGACATAACTATTTTTAAAAGAGGAATTTCTGTTCATGCTTTGAAAGAGGAATGGACTACTTTGCTGCTAGTTGTTCAAAAATTTATCACCTGTGAGGGCCATTTTGGGTCAATGTATATGTACCATACCCGATTGCTGATGAACTTTCTAGATAACCAGACCCTCAATCTGCCATACTTTCTATTAAATAGTTTGAAGAATATGTCTGTGATCGTTCAGAAACATTTAGGGGATGTAGAACCACATCTATATCACCATGGTCTTGTGAAAATTTTGATTGAAAAATAGTTAAAAGAGAACAAGGACACATGGGAACAATTTTTGATCAGAAATTTATTTTAAGAACCCCAAGAAATTCCTGAAGGTAGCACATCAAGAAGGAGTAGGAGAAAAAGAACAAATGATGAAACTCAAAGTACTCCTACTACTACAATTGAAAGAACTAGTAGGGAAGAGAGACTGTCAAAAAGGAGGAAGAAATAAACCAAGGGTAAAAAGCCAATAACATCAAAAGAGAGAAAAAGTATTGAGGCTATGCATCAAACCCTTCTTCCGAAGAAGATCATCAAGTGTTATTTGAAAGATTAGTTCACATTCAAGAACAGTTATCTATGGCCAAGAAGAAAGGGAAAGGAAAACAAAAGCAAAAAGACAATGGTCCACAGCGTGTGAGAAGAAGTTCCAGGCTTAAGGGGAAGTTGAGGAAAACGCAAACGAAAGGACCTCATTTTATTGATTTGGGAGAAGAAACATCTGAACAATCCCCAGCTGGCCATAGTCCATCTCACTCTCAGTCAGACAGTGAACCTAGTTCATTTCATTCTCAGTCAGACATTGAACATAGTCCATCCCATTCCCAGCCAGACGTTGATGTGAGCCCTTCTCAGCCAGATTTTGAAGACAACTCTCCTCCACGGCATTTTGGGGACAACCCAATAAAAACGACACCTGAGATAGACCCAAAGCAACAAGAAGTATATGATTATATAGAATCTTTAGAAAAAGCAGCTACGGGTCCCAGTACTTCGTCCACTCAGCCTCACACAGCACAAGATGATCTAGTCCAATCACTGAAACAAGAAGTCTTTGAGCTAGAGCTTTTAAATAGACACATTAAAAATGAAAATGAGACATTGAAGGTGTTAGCGCTCGAATCTGCCTCAGGCTGAGGAAGGAAAAACTCGAGGCAACATCAAACCAAGCTCAGCCTCGTAGCTAGCCCTACGAGGACAGGAGAGGGCTCTCTCCAGTCAATCTCGATAAAATGAGCAATAGGGTGCGAGATGAATCTAGAATGGGAACTGATTTTAGGCTAGTAAATAGATATGAATGCGGTTTTTAATAAATGATGGGGTTTTCTGGACTGTATGGGAACAAGAACAACGTGAGTAGAGATTTAATCAAAGGCACAGATTATTCCATAAGGCGAGGTAGGAGTGAAGTTTAAAAATTAATTTGAAATTAAATGGAATGTAAAGACTGCTTAAGAAAGCTGAAAAGGGCATTTAACAATGAATCCCTTTCAGACAGAAGAAAATACACAAATCCTGAACGCTCCTTCAAGGCAGAGCAAATGAATTGGATTCTACCTATCTTACTGCAAAAGCATCCAGTAAATTGATTATGAATGAAATGTAAACATTACGAGATTACATATGAAACAGTAGAAGAAACATATGCTAAATTTCACACCACAAGAATCTTATAAATCAGAGTTGTACCCTTCAATTAATCTCTGTCAAACAACTGTACAATGAAGCTCTCTTGTTCTCCTCCACACACTTCTCAGAACTCTCTCCCACACAAATAATTTGCAATACATTAAATAAACTATGCTAGAAGAAAACAGATCGACCCAAAAACAAGGGCGATGTTTCAACTGAAACTGCAGAAATAGAAAAAAACTATTCTTCTGTTCTAAAAATAGACCAATGTTTCCCTTGAAATCTTCTGATGGCCAATTAAGAGACAAATATTGGGAGCGCAGATCTATTTGGATTATTAACATGAAGTCATTGATAGGAGATCGATCCTATTCGTGAATGCCACTTTGCACATTCCTATACAACTGCCCTCAAATTTCTGGAAATGCGTTGGCCATTTCACCGAAATTAGAAAAAAGGTCTTGACATTTTAAGAATCAAATCCACCACATATATTCTTTAAATCTGAAGATGAATCGAATGCCAGAGTATTTGCGATGACTGCCACGTTACATTTACCTTTTGAATGAAGAACGACCTTTTAATAAAAATGGCTTCCATCCAATTTGCTAAAACTCACATATTGAGTCTGAAACTAAGGATCTTCCAGACTAAGCTCGTTCTAATCAGAAAGGCGGAAACCGGTTTAAAGTGAAGTCACAAATCCAACCATCTGAACCTTCTTCGTGAACCCCTGCCATTTAAGGTTGTGTCTTTCTTGCACCTGGCCAACCTGGCTCGTATCATTATGCTGGTCCCACAAGGGCTTTATATTTCCTCAGAACATCGACAGCTTCAGCCATACATGGCATGTTTGAACCTTCTATTAAAATTCGACATCCAGAATTGACTAAGTTTAATGCATCAGCAGGGTTCAATTCATTTTGTGAAGCACATGGGAATGGAAATATCGCTCACTCCACGGCTTTACCTCGTCGAAGTACTTCACTCTTGTATAAGTTTTCAAATACTCCCTTAAGCTTCGTTGTTGAACTTTAATTTCCCTCAAAAGTTTTAACTTCACATAATCAAATCCTTCCTCATCGAGCAAGTAACCTCTTGAATCTGATACTGTAACTGGCACGGCTCTGGGTGAATGAGAGAAATTTTTTTTTGGGCTCTGAGACTATATGGGTAGCGCGCTCACCCAGTGCGTAGCGCGCTGCAAGTGCGTAGCGCCCTTGTCATTTAACACAGGCTGGGGAGGCTATATGCGTAGCATGCTCTATATGGGTAGCGTGCCTCCTGTGTGAGTAGCGCGCACCTCCAATTTGAATTTCCTTCACAGAATTTTGCAGTTGCTCGTCATCTGGCAGGTCACTATCTCTTTCTTGGTCGTTTCTGAGGTTATATGCTGCATTTTTATGGAGAGCATCAATCTCCTTTTTCAAATTAGCAACCTTTTCATTCCGCTTGATAATTTTATCTTGAGTTTTACTTTGCTTCTCAGTGAGCTGACCTTTGTATGTTTTCCATGTCACCTCCTCTTCCTCTACCTCTATGTCATCAGCAACTACATCCTCCATCAAGCCCCATGAAATACCCTCTGCAAGTGAAGCTTCTCTACTTGCACGTAAAAGAGAAGCTTCCATATCAGCCATTTCATCTAAACAATTGATTTCACTCGACCTCTGCCTCACACCTGCTGGTCTTTCCGGTGGCATCAATTCTGTAGGACCTTGCAAAACATATAGACACGAGGAAGTGCCAAAGCGAATGATATCTCCTACATGCAATTTTTTGTAAATATTTGGTGTAACCTGAATCTTGTTAACAACAGTGCCATGAATACTTCCAAGATCATAAATGAATACATCACCATTTCCTTTGTACTGCAGAACTGCATGATACCGAGAAATGGTTGGATGCTCCAAAATAAAATCACATAGGGGAATACGTCCAAACATATATGCACCTTTTCAGAACCATCTTCACTAGAAATCTGTTGTAAGATTATCCCTTTCAGCTCTCCAGCCATGAAAAACCTCTGGGTCTTTTCGTTATAGACAATTATATTCCCTGTTTTCTTTTCTAGTGTTAGATTTCTGACCCATTTCTTTTGGTTTCCTCAGCACAAGGCCTTCTGCATCTTCTAGAACAGATGCTGAGATCTTTACTTCTTTGCTGCTTGTAATCTGTGCCTTTCTTCTATCTTTGAAGGCAACAAAATCACTTGAATCAGACACATTCTCTGGAATGATAAAGCCCCCCTTGATTCTGCACCTTGTCTTCTGGATTGTGCACAGCCCCAAGCCATCGTGGCTTCATTACAGCTGAAGTCTCTTTAACAATACCCACAGTAGTATTCTTATCATGTTCAAGTACCTTAACATCAGCCACTGCTGTTGACAAAGATGTTTTGTCTTCAGAATTTGTTTTTTCAACATCATACTTTTTGTAATATGGTAGGATTCTTCTGGTCTGAAGAAGCACTTTTGTTGATAGGTCTACCAACTGAAACTGACAGAGACTGCCCTATGTTCAATGAATACAACTGTGTCTCTCGTTTTAGAGAAGCCTCTCCAGTTTGGGTCTGCAATTTTAAGTAAGTAGACAACCCTCTCCATTTCAGATAGAAGACTTTCCAATTTATGTTGAAGCCGCATAGCCCGATCTCTCACTATTTGAGTGACTATGATCCCATAGCAAAACTTAGCACGAAACTCAAATGTCTCCGCACCTCCTGGAATATCATTAAGGGGACACCTTGTCATTCATGGATTCATGAGCTTCATCAGCTAGTTTCTGCAGTTGACCAGACTTTGAAAGTAGTGGAAACTTGTGCAACAAGAACTTTGTATCCTTAACTTCCACAACATAGCCAGTAGGCACTTCAACAGAAACTGTCCTGCCAATGCTGCAGAGTCTGAAACACTTTGACAAATTACATATTTATTACAAAAACATATTTGATGATTTCTTCTTCAAAACATGGTTTTGAAGAAGAATCAATCTCGCATTATTGACGATGACATTCCTGAAATAAAAACATCTTTAACACTTCCCTCTGGCCTGCACATGTTATTGAAGCACTTCTGAAGACAAAACCCTGGACTCAAGAATTAAAATGACTCTTTTGATCAAAATGGCATTTAATGACTGCCAGTGACGGGAAATGAACTTTGGAGAATTTGATTATGACCAGGGACTGACAGGACCGTGTCTAACAGAAGGAACAAAGAAAATTGGAAAAAATCATTCATGATAATACCATGCTACATCTGGGACTATGGCAGAAGAAGAACAGGAAATTGAAGAAGAAATGCCAGAAGTTAAGAAGAGCACTGATTAATATCAAATTCAGATGCTTAATGAAGAAGCCCAGGATGTTAGCAGCACCAAGGAAGAGGAGGAGAGGACTGGATGTACTGGCTGAAGTGTCAAGGCATATGAAATGAAGAAATATTATCAAAATTTTGGTTGCATGAGGACATGCAACACCTTCACAGTGGGGGTATGTTGAGTCTCAAATCTGCATCTTTCCTATACACCTTTTTAGACCTTTTTCATTCACCTGAACCTTCTAAGTCGTCAATATCATTGCATATTAATTGTAAAAGAGCATCTAAAATGGTTTTTAACTATGTTTTGTGTCTGCTGTTTGATTTATATTTTTTCTCATTTAGCTACGGAATCTTGCCACTTTCCGCGGCTGCTGCAACTTTCCGCAGCCATTTTGTGAAAGTCTATGTTGCAGGTGTCTTCAGGAAATTCGAGCCACATGGGCAAGTCAGAAATGATGTGGACATGGATCGTGTCCTATTGGCTCGGGAAAATTCACCTAAGGAGGCTGCGGTCAAAGGTGGCCAAGTGGAAGTCAACCGTAGAGTCCCACGGTGACAGGACTCTGTTTCTCATCACGTGAAGATTTGTATGACCGTTTCTAATTTACGGGAGACACATCAACACCTATACACGGCTCCATAAGCCAAATCCAACATCCACTCTTCATATATTTACTCCTCACCGCGGCCATGATGCTGGATCTCTGGACGTGATGGTTCACGTGTCTCTATCAGCACAAACTTTAGGGAATTAGTTATATCACCTTTTTTATAAATAACACGTTTTCATACGCATAATAGTTAGCCTCCATATAGCTCTGTAATGTAATTGCGTTGCCACTGTGCTGTAATATCATTTCTCTGTTATGACTGCATTTTAATATATAAGAAGACTCTGTTTCCAAGCGTAATTCGTATTTGAAGGCTGTTTCCTGAGGCTGGTGCAGAGGGCCCCTGCACACGCTGAGGTTTTGTGCATTACTGTATAGTTTCTTGTTTTATTTCTTTAAGTTCATTGTGCCATAAGTCATTTACGTGTTTATACATTGCATCTTTCATGGTATTTATGCTTCATCTCTGTTCATAATCTTTCATGCTTTACATTTTACTTCTGTTCATAATCTTTCATGTTTTATGTTGTGGTTAACTGATCAGTGTTCTTGTTTCAGATTACAATAGGCAGCCCGGGCACTTGCACATCTTTTTATAATGACTAATGACATGGAATCAATATTTTCCTTCTGCTAATTTACTTTTCTTAGTTTTTGTTTAATTCCAGCACTGTTTGTTTATTTCAGTCTTGCACATTTGCTTCAGTAGTTAGATTTAGATATATTAAATTGCTCATGTCATTTTCAGTTACCTCCGAAAACCATAGCTAGACTAATGGTGAGGGATTGAAGTATAAGTGTGTAGTTTGATATTAGTTTACTTTCTGCAAGATAGAAATATTAAATTTCTCATGTCATTTTCAGTTACCTCCGAAAGCCATAGCTGGACTAATGGTGAGGGATTGAAGTATGAGTGTGTAGTTTGATATTAGTTTCTTTTTCTGCAAACTAGATATCAGCTTGCTCAAGTTATTTATGGTTACCTCCGAAAGCCATAGCTGGACTAATGGCGAGGGATCAGAATATAAGTTGATGTAATTTGATTTAGATTTACTTTGTTGTAATTCTTGGATTTCTTTAAGCATAGTTTCTTTTGTATTTGGACAGCAGCAAGGATAATGAGTTTCATGATCAGTAGTTCACTGTTGTTTGACTAGAATAGTGATGCAATTTCATTTTCTTTGAAGAATTAATTTTGTCATTGTGTGTTTTAAAATTATTTTGAAGTTTGGAAAATCATTAGAAGGACATCATTGTCTTGAATATTTGTCTCCATACTTGTGTTTTAGAATTTCATAAAAATCCAAAAACGACAAAAAGTAAGAGATAGGTTATCTTGCACATATAGTGCGCCACACTTTATCAGCTTACGAATCCCGGATTGATAAATTAATGTAGCAATTTAGGACACACTAAATTGACCAAACAACAACCTTCCTTGTTTCTGGGTTCCAAAGCTTGTAACCCTTTAAATCATCCTTATACCCAATAAAGATGCACCTTTCAGATTTATTATCCAACTTGGTCCTTTTCTCCTTTGGAACATGTACATATGCATCACATCCAAATACCCTTAGATGTGAAAGAGAGGGTTTCTTACAAGTCCATACCTCATGTGGATTCTTATCCTCCAACGCTGATGAAGGTGATCTGTTAACTAAGTAACATGCAGTCTCCACTGCCTCTGCCCAGAATTCTTGTCCTAACCCAGTACCACTGAGCATGCTTCTTGCCTTTTCCATCAGTGTTCTATTCATTCTTTCTGCAACTCCATTTTGCCGAGGTGTGTATGGAGTAGTCTTCTGCCGTGCTATACCACACTTCTTACAGAACTCTTCAAATTCCTTCTTGCAGAACTCCCCACCATTATCCGTCCTCAGCGCCTTTATCTTCTTCTCTGTATGGTTTTCCACCAGAGCCTTAAATTCTTTAAATTTGTCAAAGACTTCAGATCTATTCCTCAAGAAATATATCCATGTATTCCTTGAGAAGTCATCTATGAATGAAACATAGTACACAGACTTTCCCAGTGATGGAACTGACACAGGTCCAAACACATCACTATGCATAAGTTCTAATATCTTGTTTGCCCTCTTAGCACCAGAAGGAAAACTCACCCGATTCTGCTTCCCATATACACAATGTTCACAGAAATCAAAATCCAGAGAACAATTAGACATACCTTCTACCATAACATCTCTATGTAGTATCCGAAGGCCCTTCTCTCCAATATGTCCAAGCCTTTGATGCCATAGCATGGTCTTTTCTCCAGAGACAGCTAGACTTTCTGTCCCACTTTCAGGAACCACAGAACTGTTACACCCATCAATAACAGTGCTACCTTGTAGCTTGTACAAAGTTCCAGTCCGAACTCCCCGCATTAATACCAGTGCTCCCCGAACCATCTTGCAGGCATCTTTCTCTAACACTGTTTTTACACCTGCATCATCCATCTTGCTTACATAAATCAGATTTCTGGCCAATGTAAGAATATGCAGAACACCAGGAAGTGTTCTAATCCTTCCACCTTGCAGCTTCAGCTTGACCTTTCCACGTCCGACGATTCTGGCCTTCCTATCATTCCCTAGGAAGACATCACCACCATCATATTTCTCATACTCGCAGAACCACTCCCTATGGGGAGTGAAGTGAAAGGATGCACCTGAGTCAATCAACCATGACTCATGATATACATGTGTATTTGAAGAAGAAGCAAAATACACATCCCCACCTTCATCCGAGGTGGTTTTTTCCTCTGCAGAAGGACGTTCATCAGATCCCTTTCCTTTCTCAAGAGCTTTAGATCCGCATTCCTTTTTGTAGTGCCCTTCCTTTCCGCATTTCCAGCACACCTTTACAAACTTTCCAGGAGATTTAGATCTCCCTCTAGATTTAGATCTCCCACTCGAAACCTTATTCTTGTTTCTGTTTTGGGACCTTCCTCGTACAGATAAGGCATCTCCATTCCGACCCTCCATATTTCTCCGTCTCATTTCCTCCGACAACAAGGCTGAGACAATGTCATCAAAATTCAAGGTAGTTGTATTGCTACCTATTGCAATAACCAGATTGTCCCATGAATCTGGTAGAGAACACAACAAGCTGATGCACTTATCTTCATCTGAGATTTTAATATCAACAGATGACAGCTGACTTACCACAGTATTGAAGGTGTTCAGATGCTCTGTCACCGAGTCTCCATCCTTCATCCTCAGGTTATACATCTTTTTCTGCAGGAGCAATTTATTCACCAAAGACTTAGATTGGTACAAAGTCCCTAGCTTGTCCCACAAGGTCTTCGCCGTAGCTTCCCCACATACATTCAACAATACTGAATTTGAGACACACAACCGTATTGTGCTCTTAGCCTTCCGATTCAGTTTCTTCCAGTCTTCATCTAGCATTGCCGTTGGTTTAGTACCTGGATCTACTGCGATCCACTGATCTTTATCCACCAGTAGATCCTCCATCTTGAGATTCCACAACTCAAAACTCTGACCATTAAATTTCTCGATCTCTATCTTTCCGCCACTCGCAATCTTCTTTCACCACAAGAATCGATCCCGCAGATCTCCCACTAAACAGGGTCTACCACAGGCTCTGATACCACTTGTAAGGATTCTGGACACCACATATCTCCACAATGGTATGATATTGTCCACTTTGGGCCTAAGCCCTCATGGCTTTGCTTATGGGCTTTACCCCAAAAGGCCTCATACCAATGGACATATTTGTCCATCCTTATATACCCATGATCCTCCCCACTTCTAGTCAATGTGGGACTTTGGTCGTATACCCAACAATCCTCCCCTCGAACAAAGGACCATCGAGCCTCCCCTCAAACGATTATCCATCCGTCCACTCTCTACCAACCAGGATTCTACGCTCCAATGCGTTGGAAGCACACGCCTTACATGGAGCACCACCTGCCTCGAGAGCTTGCTCTATCCCAGGTCAACTCCTCTTCACCGTGTTGGGACCAGGACATGTCCATGAAGAATCCGGAGCATACCGCCTGTCTAACCGAGCTCATCCATGGATCCCATCGTGATATTACCGGGGCCCACCACCTTCGTTCGGAATTCGAGGATTCATCCACTTCGCTAACTTCGGGGCATGGCTCTGATACCACTTGTAAAGAATTTACTGGAGAAATAATAAATTTACCGAGAGGAATAATAATCATGAAAAATAACCAGCAACAAATCATAAACATAACACAAATATTTTACCGGGGAAACCCCAAACTCCGGGGAAAAACCCAACCAATGAAATTTCATTAAACATTGGCCAAAACCCTTGCCAATCCGGCCAAGTGAGCCTTCACCACTCACCTCTAGGCCTACATTACAATGAAGTATTCCCAGCCTTTTATAGGCTCCATTACATGCAATACCATGGGCTGAAAACCATGGGTGCACAATACCATGTGCCCAAAAACCACTACTATTTACCCTAGTCAACATTGACTTTATCTCGAGTCAAGTTTACCTAACAGATGCCATGGTGGAAGAGTATGATTCGATTGTCAGAAACAGTGCATGGGAGATTGTCCCGAGGCCAGAAGGGAAATCAGTGGTGGGTTCGAGATGGATCTACAAAGTGAAGCAGGTAGTTGATAGGAGTGTGGAGAAGTACAAGGTAAGATTTTTTTCCCTAGGCTTTTCATAGATTGAGGGGATTGATTATGAGGAGACCTTTGCACCTGTCGCAAGGTATTCTTCCATATGAACGATTCTTGCTCTCTCAGCGCAGATGGGGTGGCACATTCATCAGATGGATGTGAAGACTGCGTTCCTCAACGGAGTCATTGAGGAGGAGGTGTACATAGAGCAACCCGAAGGTTTCGAGGTCTTCAACAGTGAGTCCCATGTGTGCAGGCTCAAGAGAGCGTTGTATGGGTTGAAACAAGCACCTCATTCTTGGTACACACAGATAGACAGTTATTTCACCGGACTTGGATTCTCCAAGAGTGAGGCGGATCCGAACCTATACCAGATTGTGGTGGAGGGTAAGTTGTTGATCATTGCACTTTATGTAGATGATTTGATTTTGACAGGTGATGAGCTGTTGATACTCTCATGCAAGGAGGATCTTGCAAAAGAGTTTGAGATGAAGGACTTGGGCCTCCTTCATTATTTCCTAGGATTGGAAATTTGTAGAAGCAGTTGATGGACTATTCTTTGTTTCTTAGGTAAGTATTACCCCGGAGATACCGGAGAAGTTCAACATGCATGTGCTTGGCCCTCGTTGATACTCCTCTTCCCCGGTGGTCAGGGAAGGAGGATTCATTTCTCACGAGGTAGTGGATGCAATTGGCGATCATTAACAGGTGGGGTCGCCTATGTGGCCTGTCAATATATGACCCGAAGAGTATGCTATGGGCATAACCGTATTTCACAGTTATGGTTAGCCTACCAAGCTCTTTTGGAAGGAAAGCATGTAATTGCATTATCCCGCAGGCACATCAGATATGGATTGTAATAGAGAAGGATGAGGTGGACAGTGGCTTCACGGATGCAGATTGGGCAGGAAGCCCAATGGACAGAAAGAGCACATTTAGAGGGATTTTCAGTATCGGGTCGATAGCAGTTTCTTGGTACAACAGGAAGCAGAGATCCGTGGCACTCAATTCAGCAGAGGCCGATTATATGGCAGCGAGTTTGGCTTCTTGCGAGGCTATATGGATGAGGAAGATCATGGTCGGGTTGTTCGGTTCACACTTAGAGCCTACTGTGATATATTGTGATAATCAGAGTTGCATCAAACTCTCGGTTAATCTAGTATTTCATGATAGATCTAAACACATTGACATCCGGTATCATCATATCAGAGATTGTGTGCAGCGGAGAATCATGTTACTTTCATACATTCCTACGAAGGATCAGGATGCTGATATCTTGACGAAGGTGCTCACCAGGAGAAAATTCGAATACCACAGAGGCAGGATAGGGGTTGCAGATAATACATATCTTGTTGAGAGGGAGTGTTGAGATTGCAACAAGATGATGAGCTTAGTGTAAAGGAGTCGCCTTCACTAAGTGGGCCCGCAGGGTATTTTTGGCGCAAAGTCTATTTTTAGACTATGTCTATTTTTAGACATATGGATCATGTTCTATGAGTTGCAGGATGCTATTTGTGGATGGTTGGTCAAGTCAGAAAAAATAGGTGGACTTCTATTTTTAGACATACTGGGCGGAATCTATTTTTAGATTGCCAGTCTAAAAATAGATATGTCGAATATTATTAGCTCTTAATAATATTTGGACTCTAAACATTATCTTATCCTCTTGGAGCACTTCAATTTGATGCCTGGATGTGGCACATGCAGCTGACAAAAGGAATTACGCTATTCCTAGGGTTTAGTGGAGCTATTGCATGGTTGACTTCAGTTAGAACTCATGTGATAGAGTTTGGTGGAGTTGATGAGATAGTTAATGGAGTTGTGTTCAATTTAACTTAGTTGAGCTAGTTGTATCTAGTCTAACTGATTGATACAATTAGTGAGAGTGGTGTGAATTAATTATTAATTAATTCACTAATTATTAACTCATAAATCAACTAAAGAATACATCAGTTAACTGCAGTGCATGGACAGTTTCAGTGAAGACCAGTGAAGAGGTAGGTGAAAAAGAAAGTGTGACTATCAGTTGTGAATATACTGGTGCATGAGAATTGCACACACATTCATTGAGAAGCCAATGAGGATTGTGCATACATACCAGTGGGATTTGAACCTTGATCTGGTAATTATCCATATTGGATTGCGTAGTAGAGGCTGGCTAATAGGTGGAGCAGATTGGAGCATGTGTTTTGTATGATCTGAGCTTGTGTAGTGTGTAACAATTGGAGATTGTACTGAGAGCTTGTGAGGAGTTTGTACAATGATTGTTACATGATCTCTATCATTATAATATATAGATAGTTGGGGTTTTTTAGCTTTAAGATTTCCCATAAATACTGTGTTTATATGTGTGATTGTTTATGGTTTTAATGTGCGCATGCGATTGTTTATATTTCTTCAAATTGATGATCAATAGTAGAAGAGGTTATGTATTATGCATGAAGCTCAAATAGTGTTTGATCAGGATAATCTTGGTGAATAATATCTCAGTTATTCAAAATTTCTACACGAACGGATGAATTCCCTTGTTAGAGCATAAAGGGCATGGATGACCTTGCAGTGACTGACACAACATCATGAGGGATAGGGGACAGTGGGACTTAAGGGAATAATGTACGACACGAGAGAGGGACCAAGAAATGAAGGATGGATGAATATAGCAGGATGCAAAGGGACTCGGGATAGACTCCATGAATGCAATGATGAATCAACTCGGATGCTCTAAACAAGGGTGACTCGATGTTGCTGCCACATAGAAAAGGTCCAATGGGGACCATAAAATCATGAGTACAAGATGGTAACTCACGATGAAAGTCGACACGAGCGTGAACAAGTATGGAGGCAAAGTGGTGCCCCCAAGTATGAGTGTTGCAAGTGAAGAAATTCGATTTTGAGGAAGGGTGAAGTGACGCTTCTTGGAAAAAATGTGTCTTGGTAAAGTATCAAATCACTAAAAAATAACAGATACCCATTTGAGGGCTCGATGAGAGCTTTCCAATGGTACAGACGGTTTGGTAAACGGAGCTACGGTTGGGTCGCAACAGGCGAAAGAAAAAACAAGGGTTTCTCTTTTAATAAGGCATTTTCCCTCCAAATGCACTCATTTGCATGTGGAGCTGTGGTGAATGTAGAGAGGAGAGAAGGCCCTAAATCTTGCGGCGATGATAGTGGAAAAACCGACCATTGGAATCGAGATCTGTTAGTTGCAGGTAAGAGGCCTAACCCTACTCTTTCTTTTTAGTGGATCGAAAGTTCAGATTAGGTCCCCAGGGCTCGGGAACAGACCCCTACTCCTCTTCACGGTTGGGTCTTACTTTTTGGGGCAAAAAGTAAGACCTGGGTAGTAGGTTTTTAGCAAAATACTACAACCTGCCCTAGGTTTGGGCCTGAAAAGTGCGACCTGTCAGGGAGGGGTTTTTCTGTGCTATTTTTTGGCTGAGTACTGGGTTTTTATGATGAGATACAGTATTTACTATCTGTATACTGACAAATATGATGGTTTTGTGTAGATATGGCAGAATTTCAGATCAACTGGAGAGAGAGAGACCTGGGTAAATTACGGTCGGAGATCCGAGAGGATCAAGGTGTCCGCAGTGCACTGGCCAGGTTTGGGGTTTTGAAGTTTGTGGAGAACCCTTTGATGAGAGCTGGAGAGCCCTTATTGGCTCGGATTGTCAGATATTGGGACCTGTACCATGAGGTATTTATAGTGCAGGGGCACTAGATCGAGTTGACGGTCTAGGATATATATTTCCTGACTGGTTTACCTCCACTTGGGATGGTAGGGAATACTGAGCCAGTATTACCGTGGGGGCGGAACATCATAGAGTTTGTAGAGCGCCATTGTCGACCAGGTCTCCAAGTCAAGGGGACTCAGATACCCATCAGGGATTTGGAGAGGTTAGAGACCCCTGCTGTGGCCGCAGTAGTGCTGCGGATCCTGGGTAACCAGGCACTCCATCACATCACTGGAGGGCAAATGATGCTTTTGGAGAGTGTTTTGAGTGGGACCTACTATGGGTGGGCTCAAATGATGCTGTCGTCATTAAAATGATAGTTGTCTCTATGCAAGCGGCAAGTGAACCATGACTGTGCATATGGTACAGTTTTGTGCTCGTTCTTCTTTGAGAAGATTCCGACCCTTCGAACTCGCATACAACTCCAAGATGGGGGCATGAGAGAGCCTAGGATGCGTCGATGGGGGTGACTACTATGCAGAGGAGGAGGTGGAGCAGTTGAATGGGTGTTCCGACTCGAGTTCTTTGCTCATTCGGATCAAATGCCACTGTATATAGATGACTATTCCTATAGTGGGATGAGTTATTGTGGGGATTCGGATCTGCCATTGCCGCCTGGTCGAATATGGGGACCTGATGGTAAGTGAAAAATTGCTAATATTTTATGTGTATGTAAAGGTCTAGAATATTGTATGTGATACTGATTCTTTCACTTTTGGTATGCAGATACATCATCGGTAAAACCGGTTGGATATATGGGACGACCTGCAGTATCGGGGATTGCAGGCCCTAGCGGAGTGAGGGCGTAGCAAAATGAGGATGCAACAACCCTCCTGGAGGACATCCGTCATAGACATGAGAGGATTTTGAACAGTGTTTCAGAGTGCGATTGGCAGAACTTAGATGACCAGTACATAGAGCCATGTATTGGTCTACCCTCTGAATGGCGAGGGGTCATGCGGCGCATGGAAATGGGCGGCCAGGGTATGTGTGATCTACGAGATGCAGGAGTAGAGCCATTGGCTCGGGATCCTCCAGATAGTGATTAGTGTGTAGGGGCAGGTGGTGCCCCCAGTTTTGAGTTTTTTGTAACATGCTATGGGCATGTCATATGTATCTGAGTAGGTGGACTCGAAAATTTTTTATACGACACATATTATGGATATGCATCGTTGTGATATTTTAATGTTATTGTCTTGTGTTAAATGCGTGTGATAAATTCCAATATCGAATATGGTTTGCAATGCTATCTACATAGTGATTTTGTGCTCTAGGTGCATGACTGAAGGAAATGATTTCAAATTCACGCATCAAAAGCTTCACTCGTAAATATCTTCTAAGGAGGATAGGATTATGCACACGATAGACACCATTCAATTGCATGAAAAGAAGCAGAGAATCTAAATGAACATGAAGGTGGAGGATGCGATGTGAAAGGGCACCGGCTAATAAAACCCGCACTGCATCATATTCGGCTTGATTATTGGTAGTAGTACCAATGCATACACCATTCGAGAGAACAAGCAAATGCAAGGGGCTAAAAATGGCCCAACCTACCAAGGCTAGATTTCGGGAGTAGCAACTTGCACCATTGGCGAAACCGATATAAGGTGTGGATGGGGGATCTATCTGAAAGGTGCCACAAGAAAATGAATGGGAGAATGATGAACAATGCTGGCAACCTGAGCGAAAAGTAGAAATCGAACGCTCCACAAGAGGGAGTGATCTAGGCAGGATATCTACTATTCACATGCTGACGGTGAGGTGGAGTGTGGGAGTTACCAGAGGTGTAGCTTGTGCTCAGGCCACGTAAGTCACCATAGGTACAGACGATGGCATCCCATTTATGGGTGGGAAAGATGAAGTCAGGGGTGGACATGGCTTCCATGATCTCGTCATCACAAAAGAAGGCGGAATGACTGGAGGAAGGGAAACCATATGATGCGGCAAAGCTACCTGACTTATCACCATGAGAAGAAAGGTTCACATGCGCATCATCATAGGGGATGACGTAAGAAAAAGTAGATAAGGGATCTACTAATGTTGAGCGTAGGGTGATCACTGAAGGGAGGTCAAGAGAAACAACAAGAGAAGATTTAGAGGGAGCTTCTGCCGAGGGTCTCATGGATGATGATAGGTAGAGGATGGTGGCTGCATGCTCTGTCATCTCGACATTGGGAGGGGGAATGTCAATAGGAGCGGGTAAATCCTCAGTCTAGCCTGCAACATACTGTGCAAGTATGGGAGAAGCGGATTGGTTATGTTCAATCTCGTGCTCTCGAACTACCTCTAAAGAGGCACGGTAATGCGTAAGGTGGGGAAAATTATGAGAGTAATGGCCATGGAGATCACACAAAGCACAAGGTTGGTTGGTGTGAATAGTATTGGTGTTCTTGGCTACAGTTGAGGAAGAAGCAGAGGTTTTAGGGACCGTAGACTTAGGGAACGTGACTTTAACACTGGGCTTGATGCGGGGTAGCTCAGGACAGGTATGGGTGGCATGACCGATGACATCACACAAAGCATAGGGATTTGGAGGTGGAGGAGGCATAGGGTTAGTCAGGGCAGCCTTGTCCTTTGAGGCCCTTTTGTGAGCTTTTCCCTTCTTACTCGAAGCGGTCGCAACAAGAGGTGGTTGAGGCACTGTTGTAGCGAGAGAAGTCATGGGGACCGGTTGAACTGGGGTCAAAGCAAGATAAGGTTTAGGTTGACCTCGTAGGGTAGCGGCTGGAGGATCAAGGTACTAGACGAGAATCCCAAGGGTCAAGTTAGGAAGAGAGAGGG
Organism: Pinus albicaulis; assembly: GCA_034641835.2. NCBI lineage: Eukaryota > Viridiplantae > Streptophyta > Pinopsida > Pinales > Pinaceae > Pinus > Pinus albicaulis. The sequence continues at coordinate 316,486,408 of CM076569.1, forward strand.
TGGCCATGAAAGGTGCCATATAGACTCCTGGTGGGGGAGATAGGAACAGTATATGACCGAGGGGTAATGGCCAGGCAGGACGGCTCCTAAATGGTTGAGGCTTGGAGGAACCGTTCCAAGAGGGTAAGGAGGCTCGTGAGTACCAGCTAAAGGGCCAAGAGGAGGAGGTCCAAAAGTCCGAATAAAAGGGCTAGGAGAAGGCTGTAGAGGGCGAGGAGGTTGCTGACTAGCTGAGGCGGGCTGCTTGAGAGCAGCCTAAGACGATTGCATCATGCAAACATTCGATGAGCTAGGATCAAAGACAGGAGGAGGAAGACCAGGGAAAGTACCAACCAATGAGGAATATTTGTAGACTCCAAGTGAAACACTGGTCCAAGGATCAATGGTTTGCTTGTTAGCCACCGAAGAGATAGTGGACTTAGGGGAGGTATGAGACTTCGGTTCGTAATATGTCAACTGGTCAATGGTGACTATCTTTCTGTTATGAGGGAAAGAAATCTCGCGGTCAATCGCGAAAGGGATAGCTGACATCGCATAAGTGTAGCTATGACCCAATAGAATGTTGTAATCTAAGGGGGCATCTATGACTTCTACGTCAACACAAACAGTCTTGCCCGCAATAGTAATAGGAAAATTGTAGAATAAGCCAATGGGCTAGGAGGCATGGCCATCCCACACTCGGAGAGTGATTGTGGAAGGAGCAATAAAACAAGGTTTATCCTCCTTAATTTCTGTCTGAAAGGTTTCTAGTTTTCCTTAAGAGGGATCTTGTGCTGAATGATGCTAGTGTCATATGATTTCAAATATTTGTAGTCCCATGCAAAAACATCTATAAACTATTTTAAGAGTGCTATGTATTGTTGTTTGATGTGGGTAGGAAGAGTGCTAGACAACTTAATCATTTTAGGCTCAGTCGGGCTGCCTATGTTGTGCTCTTCCACATTAGTTTCCATGGTTTCTATTTTTGGTTCCTTAGCCACATCATTGAAATCAAAGAGTTGTTCTAATGGGGCTAGGCCTTTGGGTATGGTATCACCTTTACATTCTAGAAATTCGAGGTCCTTTTGGTTTGGATCATCAGGTAATTTTTCTTTCAAAAGATGATCAAACTGATTTATATTAGTAGGAGAGGAGGACTCTGTTTCAGGAATCTGTTCCCTATCTAAACATTCTTTTTCATGGATGAAACTTAGTGATGCTGTGGAAAACTCATTTTTTGACTGCAGGAAGTCCTGTATATGTTTTTCATTGTTAAAAACCTATCAATGATCTTCGCTATCAAGCACTACTGGTCTGTTTTTCACCTTTATAATGAACTACTCATCAATTTGTGGTATTTGGCAATTACTAGCAGCAAAAGCCAGTTCGTTTGCCAAGTGATTTTGGGCTCTTGGTATGAACATAAGCTCATATTTTTCAAAGGTTTTCAGGAGATCTAACACAGTGTTTCTATATTCTCTGAGTCTAGGGTTTTTGGTTGAATATTCCCATTTGATTTGTCTGATGATTAACTCAGAATCTCCATGCATTGATATCTTTTTGGCCTTTAAATCTTTAAGTACGTGTAGGCCAAGGAGAAAGGCTTCATATTCTGCAATGTTGTTGGTGCATGAAAAATCTAATTTGCAGGCATGTCCTTTGTTTGTGTTGTGAATCCATACACTAGCCCTTGCACTATTTTTTCTGCAAGAGCCATCAAAGCTCATTCTCCAAAGTGTTTCTGTTTCATTTTCATTTGTCTTGTGTTGCTCTAGGCTGCTAGAAGTTGAGATATCTAGAGGTTGAGAGGAAGACAATTCTGAATGCTCTAGTGCACTAATGTCCTGCTCATTTTATTCATTTGTTTGGGTGACTTTGTCTTCATTGTATAAAATAAAGGAATCTAGATCTGAGTGGGTGGAATAGACAGGAATGTTGTGAGGTTTGTCCTTGCTTCTCACCATGTATTTCATGAGGGTTTCCCTATATAATCTTCTGGTTTGACCAAACACTGGTATGGTGACATAATACATATCCATTTGAAGGGTGCCCTGAATCTTAGCTCTCCATGATCTAGACAAGAGCATGCCATATTTTGGGGGAATGTCAGCTACTACCACATCGACATTACAAGATTCTTGGCAGGATTTTGAGACAAGTTAACACACAAATCTTTAATTAACCCAAAGCATTTGACTCTTCTGGAATCAAAGGAGTATAAGTCTTTATATGGTCTAGTGATCTCTAAGCCTAAGCTTTCCATTACTACCTTGGGCATAAGGTTGTGTGATGCTCCTGAATCAAGCATGGCATTTTGTAAGATTTTGTCATGTATGTTTAGACTGACATAGAAGGGAGGCACAACCCCTTCTTGGTATTTTCCTTCAATTTTAGGACCAAACAACAACTCTGGCTTGTCGTCTTTCAAGTTCAAAGTATCAGTATCAAGATTTATATTCAGAGCTTTTAGGACCTAGTTTTTGTACACTTCCTGGGTTACTAATTCAGCCAGAGGTATGTTAATTTTAATCTTTGCAATCTCTCCCTCAAGGCTGAAAGGAACTATTGATTTTGTTGTATTTACATCTGTTTTCTCGCTTATGTTTCTTTCAACAATTTTGACTTGCTGAGTTTTATTAGGACTGTCAATCTGGGTTGTTTTAACAGGGCCACTGGCAGAAGTACCAGGGAAAATTTGTTCCACATTTGGCTAACTGCTTTTCTCTTTGTTTAAATCTATCTTTTTAGTCAAAATGCGGGTTTTTTCTGCTTTTTTCTTATGCTGATTTTCTGTATTTTTCCTAACAACAGAACTAGTGTTTTTGTCACTTAGATTATCTATGTTCCCTTTGCTTCTTAGATCATAGTGTTTGTGTACCTCCATGATTGCGTTCTCAAACCCCAATATATAATCTTCAGACTCCTTATATGTGTCTTCTTTTGGTTCTGAGGAGAAGAAACCTTGTTCTTCTTCAGTGAGGTAAACATTATCCTCACTGTCTGATCCAATCAAGTTTACATGGTTTTCTTCCAAACTTTCAATCTCCCTTTCTTCCTCTTGATATACGTAGTTTTGTTGGAAGGGAGGTCTAATTTGCTGATCATTATCTCTTTGCCTATATTGATTGTTTTCTCTTCTAAAGTTCTGGTTTCTGTTTCTATTTTGGAGGTTTTTGTGAGGTTCTCTTGGTGGCACTCTATCACTCAAGTTTATCTTTTCAAGCATTCTTTCCATTACCTTCACTAGGTTGTCAATTTTGGTATCAGAGGATGAGGTTGAGGGTGCATAATGATCTTTATAAGTTACCCTCTTCTCTGATCTTTGCCTAGCTCTTTTTTCAATTAAGTTTTCTTCTACACTCACTGTTCCCTTTTGCATGTCTTCTAGAGTTACACAATATCTCTCCCTTAGCTGATAGGCCATATCAGCATCGAAGCCCTCAGGATATTTTACGAAGGCCATTCCTTGGGGAGGTTTCATGTGAGGTGGAAGGGCATTGTAGACATTGTTAAACTTGGTGGAGTAATCATGAACGCTCTCCCCTGATTTCTTTTAAGACTTTTATATTCTGCTAATATCTGGAGGGGGTTGCTTTTGATTTCCCATTTGTTTATGAAAGTTTGATGCAAATAGGGAAGGTCATTGATGCTATTAAGAGTTAAGCCTTTAAACCACTTCTTTACTTCTCCTCCTAAACTTTGAGCAAATATTCTCATCTTGATGCTATCATCTTCTATTTCCATATAGTCAAAAGCATCTTCCATCCTATCCACATGTTGTTGAGCTATGGTAGATTATTTTCCAGTGAAATGGGGAATTTTATACTGATAGTCATTTGGAAAGGGAGCCATAGGTTGTGGTAACACTAATGGGGCATACCATGCTGCCATGGCTGGAAAGAAAGGTGGATTTACAGTGGGTGGATTGACAAGAGGGAAAGTGGGTTGCAATGGAGTGTTTTCGACAATGGTAGTATGGTTTGGCATGGAAGAAACACTTGGGCCAACAAACTGGTTTTGAGAAGATTTGTTATGAAAAAGGCTAAAGTGGTGGAGAAGTTATGAATCAGGAGGATTAGAGGGTGAAGCTTCCATACTAAAGCTCTATTGCAAACCTGCAGTTTCAATATCAGTTTGGTTTAAATCACTTTGAGATCTGGTTCTAAAGATGTTCTTAGTATGATGTAAGTCAAAGTGTAAATCCTCCAAGACAACAAGGTTTTCAGGAAGAAATTTTGTTCTTGGGATGTCCCTATCAACAACTAATTTTCCATCTCTAGAAGTCTGCCACAGAATTCTCTCTGGATTGTCAACTATTGTAGGAGGATTAGGGTCTAGATGGGATCTAGTGCTGATCCTATGTGAAGCCAGACTGTTTTTCAAAAATTGAGAGAGGTTGAAGTTTGTAGGAACTTCTTTGAAAGTTTTGTCTCTCAGAACATCGTATCTAATATGGGAATAGGCTTCTCAACTTCTTCAAGGCTGGTTAACATAGTCCTAAAGAAATCTGGAGACCTAGATGGGTAATAGGCCTACTGGGGCTAATGGAGTCGCCAGGTGGAAAATTTCTTAGCTTTTTGTGAAGGTAAAATATCTTATGGTTCCACCACCATGTTTATTATGAATCCAATCTGAAATATTTTTGGATTATGTACATTTTATGGTTATGAGAGTGTCCTATGTCTGATATTACACTTTAGCTAAGGTGCTCAAATAAACAGAGTCTACTCTATGGCTCACTAACTGATTTTCTTAGAGATTTGTAGGACCAAAGAGTGCATAAGAGTTAGCTAGACTATCATATACTCAATAGGTCCCACCGTGATCGCCATTATGTTGGGGTTCCTGTGTTTTGGCCAGTTAGGCAAAACCAAAAGACAAGACAACATCAAAACTGCTTTGGGATCTCAGGATCTAGCCCTCCTGGATCCAGAGAGGGATCTCTCTATGTTGTTATAATGATATGTCTTAAAAGCTTTAGTAGTTTATTTTAGGCTAGTTATGATGTGCAGGGTTGTTTGTTTTGTTTGTTTGGTTGGACAAGTGTGTTTCATGTGGTATAGATAGAGCATGGGAATCTACAAGCCATTGGGCAATGGAGTCATGTGAAAGTCTCAAAGTTCTGATTGAGAAGGAAGGGAAAACAAAGGGCAAATATAACTTGGTCAAGGATCTGTGGAATAATATAGGTGAAATGGGATGAACATTAAGGAATAAGAGTGAAAACAAGTTAAACCCTTTCACAATGGCTTAAAAGATTCGGGGAATGCCCTATTTCCTCCAGTAAGCTCAACGCTTTGGACTTAATCAATATAAACACTCAAAGGAAAGAGAAATGTAGACTAAACCTTCGTTAATAAATTATAGGATTCAGGGAACGCCCTATTTCCTCCTACAAGTTTACCACTGAAGGCTCAATCAACAAAGACATACAATTGCATTCAAATAAGAGGGAACATCTTAGACATCTAGGATTGCAATTATAGGGACATTTACACTAAGAAATAGAGGGTATGATTGAAACAGACCTCACTGTCAAACTGTAAACATTAATAATCAAAGGGATATTTCAGACACAATATTCAGTGGTAAAGAGAGAGGGAACACCTAAACAATCTTTAACACAACTGAATTAATCATTTATGAAATAAAATGAACTGAATATTTAAGAGAGCTATTAGACTACCCTTTCATAATTTAGTAGCAGAAAACATATAAACAGGTCAGAGGTGCTTCTAAGATACATTTATTTGCCTAAAATTTTTATCCTTCTGTAAGTCAAAGCATAATGGAACAGAGTGGTAAACGGGAAATAACATTAACAATAGATATTACTTCACCATAACCAAGCTCAGGGATCCAATTGTCCAGCCTCCTTCATCAATAGAAAAACACAGAGACTTCCACACTCTTTCAGAACACCAATGCTTCTTCAAAGCTGCAATATGTATTACTTTAGAATTCACAAAATGCCAACCTTTTACAATGAGTCTTCGAAGAGTATTTATAGGAAAAATGAGGAAAAGTAGGCGAGGAAAGTTTTAAATGATCATTCAGAGATAGGAGAGAGAATTCGAATGCTCCATGCTATGTCATAAACATAACATTAAATTTAGACAGGATCAATAACTTTGTAGCTTGTTGAGACCATTTTGATATGATAGAAATCACCCTCAAGGTGTCCTTGAGAAGAAAAACCATCTGGACTGGTACTGTTATCTTCTTGGTGTGAGTTAAGTGAAGAATGGGCTATGAGGACTCCCATACTTCTAAATAACTACTTCTAACAGTTTGTAGTAGCTTCCCTGGTGAAATAACTTCTTGGCAGGCCTTTGAGCGTGGAGATGGGCTACGTCTACATCAGTCAACATTCTACACTAATAACTGCTCTGTCTCTTTGTAATTAAACTTGTTTTAACTTTGTTTATGTTTTATCTTTGCTTGATTGCTCGATCTGCTTCTGTACTGATACCCTTTGTCATTGTTTTGTGGCCCTGAGATTGCCATCTGAACCTTTGTGTCACCTTTGTGACTGTAAAACATTAATTCCTTCATTAACCATTAAAAAACCTGCAAACATACGATAACATGTTAAGAAATCCATGCGGGCTTGGTTATATTTCTTGCAAAGGCTTTGGGGTGGCGGAGGAGTAGTGAGGAAGAATGTGATTGCAGAAGAAAATGGATGAAAAACCTGGTAGAGCAGATAACCAGGTGCTTTGGAGTTTTGGGTGCGAGGATGAACGTGGACCGTTAGATCAGGATGATCAACGGTGTATATTGGTTAATGAAGTCATTTGGGAGATCGGTGAAATGGTAGGTGAATGAAGTCGCAATATAACGTGGACCGTTAGATCAGGATGATCTACGGCTGTGATTTAAAGTGAAAATGACATTGCGGGGAGGATAGGCGGTATGGCGGAAAACTGGCAGCAGTTTTCGCGCAAAAAAATGGGGGGGAGGCGGTATTAGCTTTTGGAACACGATATAGGTTAGCGTTCGACACATGGATCTCTGAAACCACTTTTATCGTGTAAAAGTTGCACACTATGGGAAAAACTAAAAAATTACGTGATATGCAATGTTGGCTATCAGATGATCGTCGGGAGATCGGATGGCTGTGGGAGAGCGCGATGGAAGAAGAGTTGTGAGGTAAAGTGTATCCAAGGAGAGAGGATTTATGACGCAATATCACGAAAACCAAGGTTTAAACAGAATAGGCGAAAAAAAATTACCTTTAGTGTTAAAGTGCAGAAGTTGATGTATGGGCAAATACATAGGAAAAAGGTGAGAATAAGAGGGAACGAGGGCGTTGGTGGTGGGACCGGGAGTACGGAGGAAACGATCGACGGGTTAAATGAGAGTTGTCGGATCATGATAGAGATCAACGACGAAGATTAAAGATGGGTTGTTGATGAAGGGCTTATGAACGGAGTGCAGGACGATCTTAACCATCGGTTCTTGTGGATTCGATGGCTGAGATTAAATTGGGAATCAACATCGGAGGAGGCAAGGGAAAGGGACTAAGTCTTTGTGTTTTGTCGATGCAATGGAGCGATGCAATGTGGGCTGTCCGATCTGAAGGATGATCGAAGGTGGAGATTAAATCAGAGGTCGGGATGGTGGAGGTTTCATGTGATGGAAGGGCACGATGCAATGAAGTGCTAGCCATTGGATCTGGCGGAATGAACGGCTAGGATTTAATTGCATCAGAGAAAAGGAAAGAGTCCAAATAACTGGGGTCTTTGAGTTTGCGATGTGCGATTAAGCGCTAGCTGTCGGATCAGACGATAGATCAACGGTCAGGATTTAATTGACAGGTGTGATGTTGGAGGACTATGGGTGGGGCACGATTGAATCCTGGCCGTTGGTTGTTGCGTATTCAATGGTCATGATTAAATTGGAGGATCGAAGTGATGAGTGAAACGAAGAACCCATAGAGCGATGCAATGGAATGCTGGTCGTTGGATCTGAAAATATCGATGGTGGAGATCTATTTGGCGATCAGCGGAAAAGTGAAAAGGGGAAAGGAGCACGTGAAGTGCGATTGAATCCTGGCTGTTGGTTCTTGTGGATTCAATGGTCCAGATTGAATCGACGATCGGAGGAGAAGGGCTCATCGCATCGGAAGATTTGGAAGAATAAATGAAAAATCGGGAAAAGGAAACTCTGATTGTGATTAGCGATAAGGGCTAGTACTTGGTTATGGCTCCGGGTCACATGCGGAAAAGGAGCCAGGTCTAAGGCCGAAAGGGGCTTAAGGCCTTAGTGTAAAAATGGGTTTTTAGGCCAAAAATGGAGGTTTTTCGAGGCTTTTTTGGCTTTCAGTAAAGGGGAAAAGGGGTGTTTTAAACCTATAAAGGGATTTTTAGAGGTTCAAAGGGATTTTGGATGCTTTTAAAGGGGAATGGAGGGTTAAAAGATGAAAAGAAGGTTTTATGAAAATGAAGGGGAATAAGTGAACATGGGCAGTTTCAGTGGCCTTTGGAACAACTTTCTTTGGTGAATCATCATGGCTTTAAGATGGAAAAAACAATGAAGATGAACCTCCAGGATAGGACAAACATAAGACTTCAAGGATGATAGATTTTCAAAGGAAATAAATCTCTTGAAGGCTTCAACACAAATTTAGCCACCACTAGGTATATCAGAATTTATAGGTGGCTAACAACATCCAAGACTATTGCACTAGGTTCAATAGTGTGTACAATGCCCTCCCACCTCACATAAAACCCCCACAAGGCCTAACGCTAGTAAAATTTCCAGAAGGCTTTGATCCAGACATGACCTACCAATTAAGAGAAAGGGATCCCCAAACTTTAGAAGATATGCAAAGGGGAGCTGTGAGTGTAGAGGCCAACTTGATTGAAAAGAGGGTTAGGATGAGGTTAGAAAAGAGAGTCACATACAAAGATGAAACTATGGCCTCAACCTCCTCATCTGATGCCAAAATTGACAGCCTAGTTAGAACCATGGAGAGAATGATGGAGAGGACAAAATTGAATGAAAAAGCACCTCCTAGGGAAAATTAACCAAATCCCCAAAACAGAAATAGGAATCCAAACTTCAAAAGAGACCCACCCCAAATCAGATAGAGAGATAGTGACTAAAAAATTAGGCCTCATTTCCAAGACAATTATGTGGATGAGGAGGAAAGAGAAACAGAAAAAATGGAAGAAAACCATGTAAACTTGATAGGCTCTGACAATGAGGGTGATTTTTTTCTCACAGAAGAAGAACAAGGGTTCTTTCCTCAAATCAAAATGATAGAACAAACTATGAGGAGTCTAAAGAGTATAAGTTGGGATTTGAGAATGCCATAATTTAGGTCCATAGACAATATGATATTAGGAGTAAGAAAAACCAAGAGGCCTCCAAAACACCAAACAAGAAACTGATGTTAAAAAGACCCCTGTAAACATAATGAAAAGGACAGTAGAAAACAAAAACACTATGGCTAAGAAACCTGATCAAAACAAAGATAAAACTAGCCAACAAAATGGTGACCCAAGCTGCCCTAGTACCTCCACTAGTGGCCCTAGAAAATTTTCTCAAAATGATAGTCCTAATAAAAATCAGAAAACCAAAATTGCTGAAAGAACTATGTGCGACAAAACGGATGTAAATATGCCAAAAACACTAGTACCTTTTAGCTTTGAGGGAGATATTTCCAAGATCAAAATAAGCATGCCCCTTGCTGAACTAGTAACTCAAGATGTATATAGGAATCAAGTCTTGAAAGATTTGAATATAGGAAATGACATTGACTCCTTGAACTTAACTGATGACAAACCAGAGCTATTGTTTGGACCTGAAGTAGAGGGAAAATATCAATAAGGAGCTGTCTCTCCATTCTATGTCAGCTTAAAAATTCATGAAAAATTATTGCATAATGTTATGCTAGACTCCGGTGCCTAACATAATCTCATGCCCAAGATGGTAATGGATAGATTAGGCTTAGAGATAACCAAACCTTAGAAGGACTTGTACTCTTTCGATTTGAGTAGAGTCAAATGTTTGGGTTTAATCAAAGACCTGTGTGTCAATCTGGCACATATACCTGCTAAGAGTCTAGTCATGGACATAGTGGTTGCTGACATTCCCTTGAAGTTTGGAATGCTTCTATCCAGATCATGTGGAGCCAAACTTCAAGGGATCCTCCAACTGGACATGTCATATGCTACCATTCCGATTTTTAACAAAACAAGGAGATTGTACCGAGAATCACACATGAAATATATGGTTAGAAACCTAGACAGGCCAAACAACACACCTCTTTATTCCATCCATTCAGACCTTGACTCATTTATCTTGTATAATGAAAACGAAATTGATGAACAAGTAAATGAAGAGGGGAAAGATCTAGGCCTTACACAATAGCCAAACCAAATTTTTAATGAAGAGAGTGACAACCAAAACACCAGCAGCCCTGAACAACAACATAGTGGCAAAACTGAACTTGATGTTCTAAAATTTGAGAATGAATTTGAAATACAAAAACCAAGCTTAGAGCATGAAAAAAATTTCCCAAATGAAGAACAAACACCAAAAACAGGACTATCTCCTTTTGCTGATGTAAATATGCTAGAACACCTTCATGAGGCAGAATGTTCTAGGGACCCAGATCAAAAGGACCTTAAGATATTAAAAAACAAAGATAGATCATCGCTAAAAGGTTTTGTCCCTTTGGAAGAGCTGTTGGACTTCAATAAGGTTGCTAGAGAGCCAAAAGTGGAATCCACCAATGCTGATATAGAAGAATACAACATAGGTAGCCCAGAAATACCTAGAATGATCAAGCTATCCAAAAATTTGCCACCTCACGTAAAAAAGAAATACATAGAGCTGTGCAAAGAGTTTAAAGATGTTTTTTCATATGGTGATGGGAGATCAAAGCCTTATGAGACAAACATTATTCAAAACATGATTCCTCTCAAATAAAACCAGAAACCTTTTGAGTAGATTGTGTCAGTAAGAAGGAAAAGAAGGGCGTTCAGGTTATCCATAGACTTTAGAAACTTAAACACAGTTTTCTCGAAGGAAAGCTACCCTTTACCTAAGATAAATCATACACTGCAAAGGATGTTAGGTTCTAACAAGATGTCAAAGCTTGATAGTGTTTCAGGTTACAAACAGGTGATAGTGCTTCCAATTGATTAGCACCAAACCACTTTTACAACACCTTGGGGCACCTACATATATGGAAAAATGCCATTTGGGTTGATAAATATGGGGGTTTCTTTCCAAAGACCTATGAACACTGATTTTTCTGATGACTTAAGTTACTTCATCATGATATAACTGCATGACATTGTTGTCTATTTTAAAACTAATGAGGAATACCAAGTTCCCCTGAAAAGGGTCTTTCAAAGGGACAAAGGAAAGCATGGCCAGTTTCAAAATTTGTGGAAAAATCCTTGCATCATGCATTCAAATGGAGGTAACAATGCTTTATTTTTACAAGATCTGGATGGAGTAGAGGTGTTCGGAGGTCCTGTCAATAGCAGGATGCTCAAACACTATTTTTGTCAAAATTCCTAGTTTGAAGCTTTCATTCATTGTACATAACATTGGTTGATGAAAAATCAGGAAAAGTGAAAACACAAAAACATAAAAAATGATTGAAAAAAAGGGCAGGAAAGGAATAGGTATAGACCCATACCCAAAAAAGAGTGTTGCTGAAAGTGTGCAAGCCTAAATGCCACTACTAGTTCAAAAGAAAGAGTCTTGTTCAATCATCTAGCCTAATCATGGATGAACATGTTTTGAATTGTGTGTTGATAGGTTAGTAAAAGAAGGCTTGTCAAACCATTTAATATTGACTTGTCAGTAGGAATAGATTAGGAGGAAAAGCTGTTGGTTCTCAATGCTCAAATATGAACCAAAGAGAAAGATAGGGATGACTAAAAAATGATGAAACAAAGCCCTCATACTTTCTAGTTTTGTTTATAAAAAAATAATGTCTGTGTGTAGCTTGTTCGAATGCCACAGCCCATGGAAAATCAGATTGCTCAATCCTGGTTAAGTCATGTTTTTCAACTTCATGTGTGTAGATTAGAGAAGAAAAAATTGTCAAATAGCTTAATCTTGACAAACAAGTTGACTAGGTAGAGAATAAGAAAGTTCATTAGCCTAATATGAACTCTCGGAAGTGATAAGCGTACAAGTAGGTAGTTTTTGTTTTATGCTTTCAAAGAAAAAGGAATGTCAAGGGTTTTCCAGTTCAAGTGCACCCATAGGAAGAAAAAATGTTATGCAAGGTATGATGGTTAGGTAGAGATGAGGTTGAAGAAAGCATGTCTTTAATATTCTTAAGATCATAGCTTCAATAAAACATCAGCAAATGAAAGAAGAGAAATCTGCGCAATGGATGAGGCACTGGTCTTCAAAACTCAGAGATTTGAGCTCTGAGGTCCTGGACACCTCCTGAAAAAGAGCTACCCTCCCCAAGTGGAGCCATTGTTAGTCATCAGTAATTTTTACTATCTGAAGATGACTAAATATCAGTTTTAGATTTCTAAAAACAAAATTCATGAATATTGTAAGTTTTAGAAATCTCACTACCTTCATTATCCTTAATTTTTTTTTTCACTATTTTAATACTCTGCCATTCCTTGATTAAATTATCAATCCTAAAGGGAACCTCCTGGGCTTATGCAAATCATCTAGTTTGTTTTTTCCCACTTATCACCCCAGCACTCTATTTTTCCTTTACCCCACTCTTTCATTTTCATCTAGGATTAACAGTCAACCTTTTCTTTCCCATTTTCATCAGGTTCTTCAAACTTTGATGGTCTCAAGACTACCCCTATGAGCTCTTTAGATCAATCAAGTACATCCATGTCTATATATCGAATACACAAATTGGTCAAAAAACTCTGTTCTTACACTATTTAAGATCCCAAGCCTAATTTCAGTCAATGGACCAAGTCAAAACCCTACCACTAGATCATTAGGTTTTCCTTAGGTTGATTTTAAGCTCTCTTCTTCTTATACTAGGACCTGGTTCAAATGAAAAAGAAGAGCAACACATTATTGCCCAGAAAAGAGTAGGAGATCTCCAAAAAAAGCTACTTTGTTAATTTCAAAGTTTTGCAAAAAGTAACTGTGATTGGCATTTCTGCAAGAATGTAATGAAGTAAATCAACAAAGGAAATTGATAGGGTAACTAATGAGTTTCTAAAGGAAAGAAGGGAGCATTGAGTCTAAAGGGGAGACCAAGTTTTCTAAGCCTGATTCAATCAATAGTATGCCAAATAGGGATCCAATGCAGCAAAACACCGGAAGGAGGGTCAAGCTCTCATTTCAGTCATTCTCATTCAGTGGTTAAAGGATAGAAAAACATGGTATAAGCTCCAAGGTAAAAATCAAATATTTTAGGATGCCACTACTGTGTAAATATCTAAGGTTATCAAAGAGAATTCAACATTTTCAAGGATCAGAGGGGAAGTCACTTCAGGGTTTCATAACACCTATTGAAGTAAAAATGTTCAAAGACATGGACCAACCAAAGAAAGTGGGCCTTGTCACTCAAAAAAATTTGCAAAACAGGGAGGTGAAGAGTATCAGTGGGCAATATTAAAAATTATAATTTCAGACACCTGCAAAACAAAAGTGGTCAAAGTAGGTAATAAACATGGTTTTGAATTTCATAGATGCTGGTAAGACGATGATTTTATCATGCCTAAGGATCAAAAGGAAAGGTCACTTTAGGGTTTCATAACACCTACTGAAGTAAAAGTGTTCAAGGACATAGACCACTCAAAGGAAATAAGCCTTGTCACTTGAACAACATCTGCAGCAAAAGGGCCAAATAAACTATTAGTAAAATGTCAAAGGCTTGAAAAGAAAACATTAGGAAAGTGGGTTTGACATTTAAAAATAAAATTTTTTGAACCTAGAAAGGCCCTCTCCACCCTTCAGCAACTCATTTTCTTTTACAAAGGCCACCAAGAGCACCCAAAGCAAAAATTGTGCTTTTCTGGAAAAATCGGAAAATTTGCCCTGTGCTACGCACCTGGAAGCATGCACTACACTCTAAGAGGCTTTCTACTATGTAAATTTCTTTGTACACTGCGCGCCTATGATTACACACTACACATTTTCTCTGTGTAGACTCAACATCTTGTGCCAACAAACGGCGTGAAACCTTGCCCACGCTATGCATTATTCTGCTTGCTCGACAGACTGTGCCAACGATGCGTTAAGAAGTGAATGTGTTGCGTGTTTAAAACTTTCACCTAGCACCCGGTGGACACGTGCAACCTTCACCCAGCAGGAAATGGTTGCAGTTTGTACGCATTTTCATGAAGGCCAAAGACTGGATAGGCTCGTGAAACCTTGCCTGTGCTCTGCATTTAGTGCTACACGGAATTTCACCCGATTGGCCCGATTGTGTTCAAACACTGCACGTTTTAAACCCTGCATGAAGACTGCCCGACTAGCTGGTGTTGTGCATTTGGTGCTGCGCCCTCGGCCGACCCAAAAGTACGTGCAGCCACCCAACAACACGTTCAGGTGCTACGCTTTTGGCCTGGAGGGCCTCTACACCAGTACAAGTGTTCAAACACCTAAAAAACCCCTCCATTTTTCTACTAGGTGCCTTCCTAACATTTTTTGAGAGGTATGTGGATGCCTTTCCCTCTTTCATGTAGCTTGATGATGTGAATTTAGAAAGGAATGTAAAAAAAACCCTAAAAGGAAAGGAAAACTCATTTTCCTTCATTTACATGCTTGTGATATTAGTGCAAGATGTCCAAAGCATAGTGTTTTACAGGTCTATAGGGTGATCATCAAGTTTTCCAAATATCTCATTCTGCTCATTTTTCCATCACCCTCATTCACTCATCCTTTTCATCCACTTGAAAAAACTACCTTTCTCATCACCATATCATTTCACCTCTCCATATCATTTCATAAGTAGAATTAGGGTTTTGGCTTTCAAGGCAACAATAAAGTCAAAATGTCAAGGCAAGGTAATAGTGACAGTGGTGAGGGAGGCCAATGGCCTAGAAGACAACAACACAAAGGTGGAAGAGTGAATAGGTTTGAACCACTGAACACTGCAGAGTTGATGGCATCTCCTATGACAGTTTCATATTTCCAGAATGTGGGTTGCTTTCAATTTTGTGAAAAAGTACAATAGAGACAGAGTCATCCTGAGTTGACCAGGCTGTTTATCCTTAGCCTTCATGATGATCAAGTAAATTTAGCAGGGGTAAACTTTGAGCTATCTTCAAATATCATTTCCATGGCCACTGAGATACCTAGTATGGGAGAAAAGTTGTTCAATCAGGTTAGTTTGGATCTAAGCCACTATGAACCTTTCCTAAAACCTAGATACCAAGTTGACTGCAAATCCATTTCTCCCTTTTCACATTTGGTGGAGAGATATGAGCCCTTGATGAGAGTCATCATGGAATATTTTACATGTGAGGGTAGGTTTTCTAGGATTTATTCATACCATATAATACTTCTCATGCACTACACTAGGGTAAAGCTGCTACATTTTCCCTATTATCTCTATATGAGTATTGATAAGATGTCTTAGATTGTGCAAAATAGACATCCTTCACAACAAATGCAGAGTCTTTTTCACCATTCTCTTATCAAGATAGTTGCGTTGCATCAATTAGAGCAAAAGGGTATTCCATGGGAGGTGTTCATCACCCATGAAGTGTTCACAAACCCACAACCCCATCCTCAGCCAAATGCGCCCTCATCATCCCATCCCCCTTCCTCACCTTCTCAAAGTGCTTCAGGTAGTGAACAAAGTGGTAGTGAACAAGCAGATGATGAAGAAGAGGACAGTGATAAAGAGGCAGATGATGAAGAAGAGGATAGTAAAGAGGATGATGAAGAAGAGGCAGAGGTCAGAAATGAAGTAGAAGACATGGAGGTAGATGAGAATGAATATGAAAATGCAAGTGATGAGGAAAGTAGCCCAGAAAATGATGATTATGTTGAAAACAACCCACTAGTCAATGAGGAAGATGAAAATGCAGAAATTAGTGAAGATGCGAACAATAATGAAGAAACTAATAAGGACACCTCTAACAGTGACAACAAAAATGATGATAAGGGCTGTGATGATGTTAGAAACAAAGAGGACAGTGATGAAACAGAGAACATGGTAACTGATGGCAATGATGATGATGATGACAACAGTGACACTAAAGACCAAAAAGTTAGTGAAGAGGCTGATAACAGCAGTGAAAATCACAACAACAATGCTAGCAGCAGTAATGAGAGAGGCAATGACAATAATGATAGCAGTCCTAATGGCCAGGAAGGAAGTGCAAACAATGAGCCTGATAGTGGTAATGATGATAGTGCAGAGAACATTGCCAAAGACAATAAGACTCCTAGATGTATTGAAGGAAATGAAGAAAGTGGCCAAGGTAATGATAATGATGATGGTGGAAATAGCTCATAGAACCTAGATAAAAATGAAGTTGATATCCGTGAAGGAGAAAGGGATGATGATACAAATGAAGATCACAACAGTGATGTTAGCATGGAAGAAAATGAAAGTGAAGCTGATGAAGGCAGTCAAGAACACAATGCATAAAACATCAGTGCAAAGGTCAATGAGGAGGAGAAAAGCAGTCCCGAGGTCAACCATGGTGAGGGCATTCAGATGGAAAAAATTGAGCTTTTCCCTCTCACATATCAAAGAGGAAAGAGGCATGTGTTTTCTGCCTCTAAAAGGCAAGGGACCATGCCATCCTCCTCAGCTAAGAAGCTTGACAAAGGCAAACAAAAGATCAAAGAAGAGGAAGGCGAATATCACCATGAGGTTGAGAGAGAGTTTGAAATCATTCATATTGACAATGACGAGAAAAATTAAGCAAGGATCACAAACTTTCTCATCCAGAACATAAATACCCAAATTGAAGACTTCCAAGCAAATATAGATAGGGCCAAGACTGTGACTAATGCCTATTACATAGCATTTTTTCACTGTCCCTGCAATCCCAATATTTCTCGTTGGAGGGTCATTTCTGTGATCAATAACCAGTGTTATGCCTTGCAAATACCATCATTGCATCCCTTGCCACGAGGACAACATTCCTTCTGTTGACCATTTCTTGAGCAGACCACTAAAAAAACCTGTTTTTGCCTTGGCACTGGTAGCCCGTTATGCCCTCACGCCAATGAGGCAGATTAACATTGGCCCCCGCGCCAACTGGCACTTTGTCTCAGTTAGCTACCCACGCCAATCTATTTATGAAAATTAAAAAAAAAAATAGAGGCGAATTTTTGATCACAACAACTTCGTGGATGAGTCATAAGGAGTGGTTCGACTGAATAACCACAGCCTTCCTCCTTTGGCCTCTTGTTTCCACCTTATGGGGAAACCTCCCAAGGGATAAGGCCTCCCTTCCACTATTGTAGGGATTCCAACCTCCTCCTCTTCTCTATAAATATAGCCATCTTCCATTGATGTGTTGGTTGAACAGATAGCTGAAAAAGTTAGCAATCATAAAGAAGAGAAGAAATTATAGCTTCAGGAGAATAGTGCAGAGTGTGATTGTTTTTGTGTGATTGGGAACATAGTGAGATCTTGGACCTTTGTGTGTGAGGGTGTTGCAAACGTGCTTGGATACGGACTTGCCGAAGGAGAGCCTCAACATCAAGGCTTGGTTGTAAAATCCCCTTGTCTTTATCATAATAAAATGCATCTGATGTTTATCTTCCACTCTTGTTTACGTTTATAATGAGATTTCTATAATTCCTTGATCAGTTAGATAGGTTGTAATTGTTTTATTTTTGTCATGTTTTTATGCTTGTCGTGGTGTCTTGACTGTCTGTACAGGTAATCAAACATTGGTAGCAACGTTTATCGAGCTAGAGAAGAGCGACGAATCAAGAAGCTTCGACGGAAGACAACAACATAGCATCAGGACAAGGTAGGTCATCTTCCTTGCTCTGAATTTCATTTATAACCTAGGAAGGTAGATGTTAGTATGTTCCCATAGTTGATAGACCCACCCTAGGGCTAGAGGGATTGCCTATGTCTGCAGAGGATATTTACCTGGACAAAAATTCCCTTGAGATGGAGAACAGACAGCTAGGGGCACAAAAAGCCATTTATGAAGCTAGAGCAATTAGAGCCTTGAAAGAAGCTCAAAGGGCATAGTTAAAGTTAGAGGATTTCATGGGCACCTATGAGGAAAGTGAAGATGAATAAGGACAGTCCAGAAGAAGACCAAGAACCATGGGTTTAAAGAAGGCCTTGGCAAGACAAAGAGAGCAAGAGTTCACCTTGGCAGAGCATCTCCCTCTAAGTGAGATTATTGCCATGGAGATAGAATATGATCGGGAGCCATGGCTAGAAAGAGAAAACAAACACTTGGAGGCCAAATTGGAGAAGGAAAATAGAGATCTTGACCTCCAAAGGAAGATGACCAAACACTTGCACTTAGAAATCAAATTGCAAGGGCCAAGCTCAAAAGAGCCCTTGCCAAAGTTCAAGCCCTCAAGGAGGAAAAAGGTCAAATAAAGCTTAACCTTCTTTCTGATGCTTCCATGCAAGCATCCCAAACATAACAAGGAAGATGATTACAAATTTTGGGAAATTTTTGGAAATTTTTGATTTTTGCTAATTTGGAGGGCCAAGGGGGTATCACCCTTGGTGCTACGCTTTTTCTAAGGGCATATTCAGGAGGTAAAGTTTACATTTTTGGAATCCTTAGCTCTAGTACAACATTCTCACCAAATTTCAGGTCATTTGGAGTTGATTTGTGTTAAGTCCCTATATTAATAGTGTAGCCCCTTATTATGTTAGTGTAGCCCCCCTTATTGTTATTATTGTACCCCTGTAACCCCCATATTGTTATTATTGTGCCCTCACATTATTATTGTTAGGTCGGCTAGGATTACATTGTGGCCCCACTAGGATTATATTGTGGCCCCATGGACTCCTATATATAGAAGGAGGTTTTGTTCATTTGTAACATCCAAGAATTGTGCATTTATGTAATGTATTGGAGGTTGCCCCCTCGAAGTGGCTTATTTCTAAGGCGTTTATATCTCTTTTCTTCTACTTTTGAAGCTGGTTACACAACATTTGGTATCAGAGGTTTGGGATTCTAGGGTTTCGCTGCTCCAAACAGGTCATCGTGGAATTTTCGCTATAACTTTTTTTCTACGAAGCTTCAGAAGCTGAAATTTCTAGGGTGCGAAGCTGAAATCTTGAGGAAGGTTTTCTAAAACTTTCAGATCTTGGTTCGCAATATTTGAGGAGATATCATCTGTGGAAGTTAGGTATTTTTTCAGGCTCATAAACAGGTCATCGTGGAATTTGCGCTATAATTTTTTTTGTACGAAGGTTCAGAGTCTGAAATTCATATGGTGCGAAGCTGAAATCTTGAGGAAATTCGTCAAAAAATTTCAGAGCTTGGTTCGCAATATTTTTGGAGATATGATCTGTGGAAGGTAGTGCTTTTTCAGGCTCCTGAATTTCATCTCAAAGAGGTGATCGTGGGAAAACTTCAATAACTCTCTCTCTGGGCATTGAATTGAAGTGCCGTAAAAATTGGTCGCAAGTACACAGACTGAAGTTTTTTGGCTATCAATTTCAGAGACAAAGGACAAAACAGTGACACGTGACAAGTCGTACAAGTTCGCTCTACTAAACCAATCCAGAATTAGGTCATTGTGGGAGATTGGACACAACTTTGTCTTGGAGAATCCAAATCAGGTCAGACCTGTGGCATTTGAAAGAAGCTTCAGAGATCTACTACAGGGCTGAATTTCAGATATCGAAGATTTTCAACTACAGAGATAATTCAATTTCAATAACGAGCTCCTAAAAGCTAGTAAAAGGTGTGTATTTTTTTCCGAATTGCATAAGTCTTGTTTGAAGAATCAAGTTGAATTGATTCCAAGGGCATCTTGTAGAATAGATATCAATATTGGATTCTAAAATGGCCCCTAAAAAAAAATAATTCCATACCCATTAATCCCTCAAAAAGCTATACTATGACGCATGAAGAGGAAGATTTGCAGTATGAGATATCAAAATTACGGTACCAAGTGCAACAAGTTTCGATCTTACGAAGAACAATTGAAAATGAAATAGATGGTTTAAAAGCAGAAATGGAGGCTAATTTGGATGGTTTGAAGGATCAAATAATAGAAAATATGGATGATAAATTAGTGGAAGATCACATCGAGCATCGACAACAAGTTCTCCAACTCTCAAAGAATAACCCAACTTGGGTGCAGAATCTAATGAAACAACAGGAAGATCAACATGACATCGAAAGAAGCTATGAAGCAGTGATAGAAACAAGAACTCAAGAAGTACGATCAATTTTAGAGTATCTCAGCAAGTGGAAGAACTTTCCTATAGAATATTTCACATGGGAGGATGAGAATTTTATACAAAAGCATCAAGAAATAATCAAGCGTTGAGGACAACACTTGTTTGAAGGAGAGGGGCATGTTAAGTCCCTACATTAATAGTGTAGCCCCTTATTATGTTAGTGTAGCCCCCCTTATTGTTATTATTGTACCCCTGTAACCCCCATATTGTTATTATTGTGCCCTCACATTATTATTGTTAGGTCGGCTAGGATTACATTGTGGCCCCACTAGGATTATATTGTGGCCCCATGGACTCCTATATATAGAAGGAGGTTTTGTTCATTTGTATCATCCAAGAATTGATCATTCATGTAATTTATTGGAGGTTGCCCCCTCGAAGTGGCTTATTTCTAAGGCGTTGATATCTCATTTCTTCTATTTTTGGAGTTGGTCCTCCAAAAGGGTCAAAACACCCTAATTTTCACCTTTCTTCCTAGTTTTCAGGACATGTGCTGCACCTTTACCAGTCTTGGATGTTTTTCTTTTTAAATAGGTTACATCGGTCCAATCAGAAAACCAAGGGTAGTTCTAGAAATTAGAATCAACAGGGTTTCCAACGAGTCATCACGAAGCCCATTCCGACATCAGGAAGGCGTTTAAAACCTTGTTGCAAGTTGACCCAGTGTTCTTGCTCATGTGCTATGCCCTTGGCCTGGAAATACATCCTAAAAATCAGTGTTGTAGCGTGATAGTAAAAAAGTCAACAATGTACACTAGGAAACATTTTGGAGGCTTGGAAGACCCCAAATGTCAATTTTTTTTCCAAAAATAGTCGTGAAGATATTTTATATTAGATATTTTGTGCCTTAGGCCTTGCAAGGTCTCAAAGGACAAAAGTGACATTTATGATTAAATAATAGGCTTCTAGAGACCTAATTAGGGTTTAGCCCTCCAATGCAAGATAAATAGAGCATGGAGTTTTCATTGTATATGTTTGATATTTTCTGAGCATGCTATGAAATAGACTTGGAGCTTATTGGTGAAACTGGTTTTTGGTGCCTTGTGATGGTGTTGGATTGTGCTTCCATGGATCAAGCTCAATCATAGGATTCAAAAATCTTGTTTAAGTGGTGATGTATTCCATATTTATGTTTTTTTTCTTCAGTTATTCATTGTGTTTATGGTTCATTTAGTTATAGAACAAAAATAGAGAATAAGATTTACCTTCTTGGTACCCTACTTCTACTTGCTTTCTTGACTTCTATGTTTTCTTCCTCAAAGTTTTGCTAAAGAAATAATTAAATGCCCTTTAGTGTTACTGATATGTTATATTAGATGCTACCTGTTTGCAAGTAATTTTTAGAGAATCCTTCACTAATCTCTTAGCTTACTTAATTTTTGTTTTTAAGACTTGCTTAGCCTAGTTGATATTGAAGAATCCTTCATTGCTCTTAAATTTTTCATTATGCTATCATCTTAGAAGATTTTTCTTGTTTATTGGTTTATTAACGGATCCTTTATTTCCCATTTAACTCACTATGTTCACAAATCCATGTTAATTCACTCTCCCTTGACCTGCTTAGATCCATTTGATCTTGCCAACTTTCCCTTTGAGCTATCCTTGAATCATTTGTACACATTTCAAGACTTTCGCAGACTCCATATCCCAATGGATTGATATTCCCCACTCTATTAACCTACTTAAAAACTTTCCCAACCAACCAAGCAAACAAACATACCCTAAAACTTAACAACTAGCCTAAAATCAAAACCTAAAAAGTAAACAAGTTCATATCCTTTGCACAAAATACAGAGAGCCCTCTCTGAGTCCAGGAAGGATGGGTCCTAGGAATCCAAATACTGGTCTGATGTTACGCTTGTTCATTTTTTCTCACCAATATAACAAATTACAGGGACCTAACATTCCCTAGATGCACTAGAAAAAATCCTAGGAATCAATTTCCATTGAATGTCATAGAGGTTTGATCAGTCTGTGAAGAGAACCATGCAATAGAAATATTTACTTCCTTACCTAGCCTCAAAGTTGTATATCAAGGCGTGGAAGGAGGATCTGGGCAACACTTCTTCATAAATAAAATAAGGCCTCAAGGTCCTCGGCCATACCAACATGGCATGCAAGGTGCACCTTACTCTTACTACCATGGAAACCAGAATGCACCCTTGCGGCCTTGGTATTCTTCCACTCCTCCATCATGGCCCACACCTCCTTCTTGGCCTTATGCTACCCCATACCATCCTCATCCTTTCAATCAACCCTTTCAACAATATGTTCCTTAACCATCTCCCACCATAAATTTGGTAGGTAAACTATCTAATTTGATGTTGGGGAGAGTAATTCTCCCGAAGTTCTTGGACCCTGGGAGTCCAGTAGTAGATGTACACATTGATAGTATCATTGTACCCCATACATTGATTAATCTTGGGGTTGCCATCAATGTGATGACCATAGAAACCATGTTGAAACTCAACCTCCAAGGAGCTTTGAGAAAGACCACTATAATTTTTCAACTTGCACATAGATCCACAGTAGCTCCAGAAGGAGTTGTTGAGGATGTTATGGTCTCCATTGAATCCCGGGAATATCCCATTGACTTCTTAGTAATTAATCTAAAAACCAAGTTTAATGGCTATCCTCTTATTCTAGGGTGTAATATCCCCAAAAGGGAGAATGCAGTAATACTAAAACAAAATATAAGAACTACAGCAAGGTAAACAATAAATATTAATACAACATTAGAATTTATAGAGAAGCTGAGCCATTTTATTATATTGTAGAAGAATCAATTACACAATGTACAAAATATGAGTAGATCTAGCCAAAGAGATGGTCTAGAATCACCCAAAAAACATGCTATAATAGGCACAATGTAACTGGAGAGGCATTGAAGCAAATACTACACTGTCCCTTCAGTAGAATATGAACATATAGTTGCATGTTGAAAATGAAAATGCACATCTACTCAAATTTGGAGCTCAGATGATGCCAAAATTCAATATCTGGCCAATGGGATGGATTCCCAAGATAACCCAGAAAGGATTTTCCAGATCTACAACTTTGGAAAATCACCTCCCTAGGATTTGATCCTTGATTTGCTGGGAAATATAGATCTGAAGCTAGATATGTCAAAAAGATGGCTGAAATATGTTGCAAGATTAGATCTAATCTTGAAGGGATGATCCCTCACAGGATTACTAACTGAAATGCTAGTAACTTCCTTCCTCCTTTTGGATCTGCAAAATGGACATCATAATTCCTGAAGGAAATACTGCTGCTAGGAGGTCAATAACTTTTGGCTTGATGCCAGATCTGAAATGAAGCTCTAGGAAGTTGATTGATCCATTTTTATGCAGGAATGCAACAGAATACATAAATAACCATGAACATAGATATGTAGCGGAAATAATGCTTCATTTCATTAATATCGAATAACAGAAATATGCTTACAAGCATAATGGAAATAAAATAGCTAAGGTGCTGGTAGCGAATCTCTGAGAAGAGATGTGATGGCTACAGACCTCTGAACTGTGTTACAATGAGGCTCAAGGGCCTATTTATTATTGAGAAACAATGGAGAGCTCTAAACTTCCAAAAACCTAACTCTAGGAGATGAAGCGCCAAAACTATGGGCCCCGTTTGGGTAAATTGGTGGTTCAACTTCCCGGGGATGTAAATTTGGCATCCAATCTCCATTTGACGTGCTCAATAGCTCATTAGAAATATCTGTCTGAGGAGTACAACTTTTGAATGAGAAACATCGGTCAATGGGCCCATGTTGCTCTCCGTTTTCCCAAAAAACGTCGTTTAGGGCCTCAAAACGGCTTCGGAAGTTCAGGACCCGAAAAAATGCTAAAAATAGTAAGTTTTGTTGCAACTTGAAAACTGAAAGAACTGATAGTCGGGGTTCAAATGGAATAGGTGGGTGGCCACCAATATCCACCTGGATCATTTGGCCCCAAAACGGCTCCGGGAGTGGAGGACCCGAAAACCTGCTAAAAATAATAAGTTGTGCTGAATGTGAAAAGCTGCAAGAATTGATGGTGCTGGTCCAAATGGAATAGGTGGGTGGCCACTGATATCCACCTGGATCACTGATCTATAAGCCCAAGGTGATAGGAATAAACCCTCAACATTTCTCCAGCTAAAGTACTGAAGACAACTTCCACCTTCGAAATTGATCTTCAAAAATCTACAATTTCTGAATATGGATGTTCTGTAGGAAGTAGGAAAAGAGATGTGGCACCAATGCCTGATGTAGAATGGATTCCAATACTCTTTCTAGATCTTCTCTAAGGAATAGGTGGGATTCCCGACCAGGAACACCCTATGCTAAACAACACTTGCAATCTCTGCTAAACAGCCCGAGAAAGCAATGGAATGTCACATGACAATTCGAGATCTGAAATTATCTTTACACAAAGAATAATTAGCATGCCCTCATCCTTGCCTTCACCTTCTTTATATAATTTTTGATCCTTCCCAAGCCTTGGCCCTCATCTAGAATACGTTGTGCATGTGGACAAGATCCTCCAAGTTTGACTACGTTGTTTGACAAAATCAACCATCATGTCTAGGTGCATTGTACACCCTCTCCATCATGTGTACTTTGATTGCACAACATCCTCCATCACTTTATCATGAATGTCCCATGATCTTTTGTTTGAAATATTCAAGATCTTAGTTGACTGAATCAACCTCCATGACCTATCTCAATTAATGAGACATCATCTCCAATCCCATTCACATTAGTAGTTTCTCAACTACCTCATCATGTGGATCTAGGCTTAATTGGTCCACATTCACACACAAAAAGTGGATATTTATTCATATTGAGGATTATGGGTCCCTCCACCCTTTTATTTACTTAATTCATTAAGAAAATTAAGAACTCTAATATTCCAAATATCAGGTGAAAATTTGGGAATATTACATAGGGAGACCTTGGTTGGCCACTGCTGATGCTTATATCAGTTGTAGGGATGGAAACATGACTATCAAGAATGGGCCCTTGTCAAAACAAATGGTATTATATCCTCCTGCCAAAACTTCCATTGAACATGATATACCTTTATGGTTGGTATATGAAGAAGAAGATGAAGTGTGGCATACCACACCTGACCCTATTTGTACCATAGATACTATTATCAGAGCAGGGAAACCTAATAAAGATGACCTCATTGACCACATCCTTCAAATCCAACCCCCCACTGCCATTCCACTCAATCACTTGCTGAGAGAATATGAAAGGAGCCCTTGGACCAAGTTATGCTCATTTGACTCAACCTTTGAACCTGGCAAGGTTGTAGAATTTGGCCCATCTACATCCCTAAAGATAAACCCCTCTCTCGGCCAAAGAGGAAGAATCATTGTGCAAATTGTTGAGGGAGAAGTTATATGCTTTTTCTTGGGATTACAATTACATGAAAGGGTGCATCCCTCAGTTTGCACACATCATATTTACATCAAATAGGTATGAAATCCTATACTCTAGTCCCACAAAAGAATGAAACCAACCTTAAAATATATAGTAAAGGATAAGTTACAAAAGTTGTTGGATGCAGGGATCATATACCCAATATCAGACAGTGAGTGGTGTCTCCTCTTGTCTTAGTCCCAAAGAAGAATGGGAAGTGGAGGATATGTGTTTACTACGAATAATTTAAAAAAGCCACTAAGAAATACCATTTCCCTTTTCCTTTAATTGACCAAGTCTTGGATGGTCTTGCAGGAAATAAGTTCTTCTCTTTCCTGGATGGATGCAATGGGTACAATCATATTTAGATCAGCCCTAAAGACTAAGACAAGACCACATTCACATGTCCTTGGGGCACCTTCTCTTATAGAGTTCTTCCCTTTGGCCTATGCAATGCCCCTGCCACTTTCTAGAGAGCAGTCTTGAGAATTTTTGCTGAGCTTGTCCATGATTCTATGGAAATCTACATGGATGATTTCACTCCCTATGTGTATGATTTCCAGGAGGCTCTCTCGAATCTGGGTAAGGTACTAAGGAAATGAATTGAAATGCATCTCTCTCCGAGCCCTGAGAAATGTGAATTCTTCAAAAAGGTAGGGATTGTCCTTGACCACTCCATATCTCAGGTAGGGATACATGATGATCCAAACAAAATTTCCATCATAAAATAGTACCTATTCCTGAGAATTAGAGAGATGTCAGAAGTTTATTAGGATTTGTTGGCTTGAGGGGCCTTGACCCAAGTTCAGAGTGTTTTGTGAAACCAACAAAACCCTCCAACTACTGCCCCTTTCGGAAATGATTTTCTTACACAAAACAAAGTCTCACCCGAAGCATTATGGGGGGGGGTGCTGCAACCAGGTTTCCACACCCCGAGGGAGAATTTGATATGTATTTTATCCTTATTAGATTAAGTGTTTATCTATCTGTGCGAGACTTCCATAAGAAACTAGATCTAAGCGCAGATTGAAACCTTTAACAGATAGGCGTAAACAGGTTATACTTCAGTGAGATCTAACTTATCATAATAGAAACCACACTTGTGCGATCAAATATATAGTTTTCTATTAAAAAACCTTAACACAGAAGTAATCCTTGCATGAATACAAATATTTTACACACATAATTAACTCCAATAATGACACATTCAATAGAAACATATTAACAGATAAGCAACATAATCATGCATAACACATAGAAATTGCATCAGAATTCACCAAAACTTCTTCTTTATTAATGGATCTTCAACTCAGTACAATCCATTTTTGTATGTGCACACAACAATAGAGTACGTGCACACAAATCAAGAATTAGGGGAATTTCGAGGTCTAAAATGGGCCTCCCTAAGGAAATTATAAAACAAATAATAAAATAATATTATATTACACCATCAAATATAAGAGGGAAAAAAGAAAAAAAACTATTTTTTCAACTAGTAATTTCAATTTATCTCCCTATGGATTTACTCAAATTTTGAGCGGTAACACGCGTTGGATGTATAATTTAATTCCTCATCCAAGGGGTACCCATTTTCCATACTTTTGATGGACCCTACTACATGAAAAATGAGAAATACATGAAAAAAGTAATTGCAATCCTATTTTTTCATGTATTTCTCATTTTTTCGTGTAGCAGGGTCCATCGAAAGTATGAAACACAGTACTCATTGGATGAGGAATTAATTTTTTCATCCAACGAGTACTACTGCTCAAAATTTGAGTAAAACCTTAGGGAGATAAGTTGAAAATACGTGTTGAAAACATAGTTTTATTGTTTTATTATTTTTTAATCTTTTTACTTTTTTACTCCAAAAATGGTGAATCATACCCCATGGTTGAAATCATCATCTTGAATCCTATTGGTTCTTATAAATTTTATTTTGGTTGTAAATTTTTCTTAGGAGACCCAATTTAGACCTCAAAATTCCCCTAATGACTAGGTCTCCGCACACACAGCCAATAGGAGCATTTCTACCCAGACCAATCATAGACTTACCCAAAACTCAGATCAAAGCATTCATTGACATACACATCTATTGGTCTATTTATTCCTCCCTTACTGGACTCGACTCTTACATATTTATAAGTATTTGACACGCACATACCATGGTCTGAAACCATGGTTTGAGACTCATGGTTTCCCTTTTCACCCATTAAAATGATAGAGGAGCTTTGAACCACCCCAAAAACCTCTTGAATTCTACGCGCAACATGTTTCAACAACATTTAACCCAAAAGTATAAAAAAAATTTCCCTTAGGGGACCCCATCCCAACAGGCCCCCAACATAATCTAGTGACCCTTCTTGAGTCACTTTGGTCCTAGTTCCTAAATTTTGTCCTTCAGATCTGGAATGAGAGTCTTTCGTGGATGAATAACTTCCATGCTCTGTGCTGCGACCTAGATCTCATTAAATTGTTTTTCTTTTTCCCGTGGGTCCATCTTTAGCTGCTATGAGACATGGTCATCTTGGACGAAGGTCCAAATTCCCATGACCTCCTCTAAAAATTGGCTGCAAGCATCCACAACAATGCTAATTCTTGTAGTTGACTCTTGAACGACCTTGGCATGATGTGCGTGAACCTTTGGAGGTATCTCAGGCTGCAGGTTCATTTGCAAGTTAGCGATATTCTATTCAAGTTCTACTCAGACTGTGGAGATTTCTGATCGTGAGGCCTTGAGAATAGCGACCAAGTTTTCCAGCTTGATAGTGGCTGCTGCAATGGTGGGTACTATGATTTTTGGGGGACTTGAACACAACTGATCACTCAAGGTTTCCAACTGGGTGCGCTAGCTTTCAGTGGTGCACCCCATATCCTCTGCATGTTGTTGTCCTTTAAGTGTTGAGGTGGATTAGTGTTGCGCTACTGCGATGTACTGGAAGGAATTATATTCTCAATACTGTAGCTCGTTTGTGATCATCATGTGTGTAGTATGCAGCTTGCCATTGGGGAGAACAACTAAATCAATCCTAACTTTAGAGCTTTCGGGAATGACTGTGCGCAGCTCGAAACTGGTAATTTGAAGTGCGACATGTGAAACTTGAAATATTATGATTTTGGAGCTAGATGGGTGCCGAATGCTTATCTCACATGCTTATCACGCGCTCTCTTGTCCCATGCTCACTTGAACAATGCTAGATTGTATGGCGTTCACTTGCATTTTGAGTTGTTGTAGCCCCTGCTGCATGTCATCAAGGACAAATTTAAACTGAGCTTCAACTGTGGTCCATACCTCTTTAGTGACCATCTAGATTGTATCTCCGATCTTGCTAAAATCCTCCTTTGTAAGTGTCAATGGATCCGTCCCAGTTTTCTTAGAAGCTTTTCATTTTGTGCACGACCCCAGGGTGGTCTAAGGCCCTCTTTTGTTTCCTCGTTGTGTGTCTGCTAGTGGCAGTGTCTCCATCCTTCTCTTCCATCTGCTTATCACTTCACAGGTCTGTTAGTGTCCCGTGATTTGGCTGATTGGCAAGCCAAATGACAGTGTAACATCAAACCAGTCTTTGGAGCTGAAGGACCCTGCCTTCCTGGACTCAGAGAGGGCTCTCTCTATTTGTGTAAGGGATATCTGTGTGTTTTCTTATTGTGTTCTGATTTTAGGCTAGTTATGAAGTAGGTTTTTGGTTTTGGTTTTTAGGTTGTGAGGGATGAACTGATCAAAGACATAAGGTAGGTAAAAATATGTTATATCAACTGGGCTATGGGGTCGAAAAGGTCAAGAAAGCTTTCAGATGGTGATACAAGGTTGTTGAAGGGTTGATTTGATTCGAGGTAAAATGGATATTTGGGAAAAATGGAGTGATACGGACATTAAATTTGTGAATAAAAAAGGATTTTAAGCATAAATAGTTTAGTAGCTGGCATAAAAATGGTAGGGTAAACCATTAATCATGATAAATGTAACTATAAGCTGATCAACGCATAGAAATAAACATTCAAGCCATGCATAGAGATATATAACTCTCTAACTTTAGGAAATGGCTATCAAAATTTGTGAAAATAAATTTAAGACAGACAAAAAACTCAAATCACTATGTTGGAATGCCTAAACATAGTACTTCAAGCTATTGGGCACTTTGAAAACAACATTGCATAGTTTTAGGCAAAGGGCAAGATCAGTACAAGACCTCCTTGGTTCAAAAAATGAAAATCTAATCAATAAAAGAGAGGTTTCATAGGTGGAGCTATGGCTAGCCATGAGTAAGCAGGGCGTACTGTAAATCATACTTAGAATGCATAAAACCATAAATGAAACAAGAAAACAATATTCTTAAGTTATTAAAGAACAATAAGGAATTCTTTAATGTGACTAAGAATGAAGAAAACATGGAAGCTATAAAGAAACAAGAAATTTGAGGTGCCTCCAAGGGCATGTATCAAATCTGTTCTCTACTGTCTTATATCAAGCAAGAACATGGAATAATGAATGAAAACTAGGAAACAAAATAGAGAGAGAGACATTGTACCATTCTACCAAGTCATGGAATCCAACAACAATCCTCTTTCATCATCCAAGAACATCCAAGAAACTATCCAAAAGCATGAGACAAGTATTTCTTCCAAAGCTTATATGACCATATATTGCTTATATTCATCAAGTTCAACCTTGTTTACAATGAAAGCCTTTGGAATATATAGGCCAAAGTGAGGAAATTCTCTTAGTTCAACTTGCAATCTCATTGGCCTATCCAAAATATCTGATTTTGTCATTGAGGATTTGCAAAGCCCAAGGCACAAAATATCTAATAAAATATCTCAAAAATGCTAAAAAAGGGAAATATATTGACTTTTCATAACTTATCATGGTACAAAAATAGCTAAACACACATGAAGAAAAGTCACTTTTGAAAGGTTCAATTTTTACAAAAATACTCAAAAAATACATCAGCAAAAGGTCCCCTGACTTGCCGTCAACTTTTGGAGGCCTTCTCGATGTCCAAACAAGGCCCATGAAAGCTCGTTGGAAAGATCTGAGTGTCTACTTTCTGAAAATGTTTATATTGTTCCCATCTGACCACTGGAAGTCCTCCAAAAGCTGACTTATCTGTAAAAAACCAAAAAATAGGCCTTGCTGATAAACGGGGCAGAGTGTAGAAAAAGCGAGTGTTTTCCTTCATTTTGGGGGAGAAAATGATCTTCAATTGATCTAAAAATCACTGAGTATGTGCCCCTAAAATTATGGCATCCAATGATACCATTTTCATCCTTGGAGGATGCCCCAAACTGAAATGGCGATGCCCATGAGTTTTAGCCAAAAACCCAAAAATGACAAAAAACCAAAATTTGTTGAATTTTTCCCAAATTTGGCAATCATGACCCTCAAGGGTTTTCAGAAACATGTTGTGAAGCTGAGACACAAATTTGGAGCCTTGAGGTGTCTTTCCTCACTTTTGGTACCGGGCGCTTCCCTTTAGCCTCCTTGAGTTTTTCCTGAGCAGCCTTCAACTTCCGCCGGGAAAACTGATGGAGCTTTTTATAATGCTCGGTCATCCTCCGTTGAAGGTCCAAGTCTCTATTTGCCTTCTCCAATTTATTCTCCAAGTGATCATTAACTCTCTTAAGCCATGCTTCCTGATTGTTCTGTATTTCTTGTTCGAACAATGTAGTGAGAGGGGTAGATTAGAGAAGGGCATCTTCTTCTTCCTTTTGTTTCTCAAGGGCCTTTTTGAGCCCCATGGTTCTTGGCCTCTTTCGCCTGGGCTGATCTTCGCCTTCGCTCTCATCGAACTCACCCATGAGTTCTTCCAATCTCACTTGTGCTTTGGAGGCCTCCTTTTTGTATTTGATGGCCCATGTCTCATATACAGCCATATGGACACTCATCTACTTGTTTTGAACTTGCAAAAATTGATTGAAGTTCCTAGCCCTATCAAGATCAGTCCTCAAAGCATCAATTTGGTTTTCTCTATTGATGAAGAGATTTTCTAGGATCCGGGCTTCATTATCACTATCATCACTTTGGATTTGGATGATGTCGAATTCCCTTTCCTTTTCATGACCGCTTTCTTCTTTCTCTTTTCCTTTGCTTTGGGTGGCTCTTTTAGTCTTCCTCCTCTTGGGAAATTCAATAATGGGCTTCTTGGGAAATTTTCCCTTGCTTCGGAGGGCCCTAGTCACATTTGGAGTTACAACTCTAGGCACCCTTTTCCTTGATGTCTGGGGCTTGGCCACTTTTGGTGAAGAGAGGATGGCCCCTTGCCTAGGAGAGGTAGCTAGCACATGCTCCATTGGCTCTTTACCCTTGCTACTTTGCCCATCATTCTTGCCACTGTCTTGGATTTCGTCATGGGTGCCTTGGCTGTCCTTTTGCATTTCCTTTTGAGGGCTATCCTTTTCACTGTGTTGCACCTGTTTATCATGCTGCCCCTTTTCTTCACGAGGTTGTTGTTCTTTTTCTTGAAGCCGATGTTCATCATGCTGTGGCTGTTGTTTATCATGCTGTGGCTGCCTCTGTTCATCATCTTCATGAGTTTGCTGTTCATCATCATGTTTCTTTTCATCATGCCCTTCTTCCCCTTGCTGTTCTTCCTCACTGTGTTCTTCTCCCCCTTGTTGTCCTATTTCACTGTGATGCTGCTCATCATCACTTTCCTCTTAATCCCCTTGCTGCCCTATTTCATCATGCTGCTTCTCATCATCACTTTCCTCTTCTTTCTCATGCTCTTCTTCCTCATCATGCATTTTTGTTTTTTCTATGGTAAACTTGAGCTTCTTGGGAATAGGTTTGCTAGAAGAAGGCGAAGGATGGTGAGTAGAAGGTGAAGGAGATGTATGAACTGGAGGGACAGTGGAGAAATCCAGATGGGTGATGAAAGTATCCCAAGAGACCTCCTTCTTCTCAAGCTGATGAAGAATGATGACTTTGACGAGAGAGTGATGGAAGAGGCATGCTGTTTGCTGAGAAAGAGGCTTTTTCTAAATAGTGGAGGCCATTTTTTCAAGACTTCTGTGTAGGAAGAAAGGGAGATTTAACAATTTGGCCCTCGTGAAATGCATGAGCAATCGGATATGATAGGCATAGACTCGGGAGAATATTATCTCACAAGTGAAGTATTTCATGATGATCTTCATGAGGCGGGCGTAACTAGTCAATAGATATGAGAAGGGGAAAATTGATGGACATGAATCTCTGTGCTCAGGCTTCAGAAAGGGCTTGTATACTTCTGAGTCCAGGTGGCTTTGTTTAAAACACTTCTCCCCGACATAAGGGATTTTAGTGGCCTTGGAGATGGACATTGGAGAGAATTTGAAATCTAGGCCTGCCAGTTGAAAATGCTTCTCTTGAAAGCTCAAAGCACAAAGATGTGTCAAAGGGGAATAGCTCTTCACCTCTTGCACTCTTTGGCAAAAATATAGACACCCAACCTCATGGAAGTTAAAAAGGACCGATGGATGAGCATTCACTTCTTCAGTGGAAATAGGTTCAAATCTCTTGTGCAGGCCACTCCTACTGTCTTTCCTGGGAGGCATCTTGTTTTGAATGTTATTTGCAATACCAAGCTATCTCAAAAAGGCTCTTGAAATGTTTTTCTCAAGCACACCTCTGTCCTCCTTGTTAGTCACTGTTTGACCAAGGAAAATTTCTTCAAATGTTGTGTGAAATATTCTCCCAACACCAACCTTGTGCTCCTTCTAAATCACTGTTTTTTCTTCTTTTGTTCCAAACAACAAGTAGTTATCAAATAAAGAAGTACACAGTACAAATTGTTACTGTGTTTGGGTAAGGTCACAAGGATCCTTTGTGTTTTGGTATAAACAACACAACCTTGTATTTAGACAAAGACAAAACACCCCTTCCAATCAAAAATAATCTTCTTGTATTCACTGTTTCTCATACACAGGTAGACAAAAACAACCTCAGCTTTATTTGGAAAGCCTCTCACCACACTCTATTTTATGGGACAATGGAGGCAGCACTAGTTCTCACTGTTTGACCATTCAAAGAGGACACTTTTGAAGTGATAAATTATTTCAGACTATGACCACTGTTTTCAACTTAGGCTCAACTATGTTCAACTTACAAACACTGTGTTTACCTTAGACTTTGCAGACAAGGGTTAATCTTGTTTTTCACCACTGCTAGGATACTTTCAGCAATTATAGGCTCTCTGCTTAACACAGAAAAAAGAACATATTTCTAGACTGACTTTGGGACCTCCAAACACTTATTTTTCTTCTTTGAACTATGGTAGATGCATAGAGTTACTGTCTTATATTATAAAAAAGGAATTTTTATCCATATACCCAGCCTCAATCTTTAGAACCATACTCCTTCACTATCACAGTTTTTTGAAAATCAATAAGGGCCTTTAAAACTGTTTCAACACTCCCCTCTATCACTTTGAAATGGTTTGTGTTATTAGTACAGGGTTTATCACTTTGTTTGAAGGAAATTTCAGGCTTTTGAAACTGATACAAGCACACCACCTTTTCACTAAGCTAATCTTGGGAAATCATAACAACAAGACCTTGGATTTTTCTCAATCAGCTTACTCTCCAATCACTATCTTAGTCTTGAAAAACATGGCATCAATCACCCTTTATAAATTCAAATCCACCAAGGGGTAATAATAAAAATACCTTGAGGATGGCTTGTGGCCCTTTCTTGATGAGTTGAGTAGGTTTCAAGATCCTTTGGAGGCATTTTGATCATTCAAACAGGCGCGACACATTCAAAAGGAAGAGCGCCATACAGTAACACAGGTGTCAGGTCGGCCTTCGTGCAGTTGTGATTGACACCTACAGATGCGCCGCGCGTCGCTAGAGGCGTGCCGCCTAGTAGGGTAACCTGATTTTATTTTTTCTTCTAAACGCGCCGTGTAATTTTCCATGCACGCCGCATGGGCTTAAAAGCTTCAAAATCTGCAAATTTTTCTCAAATTTCTCATTTTCTCCAATGGGCAGCTAAGAGGGTGTTTGTGAATGCTTTTGAAAATTGCAAATGGGTTTGCAACGGTCTGCTATTTCCTTTTGAAGGTGAAAAGGCCAATTGGCTTTGAAATGATTTATGAGGGTTTTGAAGCCTTTTTGTAAGAGGTATTGGTTGTAAAACGAAAAATGAAGCCCGACTTTATCATTTATAATCTTCAAAATATAACAAACCCAATATTTTGATCAAGACTCTTTAAAGTGTTGTGGATGACTTTTTTGGAGATCCTCATACATGTGATCCCTTTTCAAAGTGAGAAAGCCATTTTGAAGGCCAACATCTCTCTCAATGTTTTTCTCATTAAGGCAATACTCTTCTACTACCTCTTCACTGTTTTCTCATTGAAAAAGAAACCCTGTTGAAAGACACATCAATGATATGTGAGGCTTTCTTTGACATTCTTGCAAGGAGATAAATCACCACTTTGAAACTTATTTTGACAGTCTCTGCTCTTGATGTTTTGAAAATGATCATGCCCACTGTGAAGTTGATTGAACTGTTAGGTTATCTTTGAGCCTTTCTCTTGACTGTGGGTGAAGAACCTCACCTGAAATTGTAAGTGAAGAACTCCAGATCTTACCCATACCTGTTAATCAAGGAAAAAGGCCTTTAAAGACCCTTGGGACTCATATGCAACAGCAAGGACATTTTCACATGTCCATAAAGGGGCTTTTGACTGTGATAGTGGCATGTTTTATCTATTTTGAGTGTTGTCCGTGATTTTAAATCACTTTCCATATCATTTTTCACACCCACTGTCTCTGTGTTTGATCATTTTCAAAGTCCCCTTAGCAGGGTTTGTTCATTTTAGCTCCAGACTTCTTTTGAAGGAGATCTCTGATAGGATATCAGTCAGCCTCTTTGATCATTACAGTACCCCTGCTTTCTCTTTGTTTTTAACACCATTTCTCTGTCCATAAGCCTTCAATTTTCTCCCACTGCTCTTAAAATTTTCCTTTCAGTCAGTGAAAACCCTAAAATCAATCTCTGTCACTGGCCTTCTTCTTATTAGATGAAGGAGGCCTTTATCACATTGCCAAACCCTCTGCTTGTAAAATGAAGGAGGTTTTCTTAGTCTTTCAACCCTCTGCTCATCTATGGAGGAGGTTTTCTCAGTCTTTCAACCCTCTGCTCATTTATGGAGGAGGTTTTCTCAGTGATGCCATTTCATCAGTTTTTCAAACAGTGTTATCATTCCTTTCACTGCCTATTCATGCTTAAGCAAATGAAGATGAAAAATTGACAATAAGTCATGATGGGCATTTCTCTGAGACATGTAATTCTGCTTTTAAAATACCTTTGTGCATATTTAGACAATCAGAGGCAGCCTGGCTAGTATCTGCAAAGCATTTCTTGTTATTTATAATTCACTAACCTTTGACTGTGATTGCAGGAGCTTAATGAGATAACTCTCTGTCCAGCATTTACATCCCAGGCTCAAAACCACATGAGAAGAAGTTGTCTTCTCATGTTGAGTTCAATACTGTATTTTGGAACACTAGTATGCTTCTGCTCTTTGACAAAGACATTGAAACACTATATATTTCCCTAATATTAGCTTGAACTATGGCTTATGTATTGCTGAGACTTCAAGGCTTGTTAGTGGCGCGACTTAAGGGTGTAACCAAACTTTATTTGCAAAATAGGAAGGTCTATTAGGACTGGTTGATCATAGATAGAGGTTCTTTGGCTTTAGGATAGTTTGCCAATGGATAAATGCCTAAAGCGCCACTACCTAACTTTGGGGAGACTTCTTGGACAGATTTGGATTATTTTCTTTGGAGATGATGGAAAAGATAGTATGGCTGAGGCTAGATAGGGCTTGACAATGAGGTTTTATCTCGTCATGGGCTGATTGAAAAGGTAGGAGGGAAAAAATGTTTATGGGTGTTTTCCCAGCTGGCAAATTTGACAAATTTTTGAGATCAGCTGCTAGAAAACTCAGCTAGGAATCTAGTCATCAACAACAGCTGAAAAACACTGATGACTAACAGTGGCTCCATTTGGGGAGGGCAGCTCCTTTTCAGGAGGTGTCCAGAATTGTAGATCTTTGGCTTATGAAGACCAGTTCCTGATCCATTGGCACAAATTTCATTCTTCCTTAATGCTATTTCTGAAAATTGACAGCATGATTAGCATCAATGATATTTCTACCTACCCCACTATATTTCCTAAAAATTTTTCTTATTTTGGGTGTATTTGGACTAGCAACCCTTTGACATAATATATATATATATATATATATATATATATTTTTTTTTTTGAAAAATGAACCTATCTAGTTATACACTTATATCTTCCGGGAGTTCAGATTAAGCTGATGAACTCCTTTGTTTCTCTACCTATGCTAGATCAAATTTCAAGGTTAAGCTGTTTGACAAGATTTTATTCTCTAATCTAAAACATGAAATTGAAAAATGACCAAATCAAGATTAGACAGTCTGATTTTTCATGTACTTGTGGCACAAAAGACAAGCTGAACACAAATATTATTTTGCAAAAAATGAAATCTAGGAAAACAAGGCTAGGATACACAATTTGTTTTTCATCCCTACTTTCCTCTTTGGTTCTATTTTGAGCATGTGGAACCAATGTCTTTTCCTAATTTACTCTCTTTGATAAGTCAAGCTTACACAATGTTGGCCATCTTTTCCACTCACTAACTTATCATCAAATAAATTTAAAACATGTTCTGCTATGATTAGGCTAGATAACTGAACAAGACATTTGAGCACTAGTAGCGGCATGTAGACTTGCGCGCTTTCCGAATGACTATTTTTTGAACATGGGGCCTTCTTTCTATTTTTCAAACCACCCTCTTTTTCTATTTTTCTATTGTTTTTGAATTTTATGTTTTTGATCTATTTTTCAAACAATGGTATATACAATGATTGAAATTTTTTTGACTCAGAAATCTTGGAAATGGCAAAACTTAAGCATCTTATCCTCATAAGAATCTCCTACCACTCTTGGTCCACTTAGCTCTTGAAAAGAAAAATTTGGAAAATTTTCTCTTTCAAGCATGACATAAATATTCATGCACGAATCTCTGAACAACCCCGTATCTTCCCACTGTGCCTCTTTATACCTCTGATTTCCACTCCGTCCTTTGCTGTACATATTTTTCAAATAATGCAGATATTCTTTGTCATTTTTGAAGTATATGATGACATCATCAAGGTACATCAAAATGCAGAAATTTAGAACTGGAAACATGGCTTTTAGGAGCATATTTTTGATATCCGGTGGTCTTGCAATTCTGGGTTTGAAAATGGAACTACTTCTAGCATGCTGGAAAAATTCTTTGAGCTGTCTGCTTTGCAAAGGAATCATTTGGCTATAACCTGAAACATCATCTTGCAAAGACATATGATTAAAAGCACTTATCATTGGTATATCATGGTCTTGGGTAGGAAAGATGAAACTTCTGTCACAAGGGTGTGTATTAGTGCTTCTAAAATAAAAACAGACCCTATGACCAACTATTTTATCTTTGACTATTACTGATTGGTTCAGATTTTCGTATTTTCTTTTGTCGAAGTTGTTTCTTGGAGTGATGGCAGTGGCATAGTGTTTCTCACTGTTTTCTCTGTATGAAGTAGTATTTTGAATAAGATTTCCAATTCTAGCAATTCTAAGTCTTTGGTGGAGTGACAGAATGTTAGCCAGTTCAAGTAACTCAGGTATATTTGGACTGCAGTCATTATCTCCTCTCATAAGAAGTTTATCAGGCATTTTTTCTGGATTTTGAGTTGTTATGGCTATAGTCAAGGTTTCATTTGAAATGGTAGAGTTATGTGATGGTAAATCCTTAAGGTATGGCAAGAACATTAAGCTTCCCTACCCCTGAGTCCCAAAGAGGTTTGTGATATGTAAGTCTTCTAATGCCTCTGTTCTGAAAAATTTTCCTGATGTTACTGCTGATGTTTGCCTAAGGTTTGAGCAATTTGCTTGATATTACATAATGGCTTGTGCTTCTTGCTCTATCCCTATTTCAAATGGAACACACTCTCTTTCCTCAAGACATAGCTGCTCATGATTATGATAATTTTGAGTGTCTAGTTCATCATAGAGAAATTGGGGCAACTGATGTGGTGTGTCTAAGTTTGTTTCAAAGCCTCTTGACTGTTCTTCAATTTCCTCATCAGTGTGTAAAATGAAAGAGTTTAGATCATAATGCAAGGAGTACATCGGGATGTTATCTAGCCTCTCTTGGCTGCTGATTATATATTTCATGTGTGATTCTCGGTAGAGTATTCTAGTTTGGTCAAACACAGGAATAGTGGCGTAGGACATATCAAGTTGAATATTTCCCTGAAGCTTGGCTCCCCAATATCTGGATAAAATCATTCCATAATTGGGAGGGATGTCTGCTACCACTATGTCCATGATCAGATGTTTTGCAGGTACTTGGGCCAAACTGAAACAAATATCTTTGATCAAGCCTAGACATTTGACTCTATTCGAATCAAATGAATATAAGTCTTTGTATGGTCTTGTGATTTCTAGGCCTAATCTTTCCATTACAACCTTCGGCATGAGATTATGCAAGGCTCCAGAGTCTAGCATAGAATTGTGAAAGATTTGGTTATGGATATTCAGACTGACGTAAAAGAGAAGAGTGGTTCCTTCTTGGAATTTCCCTTCTATTTTTGGACCAAACAACACTTCGGGAGTGTCATCAGCTAGATTAAGGGTGTTCACATCGTTTCCTATATTCAGGACCTTTAACACTTGGGATTTATAAGAGCCTTGGGCGATAAGTTCAGTGAGAGGCATGGTGATATTTATTTTGGCGATTTCACCCTCAAAACTGAAAGGTGCTTGTAGTTTAGATAGGTTTTTTTCAGTTTTTTCAGCCATAACTTTCTTTAAGTTCTGAGCTTGCTGACTTTGTTTCGAGATTTTTTTTGACACAACCATCTCAGGAATCTTTGTGGAAGTAATAGGAGAATCTGAGCCAAGACTTGTTTGAATAGCTTTATCTTTGTTTTGGTCAGTTTTCTTGACCATGATTTTGTTGATGTCCATTGCTTTTTTAAGGATGGTATCAGGGATTTTAGCAGTGTCCGAGCTACCTTTTTTGGAGTTGTCCTAGTTTTTTCTGCTTCTAAGGTCATACTACCTGTGAGCTTCTATGATGGCATTCTGAAAATATATGGCAGGATATTCAGGATCTTCATAGTTGATTTCATCCTGATTCAGAGAGAAGAACGCTTGTTCTTCTTCTGTGAGGTAAACCTCACTCTCGTTATCAAAACCTATGAGGCTCAAATGATTTTCATCAATGGGTTCTATATCCCTATCATCTTCTTCTACATAATTTTCATTAAAGGGTGGCCTAATTTGTTGGTCATTTTCCCTTAGTTTGTTTTGAGGCTGTTCCCTCCTAAAATTTTGGTTCCGGTTTCTGCTTGGAGGGTTTGGCTGGTTGTCCCTAAGAGAGGTCTTTTCACTAATATTTTCCCACATTTTGGCCATGGACCTAACCAAGTCATCTATTCTAGGATCTAAGGAAGGGGCTGAAGTGGAGACCTCATCCCGGTATGTGACTTTCCTTTCTGATCTAGTCCTAGCTCTTTTTTCTGCTAAGTTGGCTTCTGCACTTATGGCCACTTTTTGCATTCCTCTAAGGTAGGGGGGTCCTTGTCTCTTAGTTGATAAGTCATGTCTACGTCAAAGCCTTCGGGGAACTTTGCCAAAGCTGAGCCAA
Source organism: Pinus albicaulis (assembly GCA_034641835.2). Lineage (NCBI taxonomy): Eukaryota > Viridiplantae > Streptophyta > Pinopsida > Pinales > Pinaceae > Pinus > Pinus albicaulis. The sequence goes on from CM076569.1 coordinate 316,526,834, forward strand.
GTGGAGGTTTGAAGTGAGGTGGGAGGGCGTTAGACACACTATTGAACCTAGTGCAGTATCCTTGGACACTTTCCCCATTTTCCCGTTTTAGACTGTTATACTCTGACAGGATTTGAATGGGGTTCTTTCGGATTTCCCACTTGTTTATGAAGGTTTGGTAGAGTTCTGGGAGATTGTGGATGTTGTTTGGAGTTAATCTCTTAAACCATTTTTTGGGTTCTCCGCCTAGGATTTGGGTGAACATCCTCATTTTGATGGTTTCGTCTTCTATTTCCATGTATTCAAAGGCATCGCTAATCCTATCTACATGTTGTTGAGTTGTGGTAGTCTCAACCCTGGTAAAGTGTAGGATTTTGGATTGATAGTCATTTTTTAAGGGAGCCAAAGGTTGTGGCAACACCAAGGGTGCATGCCAGGCTGTCATGACGGGAGCTAATGGATGATGTACAAAATGAGGGCTTGTAGGGTGAGCTGAGGTGGTTTGAACAGTAGTGGTTTGGATGGGTGTGCCGGATTTACTTGGACTAGTGATTTTATTTTGAGCAGATCTGGGATGGTAGGAGCCAAAGTGATGGAGAAGCTCAAAGTTAGGAGGTGTAGTAGGCGAGGCTTCTCTACTAGGACTCTGTGGCAGATCTAGGGGCTCAATATCGTTAAAGTATATCTTACTTTGTGACTTGCTTCTAAAAAAGGTTTTTGTTGATTTTAAGTCAAAGGGGGAATCCTACAAGGCTGTGAGGTGTTCAGGTACTGATCTTGCTTTACAGATGGACCTATCGGTAGCTAAATTTCTAGTTTCGAAAGCTTGCCACAGAATCTTCTCTAGGTCATCTACTATGATAGGGGGATTTGGGTCTGGATGAGATCTGGTGTTGATTCTTTGTGAAGCCAGATTTCAAGTCCAGGGTTTAGAGAGGATGGTATTTTTGATTGTTTCGGATGGATGGCCTCTCTATGGGTTTACTAATGTGAAGGATGGTCAAAACAAAAATATGGACTAGTGGAGTCGCCAGGTGGATTTCTATGAGAACTATGGTCCACCACCAACACTATCAAAGATGCTTTCAGGAAAAAGTTTTATAGCAAACTTTGAGATGAAAACTTGCAAAGAAGAGTGATTCACTTGGTTTCAATAGTTTTCTAGGCTGTATGGACAAGCTAATGGTTCTATTTGCAAGGTTACTTCTGTTTATCTCCTATGTTTAGGTGAAGTCTTTTGAATCGCTAAGTTATACTTAGTTTGTCACTGATTACAGAGTTTGCACCATAGTTTTAAGCTTTTGGAAGGATGAGTCAACAGAAAGGTATGGTTTATGATTTTTTTGGTTTTTAATGGATTTTTTAGGCCTACCAGAGGCTAGTGGAGTCGCCAGGTGGAACTTGGCTGTTCTTGTAAAGATGTAGCTATGGTCCACCACTAGTAACTAGGGAAAAGCCAATCAGGGAATGTTTTGGGGTTTTTTGAGTTTTATGTGCAGCCTATGGTTTATTAAAGTATTCTAAACCTGTTTCATCACTTTGTTAGGGTGGTGAGAACAAAAAGAGTTTACTCTAAATGATTATATGGACTGCTTTCCAGTTTAAATGTTTAAAGACTAATGAATCTACAAGAGTTTGCTAGACTGTTATGTACTCAGTTAGTCCCACCCTAATCACCATTATGTTAGTGTGGTGATGAGGTGGCTAAATGGTAGGTATGTTTGAAGATAAGGGATTTCTGAAGTCCTAAGGTGTACTTAGATTGTCACTAACTCAGAGTCCCATCGTGATTGCCATTATTTTAGTGTGGCGATGAGGTGGCTGATTGGATAGTATTCTAAAATTTTAGCAAAGTAGTAAGGCCTAATGGAGGCTAGTGGAGTCGCCAGGTGGATTTTTAGTTGTTTTGAGAGTATATGTGTATGGTCCACCACCAATAACTGATAAACACCAATGTAGAGATATCTTTGGGGTTTTCTGAGTTTCCTATATGTAGCCCTAAGGTTTGGAAGAGTTTCCTATAACTGAATCATCATTTTGCTAAGATGGTGAAGGAGCTAGTTTCTACTCTTCAGACAATACCTAAGTTTTCTAATTTGGACTGAGATTTTAAGAGATCCTAAGGGATACCAAGGATGTTTTGACTCAAAATCCCACCGTGATCGCCATTATGTTAGTGTCACGTGATTTGGCTGATTGAAAAGCCAAATGACAGTGTAACATCAAACCAGTCTTTGGAGCCCAAGGACCTAGCCTTCCTGGACTCAGAGAGGGTTCTCTCTATTTGTGTAAGGGATATCTGTGTGTTTGCTTATTGTGTTCTGATTTTAGGCTAGTTATGAAGTAGGTTTTTGGTTTTGGTTTTTAGGTTGTGAGGGATGAACTAACCAAAGACATAAGATAAGTAAAAATATGTTAGATCAACTGGGCTATGGGGTCGAAAAGGTCAAGAAAGCTTTCAGATGGTGATACAAGGTTGTTTAAGGGCCGATTTGATTCGAGGTAAAATAGATATTTGGGAAAAATGGAGTGAGATGGACATTAAATTTTTGAATAACAAAGGATTTCAAGCATAAATAGTTTAATAGCTGGCATAAACATGGTAGGGAAAACCATTAATCATGAGAAATGTAACTATAAGCCGATCAACACATATAAATAAACATTCAAGCCATGCATAGAGATATATAGCTCTAAATTTAGGAAATGGCTATCAAAATTTGGGGAAATACATTTAAGATAGACAAACAACTCAAATCACTATGTCAGAATGCCTAAACATAGTACTTCAAGCTATTGGGCACTTTTAAAACAAGATTGCATAGTTTTAGGCAAAGGGCAAGATCAGTACAAGACCTCCTTGGTTCAACAAATGACAATCTAATCAATCAAAGAGAGGTTTCATAGGTGGTGCTATGGCTAGCCATGAGTAAGAAGGGCGTATTTTAAATCATACTTAGCATGCACAAAACCATAAATGAAACAAGCAAACAATATTCTTAAGCTATTAAAGAGCAATCAAGAATTCTTTAATGTGACTAAGAATGAAGAAAACATGGAAGCTATAAAGAAATAGGAAATTTGAGGTGCCTCCAAGGGCATGTCTCAAATATGTTCTCTATTGTCTTATAGCAAACAAGAACATGGAATAATGAATGAAAACTAGGAAACAAAACAGAGAGAGAGACACTATACCATTCTACCAAGTCATGGAATCCAACAACAATCCTCTTTCATCATCCAAGAACATCCAAGAAACTATCCAAAAGCATGAGACAAGTATTTCTTCCAAAGCTTATATGACCATATATTGCTTCTATTCATCAAGTTAAGCCTTGTTTACAATGAAAGCCTTTGGAATATATTGGCCAAAGTGAGGAAAACCTCTTAGTTCAACCTACAATCTCATTGGCCTATCCAAAATATCTGATTTTGTCCTTGAGGCTTTGCAAAGCCCAAGGCACAAAATATCTAATAAAATATCTCAAAAATGCAGAAAAAGGGAAACATATTGACTTTTCATAACTTATCATGTACAAAAATATCTAAACGCACATGAAGAAAAGTCTCTTTTGAAAGGTTCAATTTTTACAAAAATACTCAAAAAATACATCAGCAAAAGGTCCCCTTACTTGTTGGCAACTTTTGGAGGCCTTCCCGATGTCGAAAAAAGGCCCATGATGGCTTGTTGGAAAGATTTGAGTGTCTAATTTCTGAAAATGTTTAGTTTGTTCCCAGCTGAGCATTAAAAGTCCTCCAAAATAGGCCTTGCTGATAAATGGGGCAGAGTGTAGACAAAGCGAGTGTTTTTCGCCATTTTGGGGGAGAAATTGCTCTTCAATTGATTTGAAAATCACTGAGTATGTGCCCCTGAAATTATGGCATCCAATGATACCATTTTCATCCTTGGAGGATGCCCGAAACTGAAAAGGCTATGCCCATGAATTTTAGCCAAAAACCCAAAAATGACAAAAAACCAAAATTTGTCAAATTTCACCCAAATTTGGTGATCAAGACCCTCAAGGGTTTTCAGAAACATGTTGTGAAGCTGAGGCACAAATTTGGAGCCTTGAGGTGTCTTTCCTCAATTTTGGTGCCAGGCGCTTCCCTTTAGCCTCCTTGAGTTTTTCCTGAGCAGCCTTCAACTTCCGCCGGGCAAACTGATTGAGCTTTTTATAATGCCTGGCCATTCTCCATTGAAGGTCCAAGTCTCTATTTTCCTTCTCCAATTTCTTCTCCAAGTGATCATTAACTTTCTCAAGCCATGCTTCCCGATTGTTCTATATCTCTTGTTCGAACAATGTAGTGAGAGGGGTAGATTGGAGAAGGGCATCTTCTTCTTCCTTTTGTTTCTCAAGGACCTTTTTGAGCCCCGTGGTTCTTGGCCTCTTTCGCCTGGGCTGATCTTCGCCTTCGCTTTCATCGAACTCACCCGTGAGTTCTTCCAATCTCACTTGTGCTTTGGAGGCCTCCTTTTTGTATTTGATGGCCCGTGTCTCATATACAGCCATATGGACACTCATCTGCTTGTTTTGAACTTGCAAAAAGTGATTGAAGTTCCTAGCCCTATAAAGATCAGTCCTCAAAGCATAAATTTGGTTTTCTCTATTGATGAAGAGATTTTCTAGGATCCGGGCTTCATTATCACTATCATCACTTTGGATTTGGATGATATTGAATTCCCTTTCCTTTTCATGACTGCTTTCTTCTTTTTCTTTTCCTTTGCTTTGGGTGGCTCTTTTAGTCTTCCTCCTCTTGGGAAATTTGAAAATGGGCTTCTTGGGAAATTTTCCCTTGCTTCGGAGGGCCATAGTCACATTTGGAGTTACAACTATAGGCACCCTTTTCCTTGATGTCCGAGGCTTGGCCACTTTCGGAGAAGAGAGGATGGCCCCTTGCCTAGGAGAGGCAGCTAGCACATGCTCCATTGGCTCTTTACCCTTGCTACTTTGCCCATCATTCTTGCCACTGTCTTGGATTTATTCATGGATGCCTTGGCTGTCCTTTTGCATTTCCTTTTGAGGGTTGTCCTCCTCAATGTGTTGCACCTGTTTATCATGTTGCTCCTCTTCTTCATGAGGCTGCTGTTCTTTTTCTTGAAGCTGCTGTTCATCATGCTGTGGCTATTGTTTATCATGCTGTGGCTGCCCCTGTTCATCATATTCATGAGTCTGTTGTTCATCATCATGTTTCTTTTCATCATGCCCTTCTTCCCCTTGCTGTTCTTCCTCACTGTGTTCTTCTCCCCCTTGTTTTCCTATTTCACTGTGATGATGCTCATCATCAATTTCCTCTTCATCCCCTTGCTGCCCTGTTTCATCATGCTGCTGCTCATCATCACTTTCCTCTTCTTGCTCATGCTCTTCTTCCTCATCATGCTCTTTTGTTTGTTCTATGGTAAACTTGAGCTTCTTGGGAATAGGTTTGCTAGAAGAAGGTGAAGGATGGTGAGTAGAAGGTGAAGGAGATGTATGAACTGGAGGGACAGTGGAAAAATCCGGATGGGTGATGAAAGTATCCCAAGAGACCTCCTTCTTCCCAAGCTGATGAAGAATGATGACTTTGATGAGGCAGTGATGGAAGAGGCAGACTGTCTGCTGAGAAGGAGGCTTTTTCTGAACAGTGGAGGCCATTTTCTCAAGACTTCTGTGTAGGAAGAAAGGGAGATTTAAAAATTTTTCCCTCGTGAAATGCATGAGAAATCGGATATGATAGGCATAGACTCGAGAGAATCTTCCCTCGCAAGTGAAGTATTTCATGATGATCTTCATGAGGGGGGCGTAACTAGTCAATAGATATGAGAAGGGGAAAATGGATGGACATGAATCTCTGTGCTCAGGCTTCAGAAAGGGCTTGTATTATTTTGAGTCCAGGTGGCTTTTTTTAAACCACTTCTCCCCAACATAAGGGATTTTAGTGGCCTTGGAGATGGACCTTGGAGAGAATTTGAAATCTAGGCCTGCCAGCGGAAATTGCTTCTCTTGAAAGCTCAAAGCACAAAGATGTGTCAAAGGGGAATAGCTCTTCACCTCTTGCACTCTTTGGCAAAAATCTAGATACCCAACCTCATGGAAGTTAAAAAGGATCGATGGATGAGCATTCACTTCTTCAGTGGAAACAGGTTCAAATCTCTTGTGCAGGCCACTCCTATTGTTTTTCCTGGGAGGCATCTTGTTTTGAATGTTCTTTGCAATACCAAGCTGTCTCAAAAAGGCTCTTGAAATTTTTTTCTCAAGCACACCTCTGTCCTCCTTGTTAGTCACTGTTTGACCAAGGCAAATTGCTTCAAATGCTGTGTGAAATATTCTCCCAACACCAACCCTGTGCTTCTTCTAAATCACTTTTTTGTCTTCTTTTGTGCCAAACAACAAGTAGTTATCAAATAAAGCAGAACACAGTACAAATTGTTACTGTGTTTGGGTAAGGTCACAAGGATCCTTTGTGTTTTGGTATAAACAAGACAACCTTGTATTTAGACAAAGACAAAACACCCCTTCCAATAAAAAAGACTCTTCTTGCATTCACTGTTTCTCATACACAAGTAGACAAAAACAACCTCAGCTTTCTTTGCAAAATCTCTCACCACACTCTGTTATTTTGGACAATGGAGGCAACACTAGTTCTCACTATTTTACCATTCAAAGAGGACACTTTTGAAGTGATAAAGTATTTCAGACTATGACCACTGTTTTTAATTTAGGCTCAACTGTGTTCACCTTAAAAACATTGTGTTTACCTTAGACTTTGCAGACAGAGGTTAATCTTGTTTTTCACCACTGTTAGGACACTTTCAACAATTATAGGCTCTCTGCTTAACACAGGAAAAAGAGCATCTTTCTAGATTGACTTTGGGACCTCCAAACACTGCTTTTTCTTCTTTGAACTATGGTAGATGCACAAAGTTACTGTCTTATATTATAAAAAATGAAGTTTTATCCATATATCCAGCCTCAATCTTTAGAACCATACTCCTTCACTATCACTATTTTTTGAAAATCAATAAGGGCCTTTAAAACCGTTTCAACACTCCCCTCTATCACTTTGAAATGGTCTGTGTTATTAGTACAGGGTTTATCACTTTGTTTGAAGGCAATTTCAGGCTTTTGAAACTGATACAAGCACACCACCTTTTCGCTAAGCTAATCTTGGGCAATCATAACAACAAGACCTTGGATTTTTCTCAATCAGCTTACTCTCCAATCACTGTCTTAGTCTTGAAAAACATGGTATCAATCACCCTTTAGAAATTCGAATGCACCAAGGGGTAATAATAAAAATACCTTGAGGATGGCTTGTGGCCCTTGCTTGACGATTTGAGTAGGTTTCAAGACCTTTTGGAGGCGTTTTAATCGTTCAAACAGGCGCGGAACGTTCAAAAGGAAGAGCGCCGCGCAGTAACACATGTGTCGGGTTGGCCTTCGGGCAGTTGTGACCGGTGCCTATAGGCACGCCGTGCAGTAGTGTAAGCTCCTTGTATTTTTGCTCCTGAACGCCCTGCGCTCTTTTCCAGGCATGTCACGCGGGCTTAAATGCGTCAAAATCTGCAAATTTTGCTTGAATTTCTCATTTTATCCAATGGGCGGCTAAGAGGGCATTTGTGAATGCTTTTGAAAATTTCAAATGGGTTTGCAATGGTCTCCTATTTCCTTTTGAAGGTGAAAAGGCCAATTGGCTTTGAAATCCTTTATGAGGGTTTTGAAGCCTTTTTGCAAGAGGTATTGGTTGTAAAACGAAAAATGAAGCCCGACTTTATCATTTATAATCTTCAAAATATAACAAACACAATATTTCGACCAAGACTCTTTAAAGTGTCGTGGATGAATTTTTTGGAGATCCTCATACATGTGACCCCTTTTCAAAGTGAGAAATCCATTTTGAAGGCCAACATCTCTCTTAGTGTTTTTATCATTAAGGCAATACTCTTCTACTGCCTCTTCACTATTTTCTCATTGAAAAAGAAATCCTGTTGAAAGGCACATCAATGATATGTGAGGCTTTCTTTGACATTCTTGCAAGGAGATAAATCACCAATTCGAAACTTGTTTTGATAGTCTCTTCTCCTGATGTTTTGAAAATGATCATGCCCACTATGAAGTTGATTGAACTGTTAGGTGCTCTTTGAGCATTTCTCTTAACTGTGGGTGAAGAACCTCACCTGAAATTGTAAGTGAAAAAATCTAGATCTTACCCATACCTGTTAATGAAGGAAAAAGGCCTTTAAAGACCCTTGGGACTCATATGCAACAGCAAGGTCATTTTCACATGTCCATAAAGGGTATTTTGACTGTGATAGTGGCATGTTTTATCTATTTTGAGTGTTGTCCATGATTTTAAATCACTTGCCATATCCTTTTTCACATCCACTATCTCTGTGTTTGATCGTTTGCAAAGTCCCCTCAGCAGGGTTTGTTGATTTTGGCTCCAGACTAATTTTGAAGGAGATCTCTGATAGGAGATAAGTCAAGCCTCTTTGATCATTACAATACCCCTTCTTTCTCTTTGTTTTTAACACCATTTCTCTGTCCATAAGCCTTCAATTTTCTCCCACTACTCTTAAAATTTTCCTTTCAGTCAGTGAAAACCCTAAAATCAATCTCTGTCCCTGGTCTTTTGCTTATTAGATGAAGGAGGCCTTTATCACATTGCCAAACCCTCTGCTTGTAAAATGAAGGAGGTTTTCTTAGTATTTCAACCCTCTACTCATCTATGGAGGAGGTTTTATCAGTCTTTCAACCCTCTACTCATCTATGGAGCAGGTTTTCTCAGTGATGCCATTTCATTAGTTTTTCAAACAGTGTTATCATTCCTTTCACTGCCTATTCATGCTTAAGCAAATGAAGATGAAAAATTGACAACAAGTCATGATGGGAATTTCTCTGAGACATATAATTCTTCCCTTAAAATACTTTTGTGCATCTTTAGACAATCATAGGTAGCCTAGCTAGTATCTGCAAAGAATTTCTTGTTATTTATAATTCAATAACCTTTGACTGTGATTGCAGGAGCTTAATGAGATAACTCTCTGTCCAGCATTTTCATCCCAGGCTCAAAACCACATGAGAAGTAGCTGTCTTCTCATGTTGAGTTTAATACTGCCTTCTGGAACACTAGTATGCTTTTGCTCTTTTACAAAGACATTGAAACACTGTATATTTCCCTAATATCAACTTAAACTATGGCTTATGTATTGCTGAGACTTCAAGGCTTGTTAGTGGCGCGACTTAAGGGTGTAACCAAACTTTATTTGCAGAATAGGAAGGTCCGTTAGGACTGGTTGATCATAGATAGAGGTTCTTTGGCTTTAGGATAGTTTTCCAAGAGAGAAATGCCTAAAGCACCACTACCTAACTTAGGGGAGACTTCTTGGACAGATTTGGATTGTTTTCTTTGGAGCTGATGGACAAGCTAGTATGGCTGAGGCTAGATAGGGCTTGACAATGAGGTTTTATCTCGTCATGGGCTGATTGAAAAGGTAGGAGGGCAAAAATGTTTATGGGTATTTTCCCAGTTGGAAAATTTGACAAATTTTTGAGATCAGCTGCTAGAAAACTCAACTAGGAATCTACTCATCAACAACAGGTGAAAAATACTGATGACTAACAAGGTCCATTGTTTCTGTCATAGTGGTTGACTATTGGTTCTTCTACACATCCCTCAAGTGATCTGTGGGCGTGCACGACTTTGTTGGGGCCTTCGGTGGTACAGAGGATGACACGCCTCCAACCGTTCTTGCTTAGAGCCATAGTGGGGGCCACTTGGTCATGGTGCATGCAGGGTCATCCTCCGTGACCATGTATGAGAGCTCATGACATACCCATGCCATGTCTCTCTTCACGCGAACATGCACAATATGGAAGGTGTCCTTGAATTCCATGATGTGCTTGAACTTCTCGTACAACATAGGTGACAGTCTTGGCTTGGATTTCACCGCTTGAAATATTTCTGCATCAAACAATACCCAGAAGATTTTGTTTCCAGTGATTCTAGGTGGTAGCTTCGAGTTCCATAGGGACACATACTTGGCAGCTTTGCACAGATCAGGTTCAATGTCCAGAAAATTGTGACTGCGACAATGTCCTTCAACTGATTAGCACAACCAATAGCAACAACCAAGCATAATAGAAATTCTTTCCCTCCTCCTATGTCTCGAAAGTTTTCTAGAAATTCATTGCAGAGGTACTTTTCCCAATTATATTGTACCCCTTTTACGAACTACACAACTAACTTAATTACATACATGTGCACCTTCGTTGCGTGAAACTTCGTGATCATTTTATAGGTAAGGATCAGGGTGGAAAATTTAACTATTGGGGAATTAATGTCTTCTACAACAAAGATGTGGGTGTTCCTGTTCACCCCATAAGATTTCTTCACCTCATCGGAGACATTTTTCTCTATTACCTTTCCTCCAAAAGCCACCCCTGGATCCTCCCCCTGGTATGGAAACATGGTGATCCAATGAATCAAAATATCATCGATAAGAGTGGGCTCTACTAGCCACAAAAAATTATCATGCACTAGGGCGAGCAACTGGTGTAGACATATGTCATTTATGGTGTTGCACCCAAAATGTAGGATTTTGAGAATGTTCAGTAGCCCAAAATACTGCAACCCCAATGCCCATGTCTTCGGCTTTACTTTGATGACTCCACCATCATAGGGTACCTACTCCAAATACTCTGAGGGCGCAAGTTCGAGGAACTTCACGTGGTTAGCTAGGTCCCAGTCTTCTAATTTGAGAAACGACACATTTTCGAACATGTCTCCTTAAAATGGCACATTTTCTGGGAGCAATGGTGTATAGATATGAGATTTGACCTTATCCAGGTCCTTCGTGATTTTCACATATGGCTTGCACGACGCCATATAGTTCGGAAACCGCAACATTGGATTGATCTCTTCAATAACATCCTATTTGATGATTACTTCGAGCTCTTCAGTCATTGGTTTATTATATTGCTCAACTGGGGTCAACATAGGTTTCAAAGTCTTCTTGCGCGAAGGCTTCCTAGTATTCGAGGTCTGCCCTTTCTTTGCTTTTTACGGTTGAGGTTCTCGCGCAGGTGTTTCTTCAATGCGTGTTGCAAAGGGGGTAAGCTCTGTAAGAGTCATACTAGGAGGGATTAAATTTCCTAACCATTGTTGGCACAATGTATCGAGGATGGATTCTAGGTGCTAAAACATACACAGATATCTTGGAAAGAAAAGGGAACTAATGCGACCCTTCCTACCATATTTATAGTGATGGTGAAGCCTAAACAACCTAATGTTTGTTGATATAGCCTCATTAATGCTAAAAAGGTTCCAAATATAGCATAATATCCTCCATAAATGTAGGTTAGATGCTCCTCCAAATGGTAATAAAGATTTCTTATCTAGATTAATTGTTCTAATGACTAGTTTTTTGGTCAAAAATACCTTTGTTTCCTCAATCTTCATCACATACATATCCATCGCCAATGTTGGATATATTTCTTTATGGTCTTGCACCCTCTTACAATTATCCAGGGTAATAAGACACTTCTCCAGCCACATATTTATTTGGTGCATGCATGGATAGGATCATCCCTGTAAGGCTTAAACCGATTACAATTCATATATCCAGCGAGGACTTCACCCCTTAAGGTAACCAAATGTACCGCACCTCCATCTGCAATCTCCTTGAAAACATAAGGTCCAAGCCAATGCATTTGGAACTTTCCTGGGTGGCACGCAAAATTGCTGTCATATAGAAGAACTAAATCATCTTCCTTGAAAATATTTTTTCTAATGTGCCTGTGATACCAATATTTTTCACGCACCTTTTTCACTTGCTGATGGAAACCAACAGTGAATCTGTCTTCCTCCAGCGAAAATAGTTGCGAGATTCGCTCTTCCATACTATCTTGATCAATGATTTTAGTTGCCGTTGTGATGCACAGACTAGGGATGATGTACTCCATTGGCATAACAACTCCCTGTTCATACACCAACCTGAACGAGATCTGTCCATTCAATTTCTTGCATGTGGTTCTATATGCCACAGAACCGCAAGTATGCACACATCCCAATCATTTCGATTAGCATTGTAGAACTTTGTGAGCGCATTCTCCAAAATATTATTAAAGGCTTCTACTGTGCCATTTTCTTATGGATGATACGGTGTACTCTTGTGACGGTGCATCTTAAACTCCATTGTTAAGGCTTGAATGGTCTCATTCACAAAGTGCATACCCTAGTCACTCATCAAGATTTTAGGACACCCAAAGCTTGTCAAGATATTCTAAAAAATGAAGTGCAATCTTTCACAGGCTTAGCTTCTTCCCACCTAGTCAAATAATCCATCGTAGTAATGATATAGCGCGCACTAGTCTTCTTCCTAGGAGGGTTGATCGGTCCTACAGATTCAATAGCCCATTTAGCAAAATCCTGCAAAGTCACTTGTGGTTGTAGTGTCATTTCATCTCTACGTGAGTGTTTCCACATTCTCTGACACACATCACAAGTGCGACAATACTCTTTTGCATCACTGTGCACTGTAGGCCACCACAACCTAGCCCTCAAAATTTTCTGAGCAGTTGGTTTTCTTGCATAGTGACTACTTGCAACCCTTGCATGTGCTTTGAATAGGATGCTCTATCATTAAAACTTTGGCACATAGCGTTTCAATACCTCATTAGCTCCCATCTTATACAACTGGACAACAATCAAAGTAGCAAGACCAATTATTTCTTCTACTTAACTGTATACTCCGTAGGCACATTCATTAGGGGAATTTTGAGGTCCAAAATAGGCCTCCTAAGAAAGATGTACAACAAAAGAAAATTTATAAGAACCAATAGGTTTCAATATGATGATGTCAACCATGGGGGATGATTCACCATTTTTGGAGTAAAAAAGTAAAAATATTAAAAAATAATAAAATAATAAAACTACTTTTCAACTCGTATTTTCAACTTATATCCCTAAGGTTTTACTCAAATTTCGAGTAGGAGTAATCGTTAGATGTAAAATTTATTTCCTCATCCAAGGAGTAACCATGTTGCATACATTCGATGGACCCTGCTACACAAAAAATGAGAAATACATTAAAAACGTTATTGTAATCACATTTTTCATGTATTTCTCATTTTTTCGTGTAGCAAGGTCCATCAAAAGTATGCCACATGGGTAATCCTTGGATGAAGAATCAAATTATGCATCCAAAAATTATTCCCACTCAAAATTTTAGTAAACCCATAGGGAGATAAGTTGAAAATATTAGTTGAAAATTAGTTTTTTTTCCCTCTAAAATTTGATGATGTAATCTATTTTTATTTTATTATTTCCACTATTATTTTATGATTTACTTAGGAGGCCCATTTTATACCTAAAAATTCCTCTAATGACCAGTGGCCACAAAGTGGATAATATCGGTGAAGTGTTCATCGAATACATTCATGGAAATGTCTGTGTGTATGGTAATTTGTCCTCTAAATTAGTTGGCTCCTCTCCACTTTCAATGCGCGATAGATGGTCTGGACATGCATTCAATCTCCTTGGCCTTACAATCACCTCAAAATCATACTCCTGAAATAATAATAGCCATCGACAAATCTTCCCCCCAACACAGGCTTGTTGACTAGGTACTTCAAAGCAAAGTGACCAGTAAACATCTTAAAATGTCCTCCTAGCAAATAGTGACGAAAATTTTGTAGTGCATAGACCATAGCTAGTCCTCCTCTCTTTGTTGTCGAGTAGTTGCACTCAACACTTGAAAATTTACTACTCACCAATGCAATTGGCTGATTAATATCTCTAGCTCATGGTTGCGTGAGTACAACTCCTAGCGTGATACACGAAGCATCCATGTGCACATGGAATTCCTTTGTCCAGTATGGAAATGCCAATATAGAGGCATTCACCATTTTCTCCTTAAGCAGCTCTAAACTCTTTTGTAATTCCTCATCCCAATAAAAAGAGGCTTCCTTCTTCAACAAATTTTCCATCGACGCAGTAATCAGTGCATAGCCTTGAATAAATTTTCTATAATAGCCAATACGCCCCAAAATTGAGCGCAACTGCTTCAAATTTGTGGGTGTCTCTAGGTTTATAATACTAGAAATATTCACTGGATCGACCATCAATCCATGTTGACAGACAATATGATCCAATAAAATCTCGAAAAGGACACAAAATATGCACTTCTTCAGATTCAACGAGATCTGATGCTTTCGGCAAGTATCTAGCATCAAGCGCAGACTTGAAACATGCTTCTTCAATAAGACAAATACAATCTAATAATCAAAATATACTTCTAAAAAATTATGTATATACTCCTTTATTGCAGCTACCACCACACACGTGAATATTATTGGCACATTCTTAAGACCAAATGGCATTACTGTGTATTGGAATGATCCCCATTCTATTGCAAAGCTTGTCTTACTTTTGCCTTTAGGCGCGATTCGTATTTGGTGGTATCGAAAAAATCCATCAGTGAAAGAGTAGGCCCCCTACCCTCCCACATTGTCCAATAATTCATTAGAAAATGGAGTTGGAAAAGGGTCATGCACATAGGAATCATTCAACTTGTGCATATCCACACAATATTTATTTCTCCTTTGTTCTTATTTTCTTGGACCACCATTGGGCTTACCCAATCTGATTCTTCTACCAGTTCAATGATCCCTACAAAAAACATTTTCTCCAGTTCCTCCTTGATCTTCTGTTTATACTTAGGATTCAACTTGTATGGATGCTGCTTGATAGGTCTGGCATATGGCTTCAAAGTGATTTTCATTACACCAAGATCCCTGACAATACCTTTTAACTCTAAAAAATTCATGGGAAATAAGTCCTGATATTCAATGAGTAGATCTGCAAACTTATCTACTGTATCTTCATCCCAGTAATCCCTTATTTTGGAAATCTTAGGTTGCTCTTTTGTTCCAATGTTAACTTGCCTAATCTCCATGGGTTTAGTCACATCTGGTGCTTCAACAATAGGCCCAACAACTGCGCGCTAACCTTCAGATTCATAGATATTAATGTTTCTTGGGTCTTCCTCGTTATCTTCAATAGTCAGCTTCTGACATTCAATTATATCCTTCATCTACTCATCCCATGCTGATAGGGATTGTTCTTCTGGTTTCTCTCACATGTCAAAGACCACATCTTTAATCATGTATAAGGCAATATTTATGCATGAGAATCGGCTCTCAAAACTAAATGGAAATTTAAAACAAAGCTTTCCAATAGCGTAGCCCATTCTGTCATGCCTCTTCATAGCTCAACCTCCAAATACCAGGTCATAGGTATCCGACTTAAAGTATGGATAAATGTATGCACCCATCCTGATTGTGGCTCTTCTCCCCAAGCTGTAGTCCACCTGGCTAAATGCATGTGCGAGTATTATTTTCTGAATAGTAGTTGCATCATGTGGGTACATTCTTCCCAATCTGCTAAGTTGTCCTTATGTGTTTCCCACCAGTGCACTGGGGTTGATCGCAAAGCTAAGTTAAGAACATGGAACCGTTGCGTCTCTAGAATAGCCTTTTAGAATTTATCTAAAAAAAATTGACACTTCCTACACCATCATAATAAGGTAATTCCTACACCTCAGAGGATATGCATCTTAGAGATCTGGTGACTCGGCTGCAGTACAATGTAGAAACTTCATGCAAATGGTTCTACCAGTTCCTCATCTGAGTCTGAGTGGCATGAACTATCCCTATCCCGGCTAAGCCAACCATCTGTTGTGGGATTGATCCAATCTTCATCTCTCACAGTTATTTTGTAGATATGATCAACGTCCTCTTCTGCGCACACCGGTTCTATGTATCTTTCTTCTGCAGGGTCTAGTAGGACCACAACCATAGTTCCATTGTTTTCAAACATCATACTTTTGCGCTTGAGGTTGATGGTAGCATCCATATCAATAGCCCAATACAGACCCAACAACACAGGGTATGGATCTGAATAATCAACAATTTAAATAACTTCAAAATAAACCAATGCCTTAACTTCTTCGATATCAACTATGACCCCAAAAATTTTCCCCAGTGGAATAATATTCTTCTGATTTTCCATGCGCAACTGTATTTCAGACCATTCCAGCTTAGGCTCTCCCATTTTCTGCCAAGTCTGCTTTGGTATGACATTTTCATCAAAGCGCAGATCCAAAATGACTTGGTCCAGTTCAAGCTCACCTATTTGAGCAGTCAGACGCATCTCTCAGCCAGTTCTTCTCTTATTATAGTAGATCTTATTGACATCCTTTTGCTCCTGGGGCTGTTCTTTTTCACCACAGCTATTAATCATAGCTTGAATATTCTCAATTGCCTTCTTATTGCGTAGAAGATTGATACAGGCTTGCAAAAATGGTATCATCTCTACAGGCCTGGCCCCTTCAATAGTATATGTTGTAGGTTTTCTTGGTACTTTAGATGTGCCAGGATCTGCAAAGTCCTTCTTCGCTGTGAAAAAGTTTTCCTTCTCCCTTTGTAGATTAAACCATTCCTTTTTCTCAGGATCTCTCTAGACCCAAAAATTAGTGACATGTCTCTTACCTTTTGCTTTACCTTCTCCAGTTGCTACACTGTTTTTGGTCACAATATTTATGTTTAAGGTCTTCAGTGTGTGGTTCCGTTCTCATCATTTGAAAATTTTGCATAGGTGTTTGTGGTTTTTTTCCCTGCATTTTTGCAAACAGTACATGGAAATCTTCAAGAACATGATCAAAATTTCTACAATACCAGTAATATTGTTGTGTTTGGTTTAGGAAATCATGCACATAATGAAAAACCTCTCCATAGTTATAAAAAATGATTTGTCCCTTTCCACAAGTAGCTCCTCCTCCTCTTCCTCATCCTTTACTTCGAAACCCACCGTGCCTAGACAATAGTGAAGGAAAATCAACTCCTCTACCCTCAGCCTGAAATATATACGAGACATCCTGCTCAATCATTAGATCAAAGCTGCATCAGTTCTTCAAATCGTGTCCCACGTATTGAAAAAGTGTGCAATAAGGTTGTTGTAGCTCTAGAATATATTTACCAAGCCTATGGCAGAATTCTGTAGTGTGCATTCCACTTGCTTGAAAAATTGTGCACCATAATTTGGAACCTCACTAGGCCCTTCTCCGTTCTTAATCGAACTTGGTCCTCCAACTGCCAGATAGTTATTATATACTAGACACCGATCCCTATGATGCCCTTTAGCTTTACAACGTGTGCACCATACTTCTGTGCACACATCTGTTTCCTTCTCTTTTCGCAAAATTTGTATTTCTAAGTGTAATGCGGCTAACTGGCTTTGGATTTTCTTATCCCTAGCCTATGTGGCTGGTACAGGAAAGGCTTGTAGCTTCATGTCGATCTCCACAACTTCAACCTGTGTCGCAATCTTCTGCTGGTTTAAGGACTGGCGCAAATGTGGTAACAACATAGCAATAAACCATTATTTGTGTTGCGTGTCATCGATAGTAAATCCTCCATATCTGATGGTGTGCTTCAATCAATGATCTGCCTCCCATACAGATTCATTCACTTATTGGTGGATCTCCTTTGATTCGGTCATGCATTGAGAGTATGTTTTTGGATTTTGGAACTTCTCCTTGAATTTAGTTTAAGCTCATCAATCATTACGTTAGGGTTGGTTTCCATATACCTCAAGTACCAATCCAACGTGCGTTCTTGAAATGAAGTAGCCAATTGCGCTTTCTTAACATTATCATTATTGATCTATTGCGATGTTCACACAACATCTACGATAAACCAAAATTGGTCAACATCTTCATTTCCAACACCCTTGAAATTCTGTAGCTTTATTGAAGTAGCCATATTTACTTCTGGTAGTGGAGTGGATGAATTGTTAGAGTGAGATGAATTTGGGAGTGGAGTGGACGAGTTCTGAACTAAGGCCAATGATCAAAAATTAATTTGATCTTTCAATCCCTCTTCTTATGAGCGCGCAAATTCACCAGAGCTACTTGTTTTAGACTCCTCCTCACCACTATATTTACCTTTAAGAAGGCTATAATAAAAACCCTCTTCTAGATCTACTCTACAATTTTTTCCACTGTGCGTAGTCGGGCCTCTTCAAGACATTCACTGAATGTGGCTTCATAGATTACCCTTTTCACATAAAATCATTTTAATACATAGTTTTAATGAGTGCCGAAACTTACCTATAGGGCCCTTGAAAAATATCCTTTTAGATTTAGAATACGATACAAAAGTATCAATAGAAAATTCAGTCACAAACCCACTCAAAACACTATCAATCCAATAATCTACTACACAGGTAATTTTATTGCTAGATTTCTCCAATTGTTGAACCAGCTCAGGAGTCCACTTGGTGATTGCATCATCCTTTATGCAGGTTTGAAATTTAGTCAGTCGAGATAACCACTAGTGTAACTTAGTCACAGAGGAAGAAAATAAAATTCTGTGGACCTCTGAATAGATATACCTTTTCTCCCAATCCTCAGTAGATAATTTAGGGTTTCGGTTTTCTTGGATTGCAAATTCATGCACCTTATTTTCAAGCCAATATTATAGTTCATTATTTTTCAGATGCCACAACATAAAATCTCCCTCAAACAAATCCCGGTCTTGGAAACATAACCATTTTTTGGCTTGATGGGTCCTGACCTAGGTTCAGAGTGTTATGCGCAACCAACAAAACCCTCCAACTATTGGCCCTTTCTACAATGATCTACTTACGCAGACCAAAGTCTCACCTGAAGCAGTATGGGTGGTTGATGGAACCAAGTTTTCGCACCCTGAGGGAGCGTTTGATGTGTGTTTTACCCTTACTTATCAGATTTAGTGCTTATCTGTCTACACAGGACTTCCACAAGAAACTAGATCTAAGAGCATATAGAAACCCTTAACAGATAGGTGTAAACAGATTATGCTTCAATCAGATCTAACTTATCAGAATAGAAACCACACTTGTCCAATCACACAAATAGTTTTCTAGTAAAAACCATTAACACAGAAGTAATCCTTGCATGAATACAAAGTTCTTGCATAGACAATTAACTCTAATAATGATGCACTCAACAGAAAAATATTAACAGATAAACAACACAATCACACATAACACAGAGAAATCGCAATTTTTTTTTCCAAAACTTCTTCTTTATTAATGGATCTTCAACTCAGTACAATTCCTTTCCATCTGTGCACACAACAACAAAGTCTGTGCACACAGCTCAGGACTAAGTCTCTGCGATACAACCAACATGATCCTTTCTACCTAGACCAATCACATATTTACACCAAACTCAGATCAAAGCTTTAATTAGCATAAAACTCTATTGGTATATTGACTCCTCCCTTACTTGACTCAACTCTTACATATTTATAAGTCTTTGACGTGCACATACCATGGTTTGAGACTCATGGTTTCCCTTTTTACCCATTACAATGATAGAGGAAATTTGACCCACCCCCAAATCTCCTTGACTTTTGCGCGCATCAAGTTTCAACAAAATTTAACCCAAAATTATACAAAAAATTTTCTTTAGGTGACCCCATCCCAACAGGCTTGGCTGGTTACTATAGGAGATTCATTAAGGACTTTAGCAAAGTGGGTTCCCCATTGTTTGGATTAGTGGCCAAGAATTCTAAATTATGTTTGTCATGAGGATTCTGATATCATCAAGGAAAAACTGACCACTGCCCTATAATTAGAGGTCCCAACCAGGCCTTGGCTTTCCATATCCATACTGATGCATCAAATAAAGCTTTGGGGGAAGCCTTGGGATAATTGGATGATAATTTTCCCTATTCCATTTATTTCATTAGAAAAAAAATGTCTAAGGCTGAACTAAACTACACTATCATGGAGAAAGAGATTTTAGCTGTTTTCCATTATTTGAATAAGTCCAAACATTACATTTTTGGGTACCAAACTTTTGTGCATACTGGCCATGCAAAAAATAAGTACTAAATGAACTGTAAACTTGATGTAAATGTAAAAAACATTAGATGGTTGTTATTATTAAAATATTTTGATTTGACCATTGTTGATAACGCAGGGAAAGAATATGTTGTTGCATATTTTCTGTATAGACTCAGTTTTCCTACAGATGATGAAGGGATGATTGATGATCAAATTCCATATGAACACTTATTTTATATCTCAGTGCTCTCTCCATGGTTTTCTAACATAGCCAACTACCTAGTTACTGAGAGGTTTCCTCCAAACCTTTCATCCAAAGAAAAGAGAACAATTGTAAGAAAGAGTGCCCCTTTCACTTGGATTTGTGGCAATCTTTTTAAATTTGGACCATATAAAATACTCAGAAGATGTGTTAGGGAAGAGTAAATCCTTGACATCTTATCAACATGTTATGATGGGCCCTATGGGGGTCATTTTGCTGCTAAGAGGACAAATTTAAAAGCCTTGAAAGCTAGATATTATTGACTTACTCTCCATCAGGATGCCAGGCGATACACCAGTATATGTGATCAGTGTCAGAAGATGGGGAAACCTACACCAAGGGATGATATTCCTCTACAACCTCAGGTGGTCAAGCCATTTGAAAAGTTGGTCATGGACTTCATTGGACCAATTTATCCACCATCTGGGCAGAAGAGATACATCATAATGTGCATTTATTACTTGACCAAGTAGGATGAAAAAAATGATCTCAAGGAAACAAAAGAAGAAAAGGTGGTTTAATTCTTGAGAGAGAATGTGTTTCACAAGTTTTCATATCCCAGGGAGATAGTCACCAATCATGGGGCTCAATTCACATCCCATCGAATTGAAAATCTCATGAGGCAGCACCATATCAAGCACATGAATTCTACTTCCTATCATCCTCACGAAAATGGGAAGGTGGAGGTGACCAATAGAGCATTAGAGAAAATACTTACCAAGGTTGTGAGCAACAACATAAGAGATTGGGCATACAGACTGGTGGAGGCCACTTGGGCCTAAAATACCACTTGGAAGACAACTACGGGGTTTACTCCATATGATTTGTTAGTCATCAGTATTTTACACTATTGGTAGATGAATATAGATTGGTTCTAGATTTATAAAAACAACATTCTTTGAACATTGTGAGTTTTAGAAATATTACTGCCTTCATTATCCTTATGGGAATTTTTTCACTATTCTATCAACCTTGCAAGTTTTCATTTCATAGTCACCCTGCCACTCCTAAAAGAATCATTATGGGCTTGTGCCACTCATATCCATCCTTTTCCATGCCTTTGACTTCATTACTCTGTTTTTCCCTTGCCCATAATTCCACTTTCCATCTAGGTTTTTCTGTAGGCCAACTCATTACCATGCTCCCCAGCTCCCTCAAGCATTGATGGTCTCAAAACTATCTCTGTAAGCTTTTTAGATAGATCAAGTGCATTGGATTTTGGATTTTCAATACAACACTTTGAAAAATACTCTATTTTTTCACTTGAACACTCCAAGCCAATTTTCAGTCAAAGACCAGGTCAAAGAATCCTCCCACTAGGTCAATTAGGATTTCACATGTCTAAGGTCATATATGGATGTTTCAAGAAATGTGTTTTCCTTTGCTAAAAAGTTGGTACGGATGTAACAGAAGGTTAGCACATAGTTACTCAATAAAAAACTAAAGAGTTCCAAAGAAATACTATCCATTCAGTTTCATAGTTCGTGCATGAGGAAAATAGGAAAACTTGGTAATTTTTCAGGAGTGTTAAGAGGTCCATTAGCAGAAGGAAATGATAAGGTAGATGGTCCATTCCTAAGAGAAAACAACTTACACCAGAAGAAAGGGAAGCAATTTGGTCTTAAGGAAAACTAGGGTTTTTCTCTTGATGGTCTAGTAGAGTTCCAACACAATAATTAATTGCAGAAATGGCATAGGGAAGGTAAAGAGATGAGTTGGACTACATGATAGGAAAAAAAGAGGATTTTTAAGCTACTTTTGTGTCAAAATAAACATATCAGATCTGCAGGATCAAAAGGAAGCACAAATTTCATGTCTCCAGCAAACTGCCAGCCATGGTGAAAAAGCTAAGTTTCATGGTGTAAATCACACAGGGTTTTGAAGATGTCACTATGAAAACATCAAAAAATCATCAGAATAAAATATCAATTCGAAAAGGAGTAAAATCAGAGGATCAAATTCATCTTTTCAAATCACCTACAAGCATAAAGTCAAAGGACATCAGTGAAAGAGAAAAAGGGCTTAAAACATTACAAAATGGGTTTTCAAAGTTAAAACTAATTCCCAAGCCTATTTTAGGTCATTTTTTATTCATATGAAACATTGTGCCCTTGAAAAAACCATTAAAGTAGTCAGAGGAGAAGAAATGTTCAGTTTACAAGCCAAACTTGGACAAATTTGCCTGGCACTGCACACCTGGAAAGTGGCATTGCATGCCTGAAAAGTGGTGCTGCGCCCCTGGAAAAATTTTCCCCTATAAATTTTGAAGGCGTTGTGTGCCTAGGAGGTGGCGTTGCACACTTGGCAGAGCGCTGCGCTCTAGCCCGACAGGCCTAGTGAAAAAAGCCTTTGGCGCTGTGTGCTTAGGACCGTCGCTGCACGCTTGGCCAAGAAGGCTTCTAAGCCCTACAAACACTCAAATCATCTTAAAATTGTTCCAGATTCCTACCAAAGGACCTAAAAAAAATTCAAGGGTAATTACATGCTCTAACCACATCTTCAAGAATTTTTCATGATTTAGTTGGAAGAAAAGGAAACCTTAAAAAGAAAGCCTTAAGTGTTTAAACTAGGAATCACTATTTACCATCATTTCATCTGCTTATAAAGAAAAATCAAGCATAGACAGAGGGGTTCACTATTGAGGGTGGTATTGCATTCGAGCGTGTCCCTACCTCCATGAAATTCTTTCATACACTCCTTCCATTCACTTGCAAAAGCTGACATTCCATTACCCTCATTCACCTCAAATTACACATCAACCTCTAGTATAGCAAAGCAGGGTATAAAAATGTCAGCAGAGGGTTGTCATTAAGTTGATAGCTTATAACTCATTCTCATATACTTACACCCTCACTCATTCATCTCATTCACTTTTAAAGGCTACCGTTCCATCGTCCCTTCATCTCATTTCCATTTGCAGTCTTGGGGTTTTCCCAAAGGTAGAGTGGTCAAAATGTTAGAAAGAGAGGAAAGGGAAATGAAGAAGAAATAAAAGAAGAGGATATCAATGAAGAAAATGCCAATGAGAAAGGTGATAATGAGCAATAAAATGTCAATGAGGGGAAAGGATATGAGAAAAAAGCAATGAAGAATCAAACAAAGAAGAAGGCAATGAGGAGGCAGGTGTCAGTAAAGAAGAAAGCAGCAAGGAAAAGGGCAATGATGACAGTAAGGAGGATGTCAGTGAGGTAGAGTAAATTTAAGAAAAGGGCAGTGATGATGTGGGAAATGATGATAGTAGTCATAAGAGCAGTGAGAGCAGTGAGGCAAATAGTGATGAAGCACATAGCAACAATGATAATGGTAATAGGTCAGAAAGCCAAGACATTAGTGAGACAAATGTAAATGATGAATCAAGCAATGAAGAGGAAGGAAATAAGGAGGCAGATGTCAGTAAAGAAGAAAGCATCTTTACAAAGGTAAGGAAAAGGTAATTAATAAGGAAGAGGAAGAGAAACATATGATCAACAAGGAAAATCCAAATTTTGACACATTTTGGCATCTTTTTGAGTTTTTGAAGTTTTTTACTGTTTTGGAGGGCCAAAGGCGCAACGTGACTGGCGCTGTGCTCTTTTTTGGGGCACTCTTTTGAGGAATGGCTTACATTTTTGGACTCCTTAGGCCAAGTACATAATCCACAAAAATTTCATATCATTTGGAGCAGAAATGGTACTCCAAAAGTGCCCAAAACACACAAAAAATCACCTTTCTGCCCTATTTTCAGAGCTGGTGCTATGCCCTGAGAAGTATTGGGATAATTAGTTTTTGATCCAGTAGATGAAGTCCAATCAAAAAACTAAAAGAAGTTTTGGAAAGTAGACTGGACAATATTTCCAATGAGCTATCATGGAGCTCATTTGAACACCTGGAAGGCCTCCAAATCTTGGTCACAAAAAAAGAAAATTTTCCGGTGTAGGCACTACACCCTTGGACCTTGGCACTGCACCCTTGCCTGCAAAGTCAACAAAAGACATAAATTTATTGAAAAAATATATTTTTGAGGAATTTTAAGGCAAATCACTCCTAGTTAGCTTAGAATTTATGTTTGAAGTTATTTTTCATTTATTAAGTTAGATATTTTGTGCCTTGGGTCTTGCATGGTGTCTTTGGAAAAAAAATGTATTTATGATGTATTAATGACATTTTGGAAACCACAGTTAGGGTTTTGGTCCTCCTTGCCAGTTAAATACTACATTGAGGCCTCATTGTAGATGTTGGTTGGTTTTTGAGCTTAATATGATCTAGACTTTGAGTTTGTTGAAGAAATTGGCTTTGGTGTGTTGTGATGGCTTTGGATTGAGCATCAATGGATCAAGCACATTCCTAGGATTCATGAGCTTTGTTAGATGGTGATGTTATTCTACTCATGTATTTGTTTACTTCAGTTTTCATTATGTTCATGGTTTCTTTGATCATAGGACATAAAATTTAGAGTAGGATATGCTTTCTTGGCACCCTACTTCTATTTTCCTCCTTTGATCTCTATGCTTTCTTCCTTGAATTTTAATTAAAGAATCCTTGAATGCTCTTTAGTTTCACTATAATGTTATGTTAAAATTTTTATTGGTTTGAAAGTAATGTTCAGAGAATTCTTAATTGCTCTCTAAGATTACTTGTCTATTGTTTTAAGGTCTGTTTAGCAAAAGTCTAGTTGAAGAATCCTTTATTTCTCTTCAGTTTTGCTATACTATCATCCTAGAAGCTTTTCTTGTTTTAAGTATGTTGAAGGACCCTTAATTTCCCTCTAAAACTACTGCATCCATAACTTCATGTTCATTTCACACTCACTAAACCTACTTAGAACCATTTCGCCTTGCTACCTTGCCCTATGAAACATCCTTGACCTATTATTAAACCTTTCAAGACCTTTGCAGACTCCATAGCCCAATGGATTGATTTTATCTTACTCTACCTATTCTTATTAACAACCTATCCAACCAAAAAAACAAACAAGAAAACCCTAATCCTTATAACTAACATAAAATCAAAACCCTAAAATCAAATAAGTTACATCCTTACACAAACATAGAGAGAGCCCTCTCTAAGTCTAGGAACGCTAGATCCCAGGACTCCAAAGATTGGTTTGATGTTACCCTTGTGCATTTGGTCTTGCCAATCTAACAAATTACGGGGAGCTAACATAATGGCGATCACGGTGGGACTCTGAGTCAGTAACATCCTAAGTATTCCTTAAGAACTCCCAAACCCCTGTCAAACTTATAAAATCAAGTGTTAGCCGAGAGTAGTATCTAATTGATTCACCATACTAGAAAAATGATGACTAAACTAGAGAACACCCATTGAAAATCTTAGTCTTACATAAATAAAGTCAGAAAATGAAAAACATCTCTAGATTGGTTTTTAAATTGTTGATGGTGGACAACAAGAAAACCCTCAAAGCAGTAAACTTCATCCACTTGGTGACTCCACTGGCCTCCAGTAGGCCTACTAACTCCAATAGTTCTCATAGACTCCCTTGGGAATGCACTAATTAGTCATAATAGTCTAAAACCCAGTCACTCATTGTGTGAACCTAGTACCCTTACAGATAGGTCTGTTTTCAAGATACTCCTAAACTTTCAGCCTCTCTACATTTCAGGTCTGAAATCTAGCTTCGCAAAGGATAAGCACCAGATCTCACCATGACCCTAACTCTCCTACCATAGTTGATGATCCAGAAATAATCTTGAGGAAAACTTCTAGGATTGAAGATTCAACTATTGTTAGGACCATTCACAAAGCAAGTTTTGTCCCTGAAAACCTCATAGCCTTGCAAGATCCCCAATTTGACTTACACCATAGAAGAAACCTTTTTAGAACTAAGTCTCAAAGTGGGATAGAATAGACAGACCTTGAGCCCATAAATTTGTAGCAGAGTCCTAGTAGAGAAGCCTCTCATTCCACTCCTCCTGATTTTTAGCTTCTCCAAAAATTTGTCTCCTTTCATTCCAAATTTGCTCAATCTCAGCTTACTGGTCCAAGTACATCTGCCACCCCCATTCACACATCCACTATCCAAACCAATCTATTTCATCCTCCACCTCCTCTCACAAACCCCCCTCTCACAAACCCTCCTTGGGTTCCTTTATCTCCAATCATGGCAGCATGGTTTTCCCCATTGGTACTACCCCAACCTTTATTGTCTATGCCTCAAGACTGCTAATCTAAAATCCCCCACTTTACTGGAGCTAACTCTACAATTTCCCAACAGCATATAGACAAGATGAATGCTACATTTGATTACCAAGAAATAGAAGAGGAGACCATAAAAATGATAATGTTTGCCCAAAGTCTAGGAGGAGGAGCAAAGAAATGGTTCAAAAAATTAACTCCTAACAACATTCATGACCTCCCTTCCCTCTATCAAAAATTCATAAACAAGGGGGAGATTAAGAAAAACCCTCTTCAAATCCTCTTAGAGTATGAAAACCTTAAGAGAAATGTTGGGGAAAGTGTCCAAGACTACTGCAATAAGTTTAATAGTGTATACAATGCACTTCCACCTCACATGAAACCCCCACAAGGCCTAGCCTTAGTAAAATTTCCAGAGGGATTTGATCCAGACATGGCCTACCAATTGAGAGAAAGAGATCCCCTAACCTTACAAGACACGCTTAGGGGAGTTGTGAGTGTAGAGGCCAATATAATTGAAAAGAGGGATAGGATGAGGGCAGAAAAGAAAGTTACATACAAAGAGGAAACCATGGCCTCCACATTTGATGCTAAAATTGAAAATCTAGTTAGAGTAATGGATAGGATGATGGAGAAAATCATTTTGAATGAAAGAGCACCCCCTAGGGAAAACCAAGAAAATCCCCAAAATAGAAATAGAAACCAAAAATTTAGAAGAGACCCTCAAAACAGACCAAGAGACAATGACCAGCAAATCAGGCCTCCTTTCCAAGACAACTATGTAGATGAAGAGGAAAGAGAGACTAAAGAGCCGAAAGAAAACCATGTAAATCTGATAGGTTTTGATAATGAAGGTGATGTTTTTCTCACAGAAGAGGAACAAGGTCTATTTTCCTCAAACCATGCTGATAGAACATATGAGTATTATGAAGAGTACAAATTAGGATTTGAAAATGATATCATGGAGGTTCATAGGTAGTATGACCTCTGGAGTAAGAAAACCAAAGATGCCTCCAAGAAAAAAAAAACTAGAAACTGTTGTTAGGAAAACCCCTAAAAACATCCTTAAAATTACAACATAAAACACCAACATGATGGCTAAGACTCCTAATCGAAACAAAGAAAAAACCAACCAATCAAATGGTGACCAAAGCTTCCCTAGTACATCAACTAGTGGCCCTGGAAAAACTGCTCTAACTGACAGTCCAAATAAAACTCAGCCAACTAAGGTTGCTGAAAATACTATGTGTGATAAAACTGATGTAAATATAGCAAGAACACTAGCACCATTCATTTTTGAGGGATATATTGCCAAGATCAAAATAGCCATACCCCTTACTAAATTGGTAACTCAAGATGTATACAGGTCCCAAGTTTTGAAAGCTTTGAACATAGGGAATGACATCGACACTCTGAATCTAACTGATGACAAGCCAGAGTTGTTTTTTGGACCTGAGGTAGAGGGAAAATATCAAGAAGGATTTGTCCCTCCATTCTATGTTAGCTTAAACATTCATGACAAAATCTTGCACAATGCTATGCTAGAATCCAGTGCCTCACACAATCTCATGCCAAAGGTAGTGATGGAGAGATTAGGCATCGAAATAACCAAACCTTACAAAGAATTGTACTCTTTCAATTCAAGCATAGTCAAATGTTTGAGTCTAATCAAGGATCTGTGTGTCAATCTAGCACAAATACCTGCTAAGAGCCTAGTCATGGACATTCTAGTGGATGACATTCCCCCAAAGTATGTCATGCTTTTATCTAGATCATGGGGAGCCAAACTCCATGGAAACCTCCAAATGGACATGACATATGCTACCATCCTGGTCTTTAAAAAAGGAGATTGTACCGAGAATCTAACATGAAATACATGGTAAGTAGCCAAGACAGGCCAAACAACACCCCTCTTTATTCTATCCATTCATACCTTGACTCATTTATCTTGTACAATGAAGATGAAATTAATGAACAAGTAAATGAAAATGGGAAAGAACTATGCCTACCAGAACAGTCAAACCAAACACAAGATGAAGAACATGACATCTTAAACTCTAGTAGCCATGAACAATAACATAATGGAGATCATGGTGGGATCTCTGAGTCAATAACATCCTAATTATTCCTTAAGACCTCAGAAAACCAAAAAACATCCTTAGATTGGCATTTAGTTGTTGATGGTGGAAAAAAACAAATCTTCAAAACATTTAGCATCATCCACTTGGTGACTCCAGGGTCTTTAGTAGCCCTGTTAACCCCACTAAGTTCTCATAGATTCCCTTAGGAATGCATTAATCAATCCTAATATTTTTGATGGTGGACAGTAAAGTTGAAATCAACCACCTGGCGACTCCACAACTCTCAATAGACCTAAAAGACTCCACTGGTAGAATATTCTAGACTGGTTGAAAAGATGTAGTGACCCTTTTGATTAACAAATATGGATTCAAGGATACAACAGAGATATGCTCCAATGAACAAATATCACATCCCTGGATTCCCACACAAAATGCCTCAGATAAATTGGGTTTCAAACCTGCTTATGTTTCAAGATGAAAAGTTTGTTGGCCCCTTGTTAGATCTCATCAAATTTTATATACATGTATGGAGGTTAAAAGTTGAATGGCATGAGGACTTCCTCATGAAAATGTTCATGGGGACATTAGAAGGTAAGGCAAGGGAATGGTATGAAGGCCTAGACCTTGGTAGTTTGTTTTCTTTAAAGGATTTCCACAAGGTATTTTATGAACATTATACAAAAAATTGTTCATCTTTATCATTCGCTGAAATTTTTTGTGATCAATCTGAAGATCTCATACTATACCTTGTAAACATTGATGAATATTTGGGAAATTGGCATCCTAAAATTCTATTAGAAAAAATGCATGCATTTCATACTCAATTTAACTGTCATGACAACCAATAGGAGTTGGTTGAGGATGAAATCAATCAGGAAACGAAGGAAGATTCACAGGATCTCTTTGAAGGCACAAGTGATGACTCACCATCTCTTCTAGGTGAGGCTCAAGAAGATATTAAACCTCAGAATCAGCCTTCACAAGAGAAAGAGAACTAATGTAGTTCTATCCAAAGAAAGAGAAAAATGCCTCCTCTTTTAACTACAGAGAAAATAAATCAAATTCTAAACATGCATCCAGCCTATAAACCTTCATGTGAACATAACATTTCTATTTATTTTCCTGCTAATCCCAACTACCATAGATCGGAAAATGGACTTGTAGATCAATCCGAGGAGAAATAATCTGATAATCCAATATTTATGATTGGTGACATTACTTATATTGATTATTTTCCAAATTTGATCAATATGATGATGGTTATGTTCTCCAAACATAAGCTAATCTTCCAGAGCAATAAACAGTTGGTTTGTGGGAGGAAGTTCAGTTTCATCAACTTTAAAATAGTAATCAGCCAATACATATCAACTATGATACTGATGAGGAAAGTCTAGAAAATTTGAAAGTAAGTGAAGGATCTATGACTCTTTGTTCTACTTCATTTCAGTCCATCAGAAATAAATTTCATGTGATTAGAAATCAGCAGTCTTTCATTTTTGATGTCAAGGTTGGGGAAGATAATGAACTTCTTGAGAAAGTTGTTAATGAGAAACCTTTTCCTGAAATGGTTGAGGAAATCATTTGAAACATAGAATTCTCCTTAGCTCCATACTTGGAGCCACCAAGTTCCATTGAATTTCAAATTACAGATGAAGGCTTGGAAATTAATCATAGGAGAGTTGCTACACTACCTTCTCAGGAAGACCTATTACAAGAAAATGCTCTTAATGGTGGTCTTCAGATAAAATTTAGTCCAATAAATCAGAGCATATCAGGTTTTCTAGAGGACAAAATTTCAATATATGATGAGGCTACTAGTACAGATGATCATGAGGAAGGGGAAGGGATTATTTCTCAAAATAATCCCAAGCTTAACAAGTCGGAACAAGGAATGGTCTTGGCTGCAACTGGTTATTAAAATCCTCAGATCCATGTATTATTTCAAGATCCCTTTGCTATTTTATTAGAGACATTTGAAGAGGGGGTAAAATATGTCAGGAACAGTTTGATGCAAGGTTTAAAGGAAATTTTAAACATTACTGTTCAAAAGAAAGTGAGATGGGAGTGGCCTTTTTGTTTTTTCAGCATACCTAAAGGTTGAAATGGAAATCAATCATCTAGTCACTTACTTGATTGATTGCGTTGGAAAAAAGAGTTCACCTAATGTAGACATGCCTCCAAGTTAGATTAGGATAGATAGATAGACCCATAAGCTCATCACTATGAGCATCTAGTTTTAGTTTTAGATTGTTTTGACAAAAAGATCAGAAAAACAAAAACACGAAAAAAAGGAAAGAAGAAAGAGGGTAGGAAAAAGAAGAGGTACAACCCCATACCAAAAAAGAGGATTTCTGAAAGTGTGCAAGTCTAAATGCCACTACTTGAGAAAGATAGTCTTGTTCAATCATCTAGCCTAATCATGATTGAGCATGTTTTGAATTTCTGCTGATAGGTTAGTGAAAAAGGATTTTCCAAACCATGTAAACTTGGCTTATCAGTAGATTAGATTAGGAAAATAAATTTGGTTTCAATGCTCAAATCTGAACAAAAAGAGAAAGAGAGGGATGCATAAAGAATTCTAAATCACAACCCTCATATTTCTTGTTTCACTTGTACAAAAATAAATTCTGTGTGCAGATTGTCCAAAGTGCCACAACCCATGACAAATAAGATTGTTTAAACTTGGTTTGATCATGATTTAAATTTCCTATTAGTAGGTTAGAGAATGAAAATTTTTCAAATAGATTAACCTTGATAGATAAGTAGACTAGGTAGAGAATAAAAGAGTTCATCGGCCTAATCTAAACTCTTGGATGAAATAAGGGTAGAAGTAGATAGTTTAATGCTTTCAAAAGAAAATAATTTCAAGGGTTTTCCAATCCAAATGCACCCAAGTGAATAAAAAATGTTAGGCAAAGTATGATGGGTAGGTAGAACTGATATTGAAGCAATAATGTATTTTTAGATTTTTGAGATCATGGCTTCAAGAGAACATCAGCAAATGAAGAAAGAGGGATCTGCCAAGTACAAGTAAGGTACTGACCTTCAAAACTCAAATATTTGAACTCTGAGGTTCTTGACACCTCCTGAGAAGGAGCTTCCCTCCCCAAGTGGAGCCACTGTTAGTCATCAGTATTTTCCACTATTGGTAGATGACTATAGATTGGTTCTAGATTTCTAAAAACAACATTCTTTGAACATTGTGAGTTTTGGAAATCTCACTGCCTTCATTATCCTTATAGGAATTTTTTCACTATTCTATCAACCTTACCATTTCATGGTCACCCTCCCACTCCTAAAAGACTCCTTATTGGCTCGTGCCACTCATATCCATCCTTTTCCTTGCCTTTGACTTCATTACTTTGTTTTTCCCTTTCCCATAATTTCACTTTCCATCTAGGTTTTCCTGTAGGCCAACTCATTACCATGCTCCCTAGGTCCCTCAAGCATTGAAGGTTTCAAAACTATCTCTGTAATATTTTTAGATAAATCAAGTACATTAGATTTTGGATTTTGAATACAACACTTTGACAAATACTTTGTTTTTTCACTGGAACACTCCAAGCCAATTTTCAGTCAAATACCAGGTCAAAGAATCCTCCCGCTAGGTCAATTAAGGTTTCACATGTCTAAGGTCATCTATGGATGTTTTAGGTGATGATTTTTCCTTCGCTAAAAGGCTGGCTCAGATGTAATAGAAGGTCAACACATAGTTACTCAAGAAAAACCTAAAGAGTTCCAAAGAAATACTATCCATTTAGTTTCAGAGTTTGCGCATGAGGAAAATAGGAAAACTTGGCACTTTTACAGGAGTGTTAAGAGGTCCATCAACAAAAGTAATAAATAAGGTAGATGGTCCATTCCTAAGAGAAGACAACTTATACCAGAAGAAAGGGAAGCAATTTGGTCTTAAGTAAAACTAGGGTTTTGCTCTTGATGGTCCAACAGAGTGCCAACATAGTAATCAATAGAAAAAATGGCATAGGGAAGGTAAATATATGAGTTGAACTACATGATAGTAACAAAAGAGGATTTTGAAGCTACTTCTGTGTCAAAATAAACATATTAGATATCCAAGATCAAAAGGAAACACAAATTTCATGTCTCCAGCAAACTGCCAACCATGGTGAAAAAGTTAAGTTTCATGGTATAAATCACACAATATTTTGAAGATGTCATTGTGAAAACATCACAAAATCATTAGAATAACATATCAAGTCTCAAAGGAGTAAAATTAGAGGATCAAATTCATATTTTCAAATCACCTACAAGCAGAAAGCCAAAGGACATCAGTGAAAGAGAAAAAGGGCTTAAAACATTACAAAATAGGTTTGCAAAGTTAAAAATAATTCCCAAGCCTATTTTAGGTCATTTTGCATTCATATGAAACATTGTGCACTTGAAAAAATCATTAAATCAGTCAGAGGAGAAGAAATTTTTTAGTTTACAAGCCAAACTTGGACAAATTTTCCTGGCGTTGTGCGCTTGGCTTGGCAATGCGCGCCTGGAAAGTGGCATTGCACGCCTAGAAAGTGGCGCTGTGCCCCTGGAAAATTTTTCCCTTATAAATTATGAAGGCAGTACGCGCCTGGTAGAGCGCTGTGCTCTTTCCTAACAGGCCCAGTGAAAAAATATTTTGATGCTGCGCGCTTGGCCTTGGCATTGTGCGCTTTGCCATGAAAGCTTCTAAGCCCTACAAATGCTCAAATCACCTCAAAATTGTTCCAGACTCCTGCCAAAGGAAATCCAAATAGATTTAAGGGTAATTACATGCTGTAACCATATCTTCAAGCATTTTTCATGATTTAGTTGAAAGAAAATGAAACCCTAAAAAGAAAGCCCTAAGTGTTTAAACTAGGAATCACTGTTTACCATCATTTCATCTGCTTATAAAGACAAATCAATCATAGAAAGAGGGGTTCACTATTGAGTGTGGTTTTGCATCCGATCCTGTCCCTACCTCCATGACCTTCATTCATACACTCCTTCCATTCACTTACAAAAGTTGACATTCCATTACCCTCATTCACCTCAAATTACACATCAACCTCTAGTATAGCAAAGTGGGGTATAAACATGTCAGTAGAGGGTTGTCATTAATTTGATAGATTATCCCTCATTCTCATATACTTACACCCTCACTCATTCATATCATTCACTTGTAAAGGCTGTCATTCCACCATCCCTTCATCTCATCTCCATTTGCAGTCCTGGGGTTTTCCCAAAGGTAGAGTGGTCAAAATGTCAGAAAGAGAGGAAAGGAAAATGAAGAAGAAATCAAAGAAGAGGATATCAGTGAAGAAGATGCTAATGAGGAAGGTGACAATGAGCAATAAAATTTCAATGAGGGGGAAGGAAATGAGAAATAAAGTAATGAAGAATCAAACAAAGAAGAAGGAAATGAGGAGGAAGGTGTCAGTAAAGAAGAAAGCAACAAGGAAAAGGGAAATGATGACAATAAGGAGGATGTCAGTGAGGTAGAGAAAATTGAAGCAAAGGGCAGTGATGATGTGGGAAATGACGATATCAATCATAAGAGCAGTGATAGCAGTGAGGCAAATAGTGATGAAGCACATAGCAACAATGATAATGGCAATAGATCAGAAAGCCAAGACATTACTGAGACAAATGTAAATGATGAATCAAACAATGAAGAAGAAGTAAATGAGGAGGCAGATGTCAGTAAATAAGAAAGCAGCTTGAAAAAGGTAAGGAAAAGGTCATTAACAAGGAAGAGGAATACAACATATGATCAGCAAGTAAAATACAAATTTTGACACATTTTGGCATCTTTTTGAGTTTTTGACTCTTTTGGAGGGCCAAAGGCACAACGCCACTGGCATTCCACTCTTTTTAGGGGAACTCATTTGAGGAATGGCTTAAATTTTTGGAATCCTTAGGCCAAGGACATCATCAAAAAAAATTTCAGATCATTTGGAGCAGAACTGGTACTCCAAAACTGCCAAAAACACCCAAAAAATCACCTTTCTGCCCTATTTTTAGAGCTCGCGTTGCGCCTTGAGTAGTCTTGTGAGATTTAGTTTTTGAGCACGTAATGAAGTCCAATTAGAAAAATAAAGGCATTTCTGGAAAGTAGTCTGGACAAGCTTTCCAATGAGCTATCATGGAGCTCATTTGGACACTTGGAAGGCCTCCAAATCTTGGTCACAAAACATACAATTTTTCCAATGTAGGCGTTGCGCCCTTAGACCTTGGCAATGTGCCCTTGCCTGCAAAGTCAACAAAAGACAAAGATTTATTGAAAAAAGTTATTTTTGAGGAATTTTAAGCAAATCACTCCTAGTTAGCTTAGAATTTATGTTTGAAGTTAATTTTCATTTTTTAAATTAGATATTGTTGACACCTAATCCTATGGATGGGTGTGCACATTTATTTTTGTATATTATTTATTATTAGGAGATAAGGAAGGCCAAGAGTCATTGGGAGCTGAATCCCAATAGCCTCACTTCCCATCTATATAAGCATGTACATTCTTCAGCTAATATACATTGCAGATTTGAGGAGTTACCTCCTGGTTTGACAGATATTTTGTGCCTTGGGCCTTGCATGGTCTCTTTGAAAAAAAATGGCATTTATGATGTATTAATGACATTTTGGAAACCCTAATTAGGGTTTTGGTCCTCCTTGCTAGTTAAATACTACATTGAGGCCTCATTGTAGATGTTGGTTGGTTGCTGAGCTTAATATGATCTAGACTTTGAGTTTGTTGAAGAAATTGGCTTTGGTGTGTTGTGATGGCTTTGGATTGAGCATCAATGGATCAAGCACATTCCTAGGATTCATGAGATCTGTTAGATGGTGATGTTATTCCACTCATGTATTTTTTTACTTCAGTTTTCATTATGTTCATGGTTTCTTTGATCATAGGACATAAATTTTAGAGTAGGATATGATTTCTTGGTACCCTACTTCTGTCTACCTCCTTTGATCTCTATGTTTTCTTCCTTGAAGTTTAATTAAAGAATCCTTGAATGCTCTTTACTTTCAATACAATTTAATGTTAAAAGTTCTATTGGTTTGAAAGTAATGTTCAGAGAATTCTTAGCTGCTCTTTAATATTACTTGTTTGTTGTTTTAAGGTCTGTTTAGAAAAAGTCTAGTTGAAGAATCCTTTATTTCTCTTCAATTTAGCTATGCTATCATCCTAGAAGCTTTTCTTGTTTTAAGTATGTTGAAGGATCCTTAATTGCCCTCTGAACCTACTGCATCCATAACTTCATGTTCATTTCACACTCACTAAACCTACTTAGATCCATTTGGCCTTGTTACCTTGCCTTATGAAACACCCTTGGCCTATTATTGAAATTTTCAAGATCTTTGTAGACTCCATAGCCTAATGGATTGATTTTCTCTTACTCTACCTATTCTTCTTGACAACCTATCCAACCAAACAAACAAACAAGAAAACCCTAACCCTTATAAATAGCCTAAAATCAAATAAGTTACATCCTTACACAAACATAGAGAGAGCCCTCTCTAAGTCCAGGAAGGCTAGATCCTAGGACTCCAAATATTGGTTTGATGTTACCGTTGTAAAAATTATAGGGACCTAACATGATCTAGTCTATGGGAAGAAATATTTTCTTTCTATTGAGTTTGAGTATAACACCCTCAAAATGGAAACTCAATTGGTTTTGTTCATCACAAAGGCACAAAGAGAAAGAGTGCTTCAGATAAATGGTTTGGATGAATTTATAATGTAGGCCATCCTTCACATAGAAGTAATCCAGCTAGAAAGGAAAATATGGCATGACAAGAACATCAAAGAGAAGAAAATTCATGAAGGATACTAGGCTCCACTCTATGAATCCAGGTTTAAGGACTTCAAGGGAAAGTTAATGACCAAATGGCTAGGACCCTATAGAATTGAGAAATTCCATGAAAATGGATCTATTCAAATCATAACCATATATGAAGAGGGGATCCCTCTTCTTGCCAATGGTTACAAACTAAAAATGTACAAGAGGGCACTTTCCAAGTTAGAATTAATCAACACAATCAACAGGGAGGTGAATGTAATTGGGAGCCTCATAGCTTCCAGTCCCTCACCCTACTAGGAAAAAGGAAAATAAAGAAATAAAAATTCCTGGGTGAAAGCCTTTCTAAGGCATCCAAGGCAAACTCTAGGATTGAAAACCTCCATGAGGCAATCTTGGAGCAAAACAAAAAGGAAAAAGGAGAAAAACAAAGAAATAAAATATCCTTGGGTGAAAACCTCTTGGAGGTTCCTAAGGCAGGCTTGTGGGTTGAAAAAATCTTATGAAGCATCCCACCTATCTTCAAAAAATAGAAAAAATAAAAAATAAAGAAAAACACAAAAAATAAAAAGAATGAAAAAAAACCAAGGCAACTAGTCTGTCTCTATTTTACAGGTTGATCAATAGTGGAAAAGCATGGATCAGGGTACAAAATTCCTCCATCTCCCATTATCTCCTGTATATACTCACTCCACACCTAACTCCAACACCCATCCCACCATCAAGCTCTACCACCCTATGAGCAAGAAAACTCGAAATTCCTCCTATCCCTGTACTGCTACAGGATGTCCTAGAAAGCTACAGGAAATCCTATAGTTCTACAGGAAGTACTGAACACCTACAGGAAGAAATAACGCTGGAAAAACAATTCACCCAGGGCTCTATGATTCTACGAAGGGCATGAAAAGTGTCACCCTACCTATGCCTATCTACCCTAATCATCATGCCATCCCATGCATTACGATTTCCTTGTTTAACCCCCTACTCTGGCACTGTGGTGCAAATTATTTTTACATAAAAATAACGAATTTTATTTCATCTTTATTCTGCATCCTAACACCACCCCCAACATTTCCACATCATCCCCTCGCCAACTCATGTCTTTTTGGGCTCAAGAATATGCAGAAAAGAGACTGTTATAGGAAGATGATCTCTTCTTGTACAAGCAACAAAACCATTCAACTATGGCTTGGCACATCTAAAGAAGCAGAGAAAGGTTGAAGATATGATCATGAAGGCAACCAAAGGACTCCAAAGAAGAATCTACCTCAAAAACATCAACTTGAAGCCTCCTTGAGGTACCTAAAAAAGACACAAAAATCAAAGTAAGCACCTCACTCATGAAATAAAAACAAAGTAAATAAAGGCAACTCCTATGATTAATCCAATTCTCTAGCTCTTTGCATGAAGGACCCCGCAATCAATTGGCAACGAGGTAAGGCTCATGTATGACCTTCTCAACCTCTCTCTATTCATATTTGACTAAAATAATTAATGTCGAAGAAATGAGGTTTAATAAGCTAAAAGGTGTCTAGTTAACTTTTCCACACTCGATAGTGGAACTAAAAGATTTTGGTAGAGTGGCATGCCATGTGGATCTGTCACATCAGTGGAAATGAAATCACATAAAGTGGGAGCTGATTATGAGGTAGGAGGGAATGATCACTTTGAGTGGGGCCAATGATCCAAATGGGGAAATATCGTGTGAGGTACACCTCAACACAACACTCCAAGGCCACTCAAAATGGCATAAAAATTACCTTGAATCACTTCCCCTCGCATATATGTTCATTTAAAAAGAAATTAAACAAGGGAAAAAGTTAGGAAGACACCAAGGAGGTTCGCTCAACGGTCAGTTGTGCCTGTAGGAAGTTCTACAGGAAAGCCTACAATGGCTAGAGGAAGCTTCAAAGAGTGTTACAGAGTGCTGGGAAGAAGCATGCAAGCCACCAAAAGAGTAAATTAGCACAAATACACCACCCTCTATTTAGGAACTTCAATTTACACACGTAAGTGGCCATCACCTCAATCAAATTCACAAAATTTCTCCATAGAAGTCTACATGCAGTAGGGTCATAAGTAAGGAAATTGAAGAAACTATGTGAAACTATTGGTGGTAAAAGCATTCATTTTGGAGTCTTAAGAGTCTTATTTCCACTATCACTAGCCAATTTGACACTAAGACCATAGAATAATACCTTTTGAACTCAAGTTAGAGAAAAAAAAGAGAAATGAGGGGAGGGTTTAATAAAAGAGAACTTACAGATACAAAGAGAATTCAGTTACACCCTCTTGTAGTAGACACTTTTAGGACGCACCAATGGTTGGGTTTCTTTGAGATCCTAAGGGGATAGGATGATGAGATAGCTCGAGAATTTTAAATGGCCCTACACTCTCAACCATATGATAGTGCTACTACTGTGGTAAGAGGACTAGACATAACCATCACACATGAATTGATCAGCAGAATAAAAACACTACCCCTAGGAATCAAGTGGAATAGAGAAGACGAGGTAACTAGCGCTTCTGCCAAGAAAAAATTCTTTTTCACCAATGAAAAAAAAAATAGAATACAAAAATGTGGTCAGAAGGGAGGGATTACCTTACCCATGGGATGAAGTAGCCTATTACATCCTCAAGTAAATTTCTTGTGAAGGAAGATTGAGTTTAGTCTATGGCTACCATTTCAGATTGTTGCATGAGCTTAGATTTAAGAAGGATTTTCCTTTGGAACATAGGCTGAACATACCCTACTTCCTCCTCCACTGCATCAGAGATATGAGCCATAGATTTAGAGAAGGAAAAAACCAACACCTGGCTCACCATGGTTTGCTTAAATTGATAGTGGAGGATGCATAAGCTCAAAATTCCTGTGTTATGGTATAGTTTCATTAACATGGATAGAGAGACTTTGATAGGGACATAAAATATCACTCCTAGAGACACCCCTGCCTCTATATTTGGAGATTGGGATATTAGAGAAGAGGGGGAAGAAAATTAAGAAGAATATATGGAGACAGAGGAAGGAAAAAATAAGGATGCATCGGAAGAGAGAAAAAATGATGAGGACGAAGAAGAGAGAGAAGTAGAACATGAGGCTTTAAGGCTCAAGGAGACCACTGATATATCCCCTCAACAAAATAGTCTATCACCAGGAAATACTAAAGATGAGGTGGCTTCTACCTTATCCACCTTAAGCACCCATGTGAAACCCAATAAGAAAAGGCAAAGGCATAACCCCATGTATTTTAAGACTAGAAAGAGCACTAGGGTGAAACAAGGAAGACCTCAAACTCCAACAAAGGTCCCCATTACCATTGAGGAATCCCATAGCAAGAAGGAAGAAATAGGGCCAGAGGAAGGAAACATTGAGGAAATTACTTCCCCAAAGACAAAACCCAAGACACCAATTACATATGCAAGAAGGAACTCTACCAGATTAGAATCCTTGAAACTGTTATACATGCTCACAGATCTCCAAGTAGGAGAAAAATAGATGCTATAGGAAACAAAAGCTGTGCTACAGGAAAGAAAAGAAAAACTACAGGAAGAAAAAAATTCCCAAGGGGAAGAACATAATGCCCAAGGGGAAGAACATAATTTACCAATACAAGGGAAGAGTGCCCAAAATTGAAGAACAAGAGATATAGGGGGAGGCACAAGTTGTAAGACAAAATCCACAAGAAGAAGCAACCTATCCAAAATATTTTCAAAAAGACATCAAAGAGTTCCAAGAACCTACTCCACAACCCAATTTGAGCTCTTACTACAAGTTCATTATAGGGGGGAGTTTGATCCCTGAGAAGTTCTCAATCCCTCTCTTTTATGAGCTAGAAATAGAAAGGGGGTGCACCCACACATGGATGAAAATTACAAAGTATAGAAATGTTGAGGATGTGGGGCTAAGGAGGAAAAAATTAGTGAGATGGGGAATGACCTAGATGATGTGAGACCCATATAATCAGTGTTGAGATAACAATTACAAGTGGAGAAAGCAGAGAACATGAGGCTGAAGGAACAATTGCAACAGAAGGACACACAACTTACCACCATGGAAAATATTTGCATGGAGGTAATGCAATACATACACCCTTATAATTATTATGAAATATACTTGAAAGAGAAATGGTTGAAGTTTAAAATAAAAAACTTAGCACAACATGGTTCATTTCCCTTTCAAAATTATAGGGAATTCATTGATTTTGCAGACAATCCAGTGTGGAAGAGAAAGCTATGTTGGAAATTTTCTACATGCACAACCTCATCTTGACTGACATGAATATTTGGAACCCAAAGTCTAGGTTGGGTGATATGTATTTGATGGCCTTAGCATCTTGGATAATAAATGAGGAAACAAGGGCAGAAGAAGTCAAGAGGGTCATGAAGAGAGAAGAAAGATAACCCCTCCAAATAAGGGAATATCTCATAAGCCCTAGAGGCATCATAAACAATCACCAGATGATCTCCAATGATGTTGACTTGACAAAAAAATACATTAACACCCAAGCACATGCAACATCAAATTTTGATGACATCTCTAGATTACTAGGAGAAGAGAGTGTGGAGGCATTCCAAAGAAGATGGCATGCTATACCACTTGGCTTAAAGAAGGGGGAGTACCATACTCGAGATATATTGAGAGATGCCTTAGAAAGTGCACCCTTCTACAAGAGATAAATGCAAAGAATGAAGATCGAGTGGATAGGATTAAAGCTAATCCCACCTTTGCTGCTGGGGATACATGAAGGGAGAGATCAAACAGAGAGCTAGAAGGAATAGTAGGAAGTAAAAAATAATGTAGGATTCCACCCACCGGAAGGAACTCCTTCTGAGCTACCTTGGGATGTTAGGGAAGCTACTATAGATTTGGAGGAAATTATCAGGGGAGAGGACTTAGTTTCTCAGAGGATGAGGAACCATTTCAGTAGGGGGGTGATTATGAGGCCCATAATTAGGTATATTTTAAGGGGTTATAGTGTCACCTTTTACCTTATTTACTCTCTCTCTCTCTCTCACACACACACATTTGATTACATTTTGTCATATTTTTCTTAGTGAGAAAGATGTAAGAGGATTATCATGACTTGAATACTAACATGGTTTAATTTCAGGAAATAAAGCTATTTTTGAGTAAAATTCCATGTCAGGGCTCGAAGTGGACAACAAGGAGCAAATATAGGAATTTTTTCCACCTTCTTAACTTCCACAATCATCCCAATATCTCCTCATATCCTCCTCCAACAATTCAAAGTCAAAGGCAGCCAAGAAAGTGAAGGTTAAGAGGGATCCAAGCTCCACATGACTCGAAGATCAAGGGGACAAATGCCTTCTTTTTAGGGAGATTTTGGTAGCTTCCCTTTAGTATAAATGAAAAAGAGAAAGAGATCATTAGGATTTGATTTCCATAGGAATCTAGAGACCTCATGGCTCTGTATTATAGATACTTTGAATATCATTTTTGATGTAATATACTTGTTATGAAATAAGAATGTGTAGCTGGTCTATTTCTCACTGAGTTGATTTCAGAGGACTAAAGTTGGTGGGTTAGGGCCCAATCCATGAGCTGAAGTATCTCTTGTGTAAATTTGTGTTTCCTTTATGCTTTAGTACTTTTATTAATGTCATGATATCTTATTAGCATCTAAAACATTAAAATTGTGTTGAAAATCCCCCTCTCTCACCTCTTCCATTGGAGCTTGAGGAGGAAGGTCTTCCAGCGAAGGAAAAAAACATCCAGTTTATGATTTCTTGGAAAAGATAAAATAGTGTTCATTTTTTCTATCATGAATATTATGTAGATTAGAGGCTAGATTTATTATTTAGGTGAATGAGTAGCTTGAGTTAAATTCAACTCATATTTTCCACTAGTTTACATGATAAGTTGTTAATTATCATTGCATGAGTGAATGTACTGGTTGCAGGTTTATATAAAACCTCAAAGAAGGATCCCATTTTTAGCACTATCATTTTGGCCCTCAACCCTCCTTTAGGCATGACCAAATTTCTCCCTTAGAATAACAATAACTCCCAACACCTCATAGTAGAACTATGATGAGGATGGCATGAGTAGAGCTCATCTGCTATGCATATAGAACTATCACCTCCAAGTTTGTATGAACCCCAGGTTGATAAGTGAAGTTGAGTAGCCTCTGGGAGTTGCAACACTCTTGGTGCAATACTAGGTCTCACCATCTGCCACGATCACCCTTTCTCTCATGAACGCACGTGATGCATGATCATCTGGGAAATTATTTCTTTGCGCTTGTACAATATTCTTCTGCAACTCATTAAATGATAGATTGTACATGTCCATGACTATATTGTTATGAATATAATTCATAAAAAATAGTATAAATAGTATAAATATAATTATTAATAGTCAAATAAGGATTATGTTAAGTAGTCATTAAGTTAGTGAAAGGGCATGTCTAAAAGACATGCCCATTCATGAAAGGCCACCTGCGCAGGTATATAAGCAAGGCCTCATTGTAACATTTTATCATCATTAATACATTTTATATATAATAAATTATTATTACGAATACCTCTTGTGTATTTTATAATTAAGTCAACAAGCCTACAACTTTGTTGCTCCATTTGGTATCAGAGCAGCGATCTTCTCACCTGGAAGAAAGCACCTATGCCACTACTAGCTGCCTTCAGATGTTACATGCGATGCCTCGAAATCGCTTCCGCTCGATGTCTTCATCAATGGTGATGACCGATTTCAACAAAAAGTTGATCGATCTTGAGAGTAAGATCAATAATTTTGATGAATTCACTAAAAGATTAATCAATCATGAGGATAAGTTTACAGGACATTATGATGACATCAAAAAACTTCAAGACATGACAAATCAGATAGAAAGAAAATTTTTGCAAAAACATAGTGAGTCCACAGAAAATCATAAAAAAGCAATGCAAAAGATAAACGCCATTTGGGACAAGAATAATTTGATGCAAGAACCAATATTTCCGAATATTGGACATAGTCAACAGAACAATTTAGCCGATTCAGGGAATTCATAAGATCTAGATGAAGATGGTCTTCATGAATATGAGGATGATTCAGATAAATATAATGTGGAAGAAGGCTATCTTGAGAAACAAGAAGATGAACAGTTTCATAAAAATTTGGAAAAATAAAAAGAGATTAATTCAGAAGATCTTGATGAGAATGATATAGATGAAGATTTTAATTGGAATGATTACAATGTGGAAAAATAAGAAGAGATTAATGACATATGTGAAAAGGAAAAAGTGAATTATAAGAAAGAAAGAGAAGTAATGGAGTTAGATACTTCTCCAAATACTAGGAATCAATTAGAAAATGAGTCTTATGTTTCCAAAGATACAACAAACCAACGACAGGAATTCCATCGATTGAGTGCCAGAGAGAGAAAAACGGTTTAACCATGGAAAATGATGCAGTAGAGAAGTGGAGAAATATGTTGGAGAAGGTTTTTATGGCGGTAGTGGTGCTTTGAACCACTTCCACTCGGTCTTTTGATACAGAGGTTGAGGGGAGTAGCAATGCCACAAGTTTCATTGTTGAAAAAACACGCGGGATCATTCTCATCAACTGCCGTGTGGTCAAGACTGGACCTATTGTTGTCGAGGCTAGGTTCATCAATCGCTAGGAGATTCATGTTTATCCTCTGTACCATGACCTTGTTCATGATTTTGGATTTTTCCATTTTGATCTAGCGACACTTCGGTTTATGAAATGTGAAGAAATATCTCTCGCACCAGAAGCTGCGGTTATTGGATTGGATATTAGGGTGGTGGGTAATGACTGTAATGGAAGTCTTTCCATTATGGCAGGAACCTTGGACCATGTGGATTGAGATGCCCCTCACTATAAGAATAATGGCTACGATGATTTCAATACGTTT
Source organism: Pinus albicaulis (assembly GCA_034641835.2). Classification (NCBI taxonomy): domain Eukaryota; kingdom Viridiplantae; phylum Streptophyta; class Pinopsida; order Pinales; family Pinaceae; genus Pinus; species Pinus albicaulis. The sequence goes on from CM076569.1 coordinate 316,570,833, forward strand.
TATATGTAGGCAGCTTCAAGGATTCACGGAGGGACAAGGGGCGCACCTGTAGTTGATTGTGATGGCCAAGCAGTAGCATTAAATGCTGGTGGAAAAAATGAAAGTTGTACTACATTTTTTATTCCTCTGGAGAAAGTGCAAAGAGCGTTGAGAATTATACGAAACTGTGAGAATGGTAGTGTGGTACATATTCCTCGAGGCACGCTCCAGATGACCCTTGTTCACAAAGGATTTGATGAGGTGCGCCGATTAGGTCTTCAGTGCAAGACTGAAAAACTTGTGAGGCACACCTCTCCTTCTGAGACAGGAATTCTTGTTATAGATTCAGTTGTTCCTGGAGGTCCTGCTAGTGCTCATAAGAGGCCATTGAAGGCTGGAGATTTCCTTGTACGAGTTAATGATGAAATTGTAACACAATTTGTGAAGTTGGACACCTTGATTGATGATAATGTTGGAAAGACTGTTGATCTAGAGGTTGAGAGGAGTGGTGTTCTTCTAAAGGTTACTTTGGAGGTCCAGGATTTGCACTCAATTAAACTCCTAATTATTTCTTGGAAATAAGTGGTAGCGTGATTCATCCTCTATCCTACCAACAGGCCAGGCATTTCGCTTTGAATGTGGTCTACCATATGTTGCTAAACTAGGGTTTATGTTGTCAAAGGAAGGTGTTCTGCACCATGCCATCATTATAGGACTCTCAAGAAAACAAATCACAAGCGTTGAAGATTTTATATCGATTTTTTCCAACTTATTAAGAGGGGCACGGACTTCGCTGGAATATTTGAGTGAACAAGGTGTAACTAAATCTGTTACGATGACTGTTGGTAAGAATGAGTGGTAAAAAAGGGGTTGATGTCGTCATCACAAGGTGTGTACAAAGGTCGTTGTCGCCGTAAAAAGGGTGTGTCCCAAGTCAAACGCTGGGTTAATTTGACACCAATTCGTTATAAAGGGTTATAACTATTAAAAAATAAAATAAAAAAGAAAACTATATAGGTTAAAATAATAATAATAATATTATTATTATTATCATTTAAAAATTTAAAAAAAAAAATTCAAGGGAATGTTGCGGATGCGTTATATATGTTGATGGAAACTACTAAAAAGTGACCAATATAGAAAGACATGACCATACGATGGTACCAAAGGACTTACACATTAAAAAAAAAATGATAAGTCTTTATAAAATGATTATAATGTAACTTTATTATTATAAATTATATTATGATAAAATTTATAAAGTAACTTTAAAAAAAAAATATGTAGATATATATTAATATAACTATAATAAATATATTAATAAAAAAAGAAGAAGATAAATGTTGATTCCAAGGTAATACTATTGAAGACTTACATATGCCGAAACAACTTGGGAAAGTGAGAAATTGTTAGCAATTAAGGTGAAGAATTTTATTATTGATAAAACTTTGAGGACAAAGTTTCTGAAGGAAGGGGCAATGTTATGAATATAGTTCATAACAAATAGTATAAATACAATAAATATAATTATTAATATTCAAATAAGGATTATGTTAAGTAGTCATTAAGTTAGTGAAAGGGCATGTCTAAAAGACATGCCCATTCATGAAAGGCCACCAGCGTAGGTATATAAGCAGGGCCTCATTGTAGCATTTTATCATCACTTATACATTTTATATATAATAAATTATTATTACGAATACCTCTTGTGTATTTTACAATTAAGTCAACAAGCCTACAACTTTGTTGCTCCAAAAATCATCGTCAAGGGGAATCATCTCCCCTTCCTCACTCGGTGCTTGCCCTGTGGTTGGATGTGGTGGAATTTGAGCAATAACCTGAGGTGTGTTGGGAATCATGTCCAAATCTTCATTTAGCATCTCTAGTCCCACTTCCATGTCCGTGAGTTCAATCAACTGTTCAAGCTCTTGAACAAAATCATGTTCCTGCATTTGTTCGCTCACTCCTACTTCCGGCTAATCCTGTACCTGTTCTTCAACCTGTATATGTGTCATCTCTATTGTCGTGGCACCTTGAATTTATTCCTTTTCTTTCTTTTGTCTCTCCTCTTATTCTTTTCTTCTAAGCTCTCACTCTTCCTTTAACCCATGTTTTTCTATATGTGTTCTCTACATTGATTCTTCCAAGCTTTTCTTCTCTCTCTTTCTTTGCTCTGCTATTTGTTTCCCCTTTTCCCTCTTTACTTCGATTTCCAAAGCTACTTTCTCAGTGAGAGGATCTTCTTTCATTTTCCAGCTTTGTTCCTCTTCCATATTGTATGCTACCTTCCTCTTCCCTTTGTTGAGCACCAAACCACTGGTTGTTGTTATTGTTGTTTTTGGAACTAATGCCACATGCAAAACAAATTGAGAAGTCCCAGCCGTATTGATCGTCTCAAGAGGTTAGGAGGAGTTGTAACAATTCTTCCATGGTTCCTCCTTCGGCCACTGATATATCCTACTGACCTAGTTGAATTACACTCTTGCACAATGTTCTTTGCAAATGCCCCTAGATCATACGAATTGTATCTCTTTATGTCAAACTCGAATTTGATGATGGATTTCCCCTTGACATATACAATCTTGAGATTATTAATCTCGTATAATCTGACCTACAAAGGAAGAGTTGGCCATGGTGCCTTCTTCGTCCTATGCAGTGTTGTTGACAATCTTGTGGAGAGGTGATAAAATAACTCTTCATGACCTGTTTATCGATGGCATATCTCGGTAAAATATGTGGTCACATCTGCCCGCCAAATACTTTGATAAATGTGTCATCTGGTAAGGCGAACTAATAAAAAATATCTGATATCTCCTCCATAGCTGCTCGTGACATGCAAGGTGGGTCCTCCTAAAAGATGAGCCTGTAGAGCGGGATGATAAAATGATCAGTAAGCTGCTCCGTGACTCCGCAATGACTATAATTCGAGAGTAGCTTGCAATAGAAATGAACTAAAATGTTTATGAGTGTCCATGTCCAGTTCATTCCAGGGAACTAGTTCTGTGCACAAATTGCATCTAGTAAGTATTTAGACATGTAGAAGCGTGCTTACTCACCCTTGGGTGGATTGCAAAATTTTGTCACATGGAATCTCAGTTGATGAGCCAATGGTTTGACCAGTTGAATGACTTACCCTCCTTTAATACCTAGTTCAACAAGATAGCCCACCCCTTAGGAAAGGTCTCTGTGTCTAACTTGCCATAGATTCTGCAAGCTAGTATGACCAAAAGCTGATAGGATTTCATGAGTTCTCTTGTCTTATACATGTGGATGGCTGTCTGTCTAAACTTGGTTGCCTCCTTCACCTATCCCTTGATGATATCCCTCGTGTTTGTGTAGCTGTGAATTGCATAGAACAATAAGTCCATGTTCTTCACTGGTTCAGGAAGATGATACATCTGTTTGAAGTTTGCTGCTATGAATGTATCAAGCTTCTCTCCTATAGTGTTGTTCAGTTTCATGGTTTCTACATTGATGTTTGAGACAACCTAGCTAATTACATACGCACATGGGAAGGATGGATACCTGCATGAAACCTTGTAAAGCCCTGACTGCATAGTGTTGGGATACTCCTGCCGGTCCTCTAAGTATGCCTGAAATTCCTTTGTGAAACCATCTTTGATCTGCTCCCATGTCAGTTTAGATCCTTTCTCTATGAACAATCAAGTGCTTTAGTAAACTGGCACATTAATTGGGACTTGCTCATCTGCTTCCCTAGTACTGCTTTTGATGGTTTCCTTTGATGCCATTGTGAAAATGAATGTTGGAGATATTATCAACAACTTTTGTACCTGTAGGACATAAAAGACATTGACGACAAACAAATTTCAACTATAAGCAAGCCAAATTTCAAGACATGTTCATGCAGCACACCAAGCAACTGAAAGGAATGATTGCACAATTTTTGGTGGAAAAAGGATTTGACTGGTTGGGGAGGATTTGAGCCGGGAGAGACTGCACATTGTACAGTCTTAGTAGCCAAGTTTGATGGCTGAAACCTAGCACTGTGAAATGCTTAGTGAGGGTGGCCAATACTGCACATTGCACGATTCCATAAGCCAAGCTTGAAGCTTGAGCTTCCAGATTATGCAATGCCTAGCTCGAAAAAGTGGATTCTAGCCAAGGGAAAGGCAAATCTACCGAAGGGAATTAAGGGATTTTTGCATTTCATGGGCCTTTCATAATTTAAATTACCACGATTGACGGGTTTGGTACGGCTGGCGTCTTTGGTCACCCTTGTCGGTATGGTTGGATCCAATGGGAATAGTCCTATTGAGTAACATATTGGATCAGATGAAAAGAAATCATTTTATGATATTCAACCCATGAGTAAGGAGGTTCATTAACCTAAAGTAAAACTGGATTGCCCCACATTCTCATTATTTTGGAAGTCACCGCCTACACCTCCCCCCATTATGATGATTGCTCTTGCTTGCATGAGCCATTTTGATTGATCGACTTGCCTAATGAGGATGGATGGATGGAAAGAAGGATATGAAAAACGAGCAGATATGAGAGATGGTGAAGGAATGAGTGCATATTTGACTAAATGTTGATGAAAAAAAGTAAATCAAGTGCATAAACTAAACAAACAAGAAGTGAACAAGATCGGTGAGGAGAGTCACTGCAATGACTTCCATTGATGAAAAAATGCAGAATCCAATGCGACACTTGTGAAAGGCAAATGAAAACCTAAAAACACACTTCTACATGCTAAATCATGTTAAAACTCCAACATGCATGCAAAGAAACAAGAAAAACAACACTAATGTAAGTAAAACAGGGTTAAAAACAACAAAAAACGATAAATGAAAAACACACCCAAAAAGTGAGGACGGTCTCATTGAAGGTTCCTTGATCTCCTAGGGAATGCTAAAGATCCAATATTGAATGTAACAATGAGCTCTAGGGGCGTCGATTAAATAGAGTTGAGAAATTAGGGTTTATGACACACATGCCACAAATCAGGGGAAAAGTGACACAATTTCCAAAAATAGCAAGTGTGCTTCCTTCGGGCTGTTAAAAATAGATCCCTAGATTTTAGGGATGCTTTTCCATTTTTTTGATTTTCTTTTTTTTTTCTGGGAAAACTTGTCATGCACCTCATCAAGAAGGATTGTGATGTTCCAGGGAACTGATAGCTCCTGGCTCAGTGCACTGTGCAATTTCTGAGCTCAGTGAGTGATTGCACAATTTTTGAGCTTAGTGATGGGCTGTCTGTCATGACCGTGCAGTTCCCAAGCTCAAGACTGGGCTTCCAATCATGACTGCATAATTATGATCAGCAAGGCCAAGACTGACTTCAAGAATTGCACAGTTTCTAGAGGCAAGCCCAGAACTGTTGTGCAAGACCTAGGCAAGAGGTCAACTTGTGACTTAGAGAAATTTGCTAAGAAAAGCAAATTAACACAAGAAAAATTGAAAGATAAGAAACAATTAAAGCAATGATACCTAATAATAGTGCAAGGTAAGCTCCTATGAATGGAATTTAGGCTCCAAAATCTAAGCAATGGAAATTTTTTCGAGGGTGGTTGTAGCGCCACTACAACACGAACCAAGGTTTTGTGATGCTCAAAAGTGTATTACTAAGTATAAGCCAACTACTCAAAGATAGCCTCATGCACACATGCCTAACTTGTCCGTGAAGTCAGCAACATAATGACCATGTACCTAACTAGCCAATTGAATTTTGAGTCTCCTTGGGGCTTTCCAATTTTATCCACTTTCTTTAGGAGTAGTCTAACAAGGTTACAAATTTTCTTTGAAAATAATGGAAATTCTGACATGATTTTGGCCAAATCTAGTAGAAATTTTGGGAAATCTAGATTATAGCTATTAAGCTTCAGGGATTTGAGTGCCTCAAGGGTTTGTAATGATGCTGAATTCATTTCAACCATAAAAAACAATTCAAACACTCCTATAATTAGATTTTTTGAAAAAGAAAAATCCAAAAATATAACTTTCTAAACGAAATTATAGCCTCCATAAACAAAGCCCTTTCTTTCGTGATATTTCGATGAGTTATGAATAGGAGGTGATGAGAAAACAGATACGCTTAAACCTATTATGCCTCGTATCATCACCATCACGGACCATATACATAATGGCTTCCTTTATTAGTCATCCACGGCCTAGGGTTCGGTCCAATCAATATCTATCACTTTCTTCGGTGGGTGAATAGGAAATATGTGGAGGCCAAATACATGCAATGGACGACGTGGACTCCTCATCATAACAAAATGCGAACTTAACATGGGGGATTGTAATATTGTCTTTCCGGGATTCCAAACCAGTGGTCCAACATCACAGAGCTTTTGCATGTGCAGTCGTTGTTCAGATGCATCTCCATTGAAATCAGACAAAGCAATTCAGATATTGCCATTGCAGATCTTTTCGTGATTTTACTTTGGCAGGAAATGATAAAAATGGTGCAACATCGAAGGATTTAGTTCCAATCCATCCATCATTACTGCCACCGCATCTTCGGTTGTGATAAAAACTGTCTACCGTTACTTTGGTTGCATCACTTTTAAGTGACAAGTGGCTGAAACTGCCGTTGAGTTGATTTCTTTCTTTTCACACCCTCTGGGTAAGGATTTTGCTAATTAATGTTTTTATTGAGATGGTAGATCCACAAGGTATCACAATGCAGAGATATCGTTGACTTAATGTTCACCACATAGATATTATGTTATCAATATTAAAATTAAAATTAAAGCAGTTATATATATATATATATATATATATATATATATATATATATATATATATTGGAATAAGAAGTGTTTAATTTTAATTAAATTATTTTGGAATAATGTTGTAGTTATAAGAAGTGAATTATGTTTTTTAGTATGTGCTATTAATAATTTATGGTGTCGGTTTATGGTATTGTAACAAAGTCTATTTACAAATTAAAAATCTCAATAATAAAGTGGGGATAAAACTTGGTAGCTAGAAATATTTTTAACTTAACTTATATTTTCTCTACTCTCTTAAGGTCCGATAGACTGCATTGGTGTTAATTATACTCGCATTTTAATTTAATTATCAATAATTATTGGGTGAATGATAGGGATTTAACCTTTATGGAATATTCTAGAATATTCATAATAGTATACAAAAATCAAATGTTGAGATTTATCTTTAAAGTAGTTATACTCCTTTTGCCCTTTTAATTAAATTGATTATTTAAAAAAAATTCATATGAATAAGTGTGATATGAAGTGAGTTATGGTTTTTTGGGCATGTGATATTCGTAAGCCATTGTATTACAACAAAACTTATTTACACATTGAAAACTTCCATGGTTAATAATCTTGAGCTATGTTATTTAAATGTATATATGTTAACTTATATATATATAATAACGATAATAATAATAATTTAAAATAACTTTATAATAAAGTTTAGTTTGTTTTTTTTTTTTTTTTTTTTAATAATTTTAGCAACATGAGATATATAATGAAGTAAGTGTTTTGATACTTGTTATAGAATGATCCTTATCTACATTTACCAACCATTTAATTATATCGCTACATTAGTAATTATTTAAAATAAATTTATAATTAAGGTATTTTTTATGTTTTATTTTTTATTTTTTATAGTGTGATAAATACCAACCTAGATCCATCTTAACCCCAGATCCATCAAGCGCCGAGAGGGATCAAATCTCTTGAGGTACAAACTAGACACTTAATATATTTGGGGTTAAGATGTATCTAGGGTATTTATATGATACTATATATTATTTATATTTGTATCTTTCTTATTCCCTCTCTCCCCCCTTCATCTCTATGTCTATCTCCCTCCCTCTTTCATTCTCTCGCCCCTCTCCCACTTGTTAGTTTCCCGTGATTTGGCAGATTGGTAGACCAAATGCACAAGGTAACACGAAACCAGTCTTTGGAGTCTTAGGACCTAGTCTTCCTAGACTCAGAGAGGGCTCTCTCTATTGTATGCAAAGGATGTGAACTTGTTCGCTATTAGGGTTTGATTTTAGGTTAGTTGTTAAGTGTAAGGTTTGTTGTTTTTTTGGTTGGGTAAGATGGTCAAGTAGAATAGGTGGAGTGAGAGGTCTTCAAATCATTGGGCTATGGAGTCTATGAAAGTCTCGGATATCTCAACAAAGAGTCAGAGTGCATACAGGGAAAATCTAGTGTGGTCAATGGATCCTTAGGGTTATGTGTAAAGTGGAATGAACATTAAGTTTGGGGAAACAAGGTCGGGAAAAGGGCAGTTAAGAATCCTTTGTCAAATACCCATAAACAAGAAGGTCTCAAATATTGATAAGCAAAAAATACTAATCATTTAATCAATGATAATACTTAAACAAATAGACATTCAAGACAAACATTTTGATGAAATATAGAAGACGAAAAACTCATTTAACTTATCGTAATTTCACCTTCAAGCTTTAGAAAACATTTAAGATAACAAAATAACTTTAATCAATCAAAGAGAGAACTCTCAAAAATTGTTGATCAAGCTACTAAGAACTTTGAGGCAAACTGATAGGCATGGAAAAAGGGCAAGATCAGAACAAGACCTCCTTGGCTTAACCTAACAAGTAATACTTCAAAGAGAGATTTCAAAAACAGAGTTTATATAGCATCAAATAAGCAGGACTTTCCATAAAACATATTTGGAAACTAGCATATTAATCCATTGATGAAATAAACAAGAATAAGGAGGCATAAGGAGTAGCTAAGAATTCCTTAAACACACCCAGCAGAGGAAAACATCAAGGCAATAGAAGGTAGGAAGGACTAAGGTGCTTCAAACAACATTTCTTAGCCTATACTTTTATGTTCTACTGCATATAGAAGGATGAAACATAATGATTAACAAGAAAACATGAACAAATTAGAGACACATCACCATTAACCAAGCTCAGGGATCCTGTAAGCAAGCTTCATCATCATCAATCAAAGCAAATCATCCACAAGCTCCACAACACCAAATTGCTCTTCAACCTCAAAAAACCATGTATTGCTCTCAAAGCTCATCAAATGCCAACCTTTAAAATTAGGTCCTCATGCTCTATTTATATAGCAAATGAGGAGGTGGAAACCATAAAAGACTTCTAGAAACCCTAATTTCATCATAAATGTCATTTATGTGCTTGAAGACCATGCAAGGCCCAAGACACATAATATCTAAGCTAATAAATGAAAAATGACATAACATAATTCCTCAATCAAATCTGGAGTGATTTTCCCAAGAAAACATTAAAAAATCAATTTGCCATCAATTCGTGTGTTTTGTTGACTTTTTGACCAAAAACACACTACACAGACCATTAGCGTAGCACCACCTCCAATGGAAAATAGGCTCTGTTGCAGCCAACTTTTGGACCACTTCCTGATGTTGGATTTTTCTCCGTGATGGCCCGTTGGAAAGCCTGATGAGTCTACCTTCCAAAATTTCTTATAGTTTCCTGATACAGCTCATGTAGCCTATCTATAATGCCAAAATCCCAACACTTCTATTAGCGCAGCGCCACATCCAGTAGAAAATAGGCTCTATTGTAGCCAAGTTTTGGACTACATCCCAATGTCGTATTTTTCTCTGTGATGGCCCGTTTGAAAGCTTGATGAGTCTACTTTCCCAAAATGCTTACATTTTCCTGATACAAATCCTTTAGCATATCCAAAATGCCAAAATCTCAACACTGTACTACACAGTCCATATGCGCAGTGGCAAAAATAGGTACTTTTGCAACTAACATTTGTACCCCTTCCCGATGTCAGATTTGGCTCCGTGATGGCTCGTTGGAAAGCCTGATGAGTCTAGTTTCCAGAAATTCTTTTATTTTTCTGATCCAAATCACGTAGCCTATTCAAAATTCCAAAATCCAAACAATTTCATTAGCATAGCGCCAGGTCTGAAATAGGGGCAAAAAGGTGAAAAATGAGGGGTTTTTTGAACTTTTGAGGGGTAAAAACTGCTCCAATTCCTCCGAAATTTCACGAGAAAAGTGTACTAGCATGAGAAGTCCAAAAATGCTGAGTTTCCCCTCTGAGGATGCTCCAGGTATTAGCGAAGCGCCAGTGGCGCTGCACTAATGGGCCTTCAAAATCACAAAAAACAAAAAGTTGCCCAAATTTCCTCAAAATTGGTGGAGGTATCCCTCATGGAGTTTGGGAGACCTATAGAGAAACTTGGGCCAAAAATCCAAGGCTTTCATGGCCCTTTTCCTCTTTTAGGGTTTGGACTTCAAGGAGGGTCTTCTTCAGTTTGGCACAAGCAAGTTTGTTTTTTATTGCATAGTACTTGGTCATATTTTTCTGGAGAGCAAGGCCCATATTTATCTTCTTAAAGTACTTGTTTTCATTCTTGTAATACTGAATGATGCCTTGTGCCATCTCAAAATACCTCTCCCACTCCCTGATTTGTGCATCTTTGCTTTGGAGCAGTAGTCTGGTGGCCACCTCCTCATCTTCATTATCACTATCTAGGTCAATGAAATGGGGCTTTTGAGTATTTTTCTTGCTCCCCTTACTTTTATTACCCTTGTCTATATTTTCTTTTCCCTTGTCAAGCCTTTGAGCTAATGTAGGTGGCAAGGTCCCTTGCCTTTTGGGGGCAGCAAACACTTTCCCTGGCCCTCTTTGGTATGTACATGCAAGAGGTGTGATGGTGATTTTGTTAGTCTCTTTGCCATGGCTATGATCATCACTTATACCATGAGCCTCTTTCCCTATTTTACTGTCATCATGACTATGGTTACCCTCGTCTTCATCTTCTACATTGTTATCAATGTCATAATCACTGAAGGGATGATTGTTGTCATGACTATTCTCCTCCTTTATGTCTTCAATTTCTCCATCTTTGTCACTGTGTTTTGTCTCATGGGTATCAAAGCTTCCTTTTTCTTTTGCACTCTCCAGCTCTTCACCTTTCTCATTGTCCTCTTCTTAATCCTTTGTTTTTTCCCCTTCTTCACTTTCATCATTACCTTCATCTTCTTTTATGTCTTCATTACCTGTCGTGGCTTCATAATCATTTGTTGTCTCTTCCTCCTCACTTTCCTCTTTGATTTTTGCCTCTGTATTCTCTATTTTATTGGTGATTTCCTCTCCAATGCTCATTTCATTTTCATTTTCAAACTCCTCATTTCCTCCAGCAACCTCTTCCACAGTGGCACTATTTTGTTCACTGTTTTCACTGTCATGCTCACTGTCCCTTTGATTATCAGCCTCCTTATCATCATCAACATTGGCTTGGTCAACACTTTATTCATCAGCATCATATTTTTCCTCACTTTGGGTTGATTAACTTGCACCATTACCGTCACTGCCATTACTTTGTTCATCATTGCCACTTTCATCCTCTCCATTTTATGCATCAAGAGAAGGGGAAGAAGGGAGGTTTCCTTGAGGTGGGGGTACTTGTGCATATGAGGAGAGAAAATTTGGTTGATGATGTGGCTGAGGGTTTGAACTTGAAAGAGGGCTTATTTGGAACATGAAGTGTAACTACCCTAATTCACTCTCCCTCAAAGATAATTAATTTGTTCAAAGAGGCCAAAAACAGAGGTTTATTATACATTGAAAACCTAGGGCTTGGAAAAATAGGGTTTAGTCATTCCATAGCCACCAAATGATTAAAAACACTTTAGAGGAGGAGAAAATAGGGCAGCTACCAGTTTCACTTGTTTGCAAGTCTTTAGAGGCAAATTTGAGGGTGTCCTTGAGCTTTTGGGAAAATTTGTTGCAAGTCTGGAGGAAATTCTGCATTAGCGCAATGCTGCCATTAGCATACACTTATTTGTGCAATGCGGCAAAAATTCACTGCAAGACCCTATTCGCACAAAGATCAGAGTCCGTCAATGCAACGCCGCCTTATTAGCGTAGCGCCACCTCAACAAAAAATGGGTCCACTTGCAGCCAAGTGTTGATGACCTTCCCGATGTTGGATTTGGGCTCGTGATAGCGCGTTGGAAAGCTTAACCTATAGAATTTACAAATACACCATTTTTCCCTGACTGGAGTTGATTTACCCTATCAAAAGTTGATTTTCCCAAGACCGGTCGAAAAGTGTTGAGTGATGGTGCAAAAATGCATAGTGCTGGTGAAGACCACTTTTGGAGGTCTTCCTTAACTCCAAATTGAGCTCATGATAGCTCATGGGAAAGCTCTTTAATTCTAGTTGTCATTTGACTCATCAAGAAAGTCATTTTGACACTCCAACTATGAGAAAACCTGATTTTCCCAAGGTCACTCCAGTAGTGCAAAAATTCTCCTGAGACACCTATATTTTTTACATTGCTCCCAAACCATGATATCTGTGTAAAAAATGAAGGAGGTTTTTTTTCTTGGGCCTATTATGGAAAAAAACCTCTCTCGCGTTTGTCAAATTCATTTTTTTTTTGTCAGAAACATAGTTTGAAGAAAAACTGGCCCTAAGTGTGACACATGGCTTGTCTCTTGGAAAAAATTCCTTGAAAAATATGGAGGCATGATGTTTATGAGTTGGCATGGCTTCATGATTGCTGATATGACCTACCGTATGGATTTTCTTCCCTTATGCCTCTTTTCCATAGAAAACCCTAGCTTAGTTGGAAGAGGAAATTAGGGTTTGGTGTAGGGGATTTAGGACTGCCTTGTAGAGGGAGGGGAATGAAGGGGTTAAGGGTTGTCTGAATTCTTGGGGAAATTTTGGGGAATAGGGATAGATGTTAGAGAGTAGGGGAAAGTGGAATTTCAAGAATTGAGTGAGGGGAAGGTGTCCAAAAGGGAAAAACACAGGTCTAGTCTCAAAAAGTGTCAAACTGTGGCAATAGACTAGGTTTTGTAGAAAAATGATGATTGTGAGGGATAAGAGTGATGGGAAGTGTTTATGAAGGTATATTAAGGATAGGGGAAGGTGTAAGAGCATCAATATACTAGATTTTTTTATGATTTAACCATGGAGGTCATGAAACCAGAAAAATGCCCTCAAAAACCCTAGATGGATAATGGAGTCATAGGAAAGGGACAAACAGAGTAATGAGATTATGGGTGTGAAAATAGGACAGAGATGAGAGGCATGAGTCCATGAGGGATCTTTCGTGAGTGATAGGCTGACTATGACATGATAGAGTAGGGAGATAGTGAAAATTTATCCTAAGGATAATGAAGGCAGCGAGATTTCTAAAACTCACAATATTCATGAATTTTGTTTTTAGAAATCTAGAATAAGCATTTAGTCATCTACAAAATAGCAAAAATTAATGATGACTAACAGTGGCTCCACTTGGTAAGGGCAGCTCCTTTTCAGGAGGTGCCCAGAACTTCAGATCTCTGGGTTTATGAAGATTAGTGCCTCATCCATTGGGCATATTTTTCTTCATTTTCATTTGCTAATGCTTCTTTGAAGTTGTGATCTCAATAATCTGAAAAACATGATTAGCTCAACTTCATCTCTACCTACCCTACCTACTTTGCCTAACATTTTTTTCTTCCTCGGGTGGACTTGAACTGGAAAACCCTTGACATTCTTTTCTTTTGAAAGAAAAAAAAAATATCTACTTCTACTCTTATCACTTCCAAGAGTTAAGATTAGGCTAGTGAACTCTTTTATTCTCTACCTAGACTATTTGACTATCAAGATTAAGTTGTGTGGTAGACTTCATTCCCTAAGCTATTGACATGAAATTGAAAACATGGTTTAAATCAGGATTAGGCAATCTGACTTACAATGAGTTGTGGCATTAGGACAAGCTACACACAAACATTATTTTTGTACAAAAAAAACTAGAAAAACAAGGGCTATGATTTATCATTTGGTATGCATCCACATCTTTCTCTTTGGTTCAGGTTTGAGCATGTGGAACTAGTATCTTTCATTCCTAATTTATCTTTTTTGACAAGTCAAGTTTGAATGATTTGACAAGCTCTCTTTCACTAACTTATCAGAAATAAATTGAAAACATGTTCAGGCATGATTAGGCTAGATGAATAAACAAGACGGCACAAGTAGTGGCATTTAGGCTTGCACACTTTCAGTAGTACTCTTTTTTGGGTATGGGGATGTACCTCTTCTTCAAATCTGCCCTCTTTTTCATCTTTTCTCTGTTTTTGTTTTATTTTTATTTTTATTTTGGATCAACATTCTAATATTAAAAACTAGAAATATGCTCATAGTTCTGAGCTTATTTTCATTCCTATCTATCCCAATTTAACCTATACATGATATACATTCAGCTGGAGAACTCTCTTTTCCAATACAACCAATCAAGTAGATGATTGCATGAGGGATATTGGTTCAACACTTTGAGGGTGCTGAGAAAATGAAAAGGCCACTTCCACCTTAGTTGTGTTTGAAAAAAAGTGCCTAAAATTTTTCTTACACTTTGCAACAAACTTCTCTTGACATGATTTACTCCCTCTTCAAATTTCTTTAACAAATCAGCAAAGGGATCTTGAAACAATACCTGAATGTGAAGATTTGCAATGTTTTTGATCCAGATCATTTCTTTTTTCACTTGGCGAGCTTAGACCCTTTGGGAAAGAAAATATACCTCTTCCTACATCATCTGAACGCACAACCTCATCATATGTTGCAATGTTGTTTTTCTAAGCTTTCCTCATCATTGTCATGGTTGTTATGCATTGGTTGATTACCTTTCTCAATTTGATGAAATTGAGCTTCCTCCCAAAAACCAAGTGCTGAATGATCTGCAAAGTTAGCTTCTGTTTGGAGAACATCATAATTATCAACACATTGATCAAACCTTGGAGAATCATCGATATAATTAATGTTACCAACTGTAAATATTGGACTATCAGATTGTTTCTCTTTGAATTGATCTATAAATCCATTTTATGCTATGTGATAGCTAGGACTAGGAGGAAAATAAATAGAAATTTTCTGTTCATATGAAATATTAGAGGCTGACTTTATGTTTATCGGCTAATCTATCTCCTCTTCAGTTAAAAAAGGAGGCATTTTTCTCTTTCTTTGGATATAACTACAACAGTCCTTTTTCTATTATGAAGGCTAATTTTGAGGCTGAATGTCTTCTTGAGCCTCACCTAGGAGAGATGATGAATCATCATTTGTGCCTTTAGAGAGATCCTGTGGGTTCTCTTTCATTCCCAGATTGATTTCATCCTCAACCAACTTTTCTTGATTTTCGTGAGAGTTAACTTGAGCATGAGATTCATGAATAGCTACTAAGAGATCTTCAGGATGAAAATTTCCTTTCATAATCAGAAATGAATTAAAGCATAAGTGTAGAGACCCTAAAGGTTTTGACTCGTTCTCTATTTCAGATTTTGTGATTTCAAGATGGATTAAGGGAAAGACCTCTGGATATGAAAAAGGGTTTGCATCATCCATATTGTCTGTTATATTCCAAAAGTTGCATGCAACAAATTAGAATATTAAATTTTGCTAATTTCACTTAGGAGATGAATAAATTGGTAAGGAGGCCAATATATTTCAAAAATAAGGATAAAATCCCTCATAGTGTGAAAGGGGATCATAATGCCAGTTGGATTTTACACTCTCATGTGTGAACAGAGACATTTTGCATGTGGACAAAGTCAAGTTTAACCAAGTCAACAACATAGATGTAGGAGGAGTGGATCAGCAAATAAAAGAGCTCAACATGAATGAGGTTAAACCTAGATAGCTATATGTGATCTAGATTGAATACCCTTAGGTGTGAAAAGGGCTGAAGTAGGTTGAAGAGGTCAACCTTGACCAAATCAAACAACGCAGTTTAGAGGAGTGGCTCTAATGAAGACACAATGCAGTTTTGGAGGGAGATTGTTTGTGTGATGGTGGAAACCCTATTGAGTGGGACCCAAGGTGAGAAGGCTCACTTAGTTTATAAGGAAGAGGATGGCAGCCATTTTGGGTTAGTTTATGAATTGTATTTTTATGTCTGCTTAGACTTTTTCTCTCTTTAGCTGTTTAGCTAAGATTGCCGATGTTGTTTAGCACTAAGGTATTCCTGTTCAGGAATTCCTTCTCTTCCCTTTGAGTAGCTCTTAGGAGAGACCTGATCTATCATTCCACACATTCAGAATTGGTGCCAAGCTTTATTCTTCAGTTTCAGTGCAGTTTCTGTAGCAGGTTGTGTTGAGTTGCAGGGTGTTGTAGTGGAGGGTTGAGAAACCCACTTTCTGAGTTGGTTTTGCATAGGTGGGAGGTTTCCTTGTACTGGAGTATCAGTTTGGAGGGTTCTTGGGCAGATATCATATCTTTGGAAATATTAAAACACATTTTCACCACCTACAACATTATTCCATTCAGTAATTGCGTTATTTCTGGAGGGCATTTTCAACAGTGTCTTTTGTGGCTCTTTCGGGGAGTTTTCCTGTGATTGGAGGGTTGATTCTTCCATAGGGGAATACCTTTGATCAGATTTGCATCAGATATATATTCTTATAGCCTTATATACTCCTGTGCTTCATTTTTCAGTGATTATTCAGTCATATTTCTGAATATCACCATTTGTATTCAGGGTGTATTCCTAGAAACCCTTTTTGGGTTCTCTAGATTTTGTAATGAGGAGACTAGATCTCTGTTTTTGAGCCATATTATTTAATATAATCTCAGATATATTTGTCTCTACAATTTATATGGACAAACCCTCATTAGAATGTGCAGTCACTTTTATGCAGAAATTCCTGTGTTGTAGTGTTTGGGGTTTTAGCCTTTTTAGCAATCCTAGGTGTGGGAGGTCTGTTTAACCCACCTAGTTTGATTTGTTTAAGCTCTATTCTTTGATTTAGGTTGTATATTGACTGAAATAGAGGATTCAAGAGTTTATTTCATTATTTATAGCATATATTTTTGAAAATGCGTTTTTTATGAATGCATGGTTGAGCAGTCCCTATTTTGGGATATTACATTGTCCCTGATTGATTATTTAGAGCATTCCACGTTGTTTCCCTTTGCAATTTTCTTGTAATTCTCTCTTAGTAGTGAAGCAAAAGATATAGGAAGGTATCTAGTACTTAGTTGACAAATTTCAACATCTTTTTCTTTGTAATCTTGCTCAATATGCATATTTTGATTGTTATTCTTCCCCTATAATGACTGAGTTTGTTCTTCCCAAGGAAAAGGTATAGGCTATTTTGAATAAGTAGAACCAACCTAAACCTTGTACTCTTCCTCTTTCCTGTTAAGTATATGCATCATTTTGCTGATTGTATTTGTCAAAATCTCTAGCTTTACCTCTGAAGATATCAATTTCTCTTGAGCTACTTTGTCCTTCTTTATTGCTTCTAAATTTGCCTCTCTTTCTAGTATGTTGAATTCCACAGTAATTGCCATATTCTACATTTCTTCCAGGTTTGAAGGGTCTTTTTCTCTTATCTGGAAAGCCATCTCCGGGTCAAAAGCATTTGGGTAGTGCAAGAGAGCCCACCCTAGGGGTGGCTTTATCTTAGTAGGTATTGCATGGTATACTTTATTGAACCTAGCTTAAAAGTGTTGTACTATCTCCCCTGTATGTATTTTCAAATGGTTGTATTCCTTTATGATGAGAAGAAAATTTCCCATGACTGCTCACCTATCTAAAAAACTTGAGTGAATTGATGAAAATTGCTAATGCTTGCAGCTGGAAGGTCCTTAAACCAACTCTTAATTTTTCCTTGTAATGATAAGGCAAACATTCTAATACACACATCATCTTCTTCTATTTCAAATAGGTCAAGTAAACCCTCAATATTTTGAATGTGTTCTTCAACAGTGAATTTTGAGTTTTCTCCATCAAATCTGGGCAGTTTATTTGCAAAATTTGTAGGGAGGGCCTAGAGGATAAGAGGAAAAACTAGAGGCTTGTATCTTTTTGGGACCTTTGTGGATATAGGTAGTGAAAAAAGAGATTGATGTATGAGGCTCATGTTTTACTAGATCTTCCACAAGTGTATCTAGGGTAGGCACAGGTGTATAAGTCTGCTCAAGGTCTACAATTTGAGGTTCAACTTTTTGAGGCTTGAGATATTTTCAATGATCAGTGTAGATCTCATCAGTGTATTCTTGATTAGGCTTAAAGCAGGATAGAACATGGTTATAGTTAAAAACAATATTTTTTTGAATCCAACCTAGGCCTGAGTGCTTTTTCTTTCTAAGATGACTGGTTATGTTTCAGATTCTTCCTCCAGTGGAGTTTTCAGGTCTATTGAGAGTTTTTGGAGTCACTAGGTGGATGATTTCAACTATTTTAAGGCAGGTTGTTGTCCACCATCAACAACTGAATACCAATCTAAGGATGTTTGTAGGTTTTCTAAGATCTAAGGAATACTTAGTTTGTCACTAACTCAGAATGTCCCACCGTGATCGCTAGAATGTTAGTGTCCCATGATTTTCCAGATTGGTAGACCAAATGCATAGGGTAACATGAAACCAGTCTTTGGAGTCCTAAGACCTAGCCTTCCTCGAATCAGAGAGGGCTCTCTCTATTGTATGAAAAGGATGTGAACTTGTTTGCTATTAGGGTTTGATTTTAGGCTAGTTTTTAAGTGTAGGGTTTGTTGTTTGTTTGGTTGGGTAAGATGGTCAAGTAGAATAGGTGGAGTGAGAGGTCTTCAAATCATTGGGCTATAGAGTCTATGAAAGTCCCAGATATCTCAACAAAGAGTCAGAGTGCATACAGGGAAAATCTAGTGTGGTCAATGGATCCTTAGGGTTATGTGTGAAGTGAAATGAACATTAAGTTGGGGAAACAAGGTAGGGAAAAGGGCAGTTAATAATCCTTTGTCAAATACCCATAAACAAGAAGGTCTCAAATATTGATAAGAAAAATATACTAATCATGAGATAGGTAAAACCATTTACTCAATGACAATACTTAAACAAATAGAAATTCAAGACAAACATTCCAATGAAATATATAAGGTGAGAAACTCATTTAACTTCTAGTGATTTCACCTTCAAACTTTAGAAAACATTTAAGATAATAAAATAACTTTAATAAATCAAAGAGGGAACTCCTAAACATTGTTGATCAAGCTACTAAGAAATTTGATGCAAAATGATAGGCATGGAAAAAGGGCAAGATCAGAACAAGACCTCCTTGGCTTAACCTAACAAGTAATACTTCAAAGAGAGATTTCAAAAAAAGAGTTTAGATAGCATCAAATATGTAGGGCTTGCCATAAAACATATTTTTAAACTAGAATATTAATCCATTGACGAAATAAACAAACATAAGGAGGCCTAAGGAGCAGCTAAGAATTCCTTAAACACAACCAACAAAGGAAAACATCAAGGCAATAGAAGGCAGGAAGGACTAAGGTGCTTCAAACAATATTTCTTAGCCTATAATTTTCTGTTATACTGCATATAGAAGGATGAAACATAATGATTAATAGGAGAACATGAACAAATCAGAGACACATCACCATTAACCAAGCTCAGGGATCCTGTAAGCAAGCTTCATCATCATCAATCAAAGCAAATCATCCACAAGCTCCACAACACCAAATTGCTCTTCAACCTCAAAAAACCATGTATTGCTCTCAAAGCTCATTAAATGGAAACCTTTACAATCAAGTCCTCATGCTCTATTTATCTAGCAAATGAGGAGGTGGAAACCATAAGAGGCCTCTAGAAACCATAATTTCATCAATCAAATCTGGAGTGATTTTCCCAAGAAAAAATTAAAAATCATTTTTCCATAAATTTGTGTGTTTTGTTGACTTTTTGGCCAAAAACACACTACACAGTCCATTAGCGCAGCACCACCTCCAGCAGAAAATAGTCTCTGTTGCAACTAAGTTTGGACAAATTCTCAATGTTGGATTTTGCTCCATGATGGCCCGTTGGAAAGCCTGATGAGTCTACTTTCCAAAAATTCTTATATTCTCCTGATCCAGCTCCAGTAGCCTATCCAAAATTCCAAAATCCCAACACTGCTATTAGCATAGCTCCACCTCCAACAAAAAATAGGCTCTGTTGTAGCCAAGTTTTGGACCATTTCCCTATGTTGGATTTTTCTCCATGATGGTACGTTGGAAATCCTGATGAGCCTACTTCCAAAAGTGCTTATAATTTCCTGATCTAGCTCCTATAGCCTGTCCAAAATGCCAAAATCCCAACATTTCACTACACAATCCATTTGCGCAGCGCCAAAAATAGGTACTTTTTCGACCACATTTTGGACCCCTTCCTGATGTCAGATTTGGCTCCATGATGGCTGGTTGGAAAGCCTGATGAGTCTACTTTCCAGAAATTTTTTTATTTTCTTTATCCAACTTCCTTAGCCTATTAAAAATTTCAAAATCCCAACACTGCCATTAGCGCAGCACCAGGTTTGAAATAGGGGCAGAAAGGTGAAAAATGAGTGGTGTTTTGACCTTTTGAGGGGTCAAAACTACTCCAATTCCTCTGCAATTTTGTGAGAAAAGTATAATAGCCATGAGAAGTCCGAAAATTTTGATTTTTCCCTCTGAGGATGCTCCAGGGATTAGCGTAGTGCCAGTGGCGTTGCACTAATTGGCCTTCAAAATCACAAAAAACAAAAAGTTGCCCAAATTTCCTCAAAATTGGTGGAGGTCTCCCTCATAGAGTTTGGGAGATCTGTAGAGAATCTTGAGCCAAAACTCCAAGGCTTTCATGATCCATTTCCTCTTTTAGGGTTTGGACTTCAAGGAGGGCTTTCTTCAGTTTGACACAAGAAAGTTTGTTTCTCATTGCATAGTACTTGGTCATATTTTTCTGGAGAGCAAGGCCCATATTTATCTTCTTAAAGTACTTGTGGTCATTCTTGTAATACTAAATGATTCCTTGTGCCATCTAAAAATACCTCTCCCACTCCCTGATTTGCGCATCTTTCCTTTGGAGTAGTAGTCTGGTGGCCACCTCCTCATCTTCATTATCACTATCTAGGTCAATGAACTGGGGCTTTTAAGTAGTTTGCTTGCTCCCCTTACCTTTCTTACCCTTGTCCATATTTTCTTTGCCCTTGCCAAGCCTTTGATTTGATGTAGGTGGTGTTAGTCACCCATAATTTTGATTTTATCCAAAGATGACTAAGTTGAGAATTTCAGATTTCTAGAAACAAAATTTGCAGTAAGCATTGTGAGTTCTAGAAATATCAGTACCTTCATCATCCTAAGTCTATCATTTCACCAAAAATATTTATCTATGCCTCCCAAAAAGGTCACCCTTCTGTCTAAAAAAGAAGCTTATTTCAGGCTATTTATCCCTGTTTTTATCAATCCATTTCCCTTTGAAAATAGCCCATTTTCCCTTTATCAACTCTTCATTTCCTCTGAAAACCCCCTTAAACCATTATAAACACTCTTATTTGGTTTAAAAATACCTTTCTAACCTGTCAGAAGCCTCCAAAAGGTTTAAAAAACCCTCTTTTGGCCTATTTTTCCGCCCATTTTAGAAATTAGGCTTTAAGCCCTTTTTCGGGCTTTAACCCTCTGCTCTTTTTTCCCATATGAGCTGAGAGCCCCAACAATCTGCTAAAAATCCCTTGGCCCATTTTTCCTTAAAAACCCCGGCCTCATTCTTTTCCCCACATGACCATTCTCCGTTTTTAACCCCCCCTTCCCTTGTTATTTCAACCCCCTCCATTACTTTCCCGAACAAATCACAGCCGTGGATCTTTTTGATCCGACGACATTCGGCCTTTTCCCCCACCATCCTTCCTTTGACCATTTCTTATCTCCACAAACTGGAGATCAGATCTCCACCGTTGATTATACTCGATCCAATGGGTCCCATATATCCCAAGCCTTTTTACCCCGCCCGACATCCTTTTTGCTACCCGACAAAGATGTTGACCTCACCTCTGGTCCCACATTCCACCCTACTGATGATCGCGCCCAACCTATGCCATTAATCTGGCTCCCCCAGATACAATGGACAAAAATCCATTTCACACAGAATTTTATGTCAGGGTTTAATGACTCATTTCCATGCGAAATGGGCGATTTTTCCGAGGACGCATCGCAATCAATGTATGAAATCACGTTCATATGGGATTTTACTGCTTACCACCTGATCCCTACCCGATACCACTTGGTTTTTCCCAAAACCACTTCTCGCCATTTCATGCCCTAATTCAAATTTTCTCCCTTTTCTCCCAATTCGACTATGGAAACCCCTCCTTCCATGCGCATCCCCTTCCTCAATGCTCCTCCGACACCTCCTAAACCCTAAAATGCAGTATATCCCAAGAATGTAGGATTTTATTTAATATTTTGGTTTATATATGCAGGTTTAATGGTGACCCCAAGCCCGAAAGGCCATCCCACAGTCAAGATAGTGACTGAGGCCTCAGGATGACAATCCGAGGGCCTGAAACAAAGAAAGGGATCCAGGGTTTAAGTATGAAGGATGAAATCGATGCTTCATGGCCGTCGATGCACCATAAAACCTTCCAACGCTTCAAAGAAACCTCCTGCACACATAAAAAGAAAAGACAATAAATATTAAAGGACAGAAGACCAAAGGATGAAGACTAAGATTAAAGCTTAAACGAGGATTAAAGGATGAAAGCACAGTTAAATACAAATAAACAAAATTTTAAAGAAGTCTGAAAAGTTTTAAAGATAGCATGATGAATTACGAAGGCCAAGAGTACAATTAAGCTTTAAGCACAATTTAATGTTCAAATCCAGAAATCTTAGGCTAAAAATCGCCTCGAATACATCAACAAAGAGGATTTATTCCCTTATAATATCTCACTGACACCTTTCACCTAATTTCTGCCTACAAAGATAAACAAACAATTATTACCCCAATATAATACATTTAAACTGTCAGCACAGTTATTGTAAAGATAGGATGAAGCCTTAAAAGTCAATATTTTACCTATTTTTTCCTTAGAAATTTAAGACAGAGTTATTAATAGAGAAGTAGTTGCACACATGTTCCTACTTTATGCCTTGCATGGTTTCCAAGGCTAGGAATACATTTACTCTATAATTAATAACATTTGAACCCTAGATCAGCTCCACCTCCTCATTTGTAGCATAAATACTGCGTTGGAACTCATTATATTGTTGGCATTTGGTGACTTTTTGAAGTAACACATAGCTCTGCTGAAGTCAAAAGGAAATTGATGTTCTGGGACTTGTGGATGTCTTGACCTGTTTGTTGATGAAGAAAGCTCTGTCATTGGATCCCCGAGCTTGGTTTTTGGTGAAGTACTCTAAATCTGTTATTGTTATTTCTTGTTCCATTATGTTTTATCATTCTCTATTACAGTAGAGTAAAAATTTTAGGCTAAGAAATGTCTTTTGAAAGCACCTTATTTCTGTTTACTCTTCACTATCTTAATGTTTTCTTCTGCTAAGATATTCTAGAGATTTCTTAATTGCTCTCTAGAACCCTTATGCTTGTTTATTTCTTAAATAGTTCAATACAATTGGTCTCAAGAATGATTTATGGTTTTCCCTACTTACTTGCTGCCACTTAAAAACCGTTTCTGAAGTCTCCCTTCAAAGTACCATTGTTTAAAGTCTGCCAAGAGGTTTTGTTCCGATCATACCCTTTGTACTTGCTTAAATAATTGTTTTGAAGGTATTTATAGCTATAATCAAAGATGTCTAGGAGTTCCCTCTTCTATGAATGCATTTATTTGTAAATATTGAATGTTTTCTTATCCTTGAAAGTGAAATCACTAGAAGTTAAATGAGTTTCTCGCCTTCTATATTTCATTGGAGAATTTTGTCTTGGAATTATTATTTGCTGAAGTGTGGTTTCTAGAATTTATGGTTAGCCCTGTCTATGGAATGCCTCTTCATGTTTAGATGATGTTTTAAGTCCTTTTGTTGATAATTACATATAATTAAGGATTCTTAATTACCCTTAGTTCTAATTTTTGTTCTAAACCATTAATTTCCATTTCATTTCACCTAAAATACCTTGTAGATCCATTGGCCAAGTTAGATTTTCCCTTTGATACCCCTGATCCATTTACAAACTTGTTACAACTTCCACTTGACTCCATTTCCCAATGACTTAGAGATTTCCTTTTTCTATCTATGCTGCCTAGATCATCATGTCCAACCAAACAATTAAAAAAACTCATGCTTCATAACTAGCCTAAAATAAACTCTTAAAAGAAAACAAGCTCACATATTTGCAAAAAATTGAGAGATCCCTCTCTGAGACTAGGAAGGCTAGGTCTTAGAGCTCTAAAGACTAGTTTTTATGTTGCCTTGTCACTTGGTATGCCAATTTTCCAAATCATAGGACCACAACATAATGGTGATCACGGTGGGACCTTTTTGAGTAAAAGTCCCTAAATAAGACACTCAATATTGATTCAAGTGAACTATAGCTTTCGTCAAACACTACCAGCATAATGGTAATCATGATAGGACTTGTCTAAATTAGTGGCAATCTAAATAACCCTTAGGATTCTAAGAGACCCTTATCAAACCTTGAAGAAATTAGCTAGTAAGCCATAGAGTAGACTTTGTTTGTTTCACCACCTTAGCTAAGTGTTGAATCAGGTATAGGACACTCTCACAACCATAGAACTACAAAAAACTCAGAAAACCCAAAACATTTCAGATTGGTATTTAAAAATAATCATTGGTGGTGGACCATAAAACATTTTACCTTCAAAAAGCTAAAAATTTCTACTTGGCGACTCCACTAACCCCAGTAGGCCTATTACTCCTCTAGATCTCTATATTTCCTTAGGATTGTGTTAACCGGCCTTGAGGAAGTTTAGAAACCTAGTCCCCTATTATAGAAATCACTGTGAGAGGAAAACTTTGGAAAAACAGTCCTAAAAACCTTAGCCTCTCTAAAATTTTGAAAAACTAAAATCGAGCTTCACACAGGGTCAATACTAGATCCCATCCAGATCCTAATCCTCCTACCATAGTTGATAATCCAAAAAGGATTTTGTGGCAGACTTATAGGTCCGGAAAATCAACTACTGATAGGACCATCCCAAGAACAAGATCTGTTCCTGAAAATCTCACAGTCTTGAAAGATCCTCACTTTGACTTACCTCACACAAAGAACCTATTTAGAAATAAGTCTCAAAGTGATTTAAACCAAGCTAAATTTGAAACCACAGATTTTCAATAGAGCTTTAGCAGAGAAGCCTCACCTTCTACTCCACCTAATTCTCAGCTTCTCCATCATTTCAGCTCCTTCCATAACAAATATGCTCATCATTAGTTTGCTAGCCCAAGTGTTTCTTCCACTCTCGTACACACATCTGCTATTCAAAACACTCCAGCTCATCCCACTTTACCTCTTGTAAATCCACCTCTTGTAAATCCCCCATTATTTCTAATCATGGCAGCATGGTACGCTCCGTTAGTGTTACCTTAACCTCTGGTTCCTTTACCTAATGATTACCAATCCAAAATTCCCCATTTCACTGGAAATGAACCTACTACTACTCAGCAACATGTAGATAAGATGGATGATGCTTTTGATTATATGGAAATAGAAGAATAAACCATTAAGATGAGAATTTTTGCTCAAAGTTTAGGAGGAGAAGCCAAGAAATGTTTTAAAGGCTTAGCTCCTCACAGCATAAATGATTTCCCTTCTTTATATCAAACATTCACAAACAAATGGGAAATTAAAAAGAACCCTCTCCAAATACTTTCAGACTATAAAAACCTTAAGAGAAACACTGGGGAAAGTGAACAAGACTATTGCACTAGATTCAACAGTGTTTATAACGCACTTCCCCCAGACATGAAACCTCCATTAGGCTTGGCCTTGGCTAAATTCCCAAAAGGATTTGATCCTGAAATGGCCTACTAGCTAAGAGAGAGAGACCCCTTAACTTTAGAAGATATGCAGAGGGGAGCCATAAGTGTAGAAGCAAATCTGATTGAGAAAAGAGCTAGATTGAAATCAGAAAAAAGAGTTACATAAAGGGATGATACAATGGCATCAACCTCATCATCAGATACTAAAATTTATAACTTAGTGAGGGTATTGGAGAGAATTATTGATAAAATAAATCTGAATGATAGAGTACCTCCTAGAGAGAACCAAACCAATCCCCAAAACAGAAATAGAAATCCAAATCCCGGAAGAGATCCTAATCAAGATAGACAAAGAGATAATGACCAAAAACTTAGACCCCCCTTCCAACAAAATTATGTAGATCAAGAAGAGGAAAGGGAAACTGAAAGGTTGGAAGAAAATCATGTAAACTTGATAGGATCTGACAATGAGACATATTTTTTTCTCACCGAAGAAGAACAAGGATTCTTCTCCTTAGAACAAACTGAAAACAACCATGAGGATTCTGAAGATTACAGATTGGGGTTTCAAAATGAAATCATGGAGGTACACAAACAATATAATCTTAGAAGAAAAGGGAGCCCAGAGGGTTCCAATGAAAAAATCACTAGTACTGCTGTTAGGAAAACTTCAGAAAATCAGCCTAAGAAGACAGCAAGTGACACCAACACTATGGCCAAGAAAACTGATCTAAATAAAGACAAAAAAAACCAACAAAGTGTTGAACAAAGCTACCCTAGTACCTCTGCTAGTGGCCCTAACAAAATTGTCCCAAAAAATAGTCCAAATAAAGTTCAACAAATCAGAATGGCTGAAATAAATGTAAATGAAAAAACGGATGTAAATATCTCAAAAACAATAGTTCCTTTCAGCCTTGAGGGTGAAATTTCCAAGATCAAAATTACCATACCTCTAGCTGAATTAGTGACCCAGGATGTATATAAAAACCAAGTTTTGAAAGCTTTGAATATAGGCAGTGATATTGATACTTTAAACTTGATCGATGATAAACCATAATTATTGTTTGGTCTTGAAGTTGAAGGAAAATACCAAGAAGGGGTTGTCCCTCCCTTATATGTTAGCTTAAACATACATAGCAAAATCTTGCACAATGCCATGCTAGAATCAGGTGCTTCTCATAACCTTATGCCCAAATTAGTAATGGAAAGCCTAGGCCTAGAAATTACTAAACCATATAAGGATCAATATTCCTTTGATTCAAGCAGAGTCCAGTGCTTGGGCCTAATCAAAGATTTATGTGTCAACTTGGCACAAATTCCTGCTAAAGTTCTAGTCATGGACATAGTAGTAGCTGACATTCCTCCAAATTATGGCATGCTTCTATCTAGATCACGGGGAGCCAAACTTCAGGGGAGCCTTCAAATGGACATGTCCTATGCCACCATCCCAGTGTTCAATCAAACCAGAAGACTATATAGGGAGTGTCATATGAAATACATCATGAGTAACATAGATAAGCCAAACAATACTCCTGTTTATTCTATTCATTCAGATTTGGATTCATTTATCTTGTATAATGAAGATGAAATCAGCCAACAAGAAAAGGAAAACAAGAAAGAATTCAGTCCACCAGAATAGTCAAATCTGTCCTCAACTCAAGTAAAGAACAGTTCAAACTTTAGTAGCCTTGAAGAGCAGAAAGAAAATGAAAATGAGATTGAAATACCTTGGAAAATAAGCTTTTATGGCTCTTGTAGCAAATTAGGAGCAGGGGCTGGTGTATGGATACAGAACACAAACAAAGGATATTCCTATAAACTAGATTTTCCATGCACAAATAACATTTCTGAATATGAAGCCCTCCTCCTTGGTCTACATTTGATTAAATATTTAGGAGCTAAGAAAATATCAGTCCAAGGAGATTCTGAGCTAATCATTAGACAAATTAAAGGGGAGTATTCAGCCAAAAACCCAAAACTCAGAGAATATAAAAATGCTGCCCTTGACCTCCTAAAAATGTTTGAAAAATATGAACTCATTTTCATCCCAAGAGCTCAAAATCATCTAGCAAATGAACTTGCCTTTGCTGCTAGTAATTTCAAAACACCACAAATAAATGAACAATTCAATGTAAAGGTAAAAAAAAGGCCTGCATTACCTAACAATGAAGATTTTTGGAAAGTACTTGAAGGTGAAAAACACATTGATGATTTTTTGCAATCAAAAAATGACTTTGCCATACCAACATCAAAAGCTAGCCACGAAGAAAGTTGTTTAAATAATGAACAAATCCCTAAAACAGAGTTGTCCTTTTCTGCCAATATAAATCAATTTGAAAATATTTTTGAGGCAGAAATAGCTAACAATACAGACCAAAAAGACCTGGAAGTTTTACAATGTAAAAATGATACAATTCCAAGAGGTCTTACGCCATTATAACAACTCTTTGATTTTAATGATGTAGCCAAAGAACCAAGAATGGAGCCTATAGAAACAAACATAGAAGAACATAACATAGGCAACCTAGCAGAACCCAAAATGATCAAGCTATCCAACACTCTCCCAACTCATATCAAACAACAATACATAGAACTTTTCAAATAATTTAGAGATGTGTTTGCATGGGGATAAAAGGATCTGAAATCATTTGATACCAGCATCATTCAACACAAAATTCATCTTAAGGAAAATCAGAAACCTTTCAAACAAAAACTCAGAAGGATAAACCCTGTTTTATTGCCTTTAGTTGAGAAAGAAATCAGGAAAATGTATGATGTTGGGATCATAGTTCCTCTCAGATATTCAGACTGGGTTTCCAACTTAGTATCTGTCAGGAAAAAGACTGGGGAAATCAAGCTTTGCATTGACTTCAGAAATATAAATAGAGCTTCCCTAAAAGATAACTACCCCTTGCCAAAAATGGATCACATACTCCAAAGGGTGGTTGGGTATAAAATAATTTCACTATTGGATGGGTTCTCAGGTTACAATCAAGTGTTAGTACTCCCAAGTGATCAACATAAAACTGCATTCACTACACCTTGGGGTACATTCATGTATGTCAAAATTCCATTTGGTTTGATGAATGCAGGGGCCACCTTCCAAAGGGCCATGGATATAGCCTTCTCAAAAGACATAGGATATTTTATAATCATTTACCTTGTTGACATTACTGTTTTCTCCAAAATTGATGAAGAACATTTGATTCATTTAAGAAATTTTTTTGAGAAATGTAGGAAATATGACTTATCTTTGAATCCCAAAAAGACACTCTTTGGTCTCCAAGAAGGAAAACTTCTTGGCCAAATAATTTCTAAAGAGGGAATCAAAGTAGACCCTAAAAGGATTGATGGCATACTAAAAATCAACCATCCTAGAAACCTCAAAGAATTACAATATTTCACTCGGAAGATAAATTTTTTAAGGAGGTTCATCCCCAACCTTGCTGAGATATTAAGAAATATCACAAACATGATAAAAAAAGAAATATGTGTTAAGTGGACAATACAAGCTAAATAGTCATTTGAACTAGTGAAACAAGCTCTTACTCAAACATCGGTTCTTATAAGTCCTGATTTCACCAAGTATTTCTACATTTTTTCTTTTACATCTAAACACACAATAGCTGCAGTATTACTACAAAATAACATCATAGGGCAAGAAAAACCAATATCCTTTTTTAGTAAGGCCTTAAGAGATTCTCCACTCAAGTATAACATCATGGAGAAACAAGCCTTAGCCTTGGTAAAAGCACTGAAAGACTTTCAGGTCTACATTTTACGTTCTCATATCATTGCTTTTGTCCCACATATTGCTGTCAAGAATATTCTAAGTCAAGACCCTGATGGTAAAATGGGCAAATGGATTGCTGTTATTTTAGAATATGACTTAGAAATCAGGCCTACCAAATTAATCAAAGGGCAGGGATTAGCAAAACTCATGGCTGAGTCAAAATTCCAAGCTTTAGATATGAATATGGTTGATATTTTGGAAGAAACAAAAGAATTCACAACTCCATTTATTGAAGAAACTTTTGTGAATTCACCTTGGTATGCTGACATCATATATGTGCTGCTTTATCTGAATACCCCTCCTTCTTTGTCTAAAACTAAAGCTAGATTTTTGAAACAAAAGGCTTTAAATTATTGCGTATTAGATGGGGTTTTATATTGGAAGAATGCTATTGGAATATTGCTTAAATATTTTCTTGAGATTGATGCAGGAAAAATCATGCATGAGCTGCATGAGGGAGAATGTGGAGGACATCTTTTCTAGAAGACTATAACAAATAAAATCCTCAGATCTGGGTACTATTGGTCCACCCTTTTCCCAGATACTTAGAAACTTGTCATGTCTTGGCATAAGTGTCAAATTTTTTATGGCAAGAGAAAACTCCTACCTTTACCCTTACATCCCATCAATGTTGAGGCTCCTTTTCAACAATGGGGCTTGGAATTCATTGGGGAAATTCACCCATCTTCTTCAGCCCAGCATAAGTGGATCCTCACTGCCACTGATTATTTTACCAAATGGATAGAAGCCATACCTTCTAGGAATGCTACTGACTTTGTCATTATCAAATTCCTTGAAACCAACATACTATCCAAATTTGGTTGTCCTAGAAAAATTATCACAGACAATGCTGCTGCCTTAAATTCTAAAAGAATGGCTGACTTATGCTATAAATATCATATCACATTGGGTCATTCTACTGCCTACTATCCCAAAGGAAATGGATTGACTGAATCCTCCAACAAAATCCTTGTCAATATTATCAAAAAAATGTTGGAGTAGAATCAGAAATCATGGCATAGTAAGCTCATTCATGCCTTATGGGTTGATAGATTAACTACCAAGAAGTCAATAAATATGTTCCCCTATCAGCTGGTTTATGGCATGGATGCAATATTCCCAACCTCTTTAGGAGTTCCAGTCATGAAACTCCTTCAAGAAGTACAAACTAAAGAAAATGATATGCAGAGAAGGATAAATCAGACCATTCATTTACAACAGTCCAGAGAGGAAGTGTACAAGAGAACACAAACATTCCAAGAAGTTATCAAGAAATTATTTGATAAAAGGACTAAAGAAAATTATTTCCAAGTTGGAAATATAGTTCTAAAGTGGGATTCGAGAAGGGAAGAAAAGAGAAAACATGGAAAATTTGAGAATTTTTGGAAAGGGCCCTACATCATTCATTCTATAAAGGGTCATAATGCATTCTTTCTGCAAGAACTGAATGGAGAAGAAATATTTGGAGGTCCTGTAAATGGTAGGATGCTCAAGCACTACTTCTGTCAAGAATCCTAAATTCAAAGTTTTTGTTCATTGTACATAACCCAGTTGAAAAGAAATCATGAAAAATAAAAAAACAATAAAAGAAAAGAAAAAGAAAAGAGGGCAGATTCAAAAGAGGTATGGCCCCATACCCAAAAAGATAATTCTCTGAATGTAGAAACACTGATTGATAAGATTATTTCAGACTTGAATTATTCAAAGAAAGATAGATTAGGAATTTGAAAAGATATTGGTTTCACATGCTCAAAAAAGAACCAAAGAGATAGATAAGGATGCCTTACAAAGCACAAATCATGGCCTTATCTTTCTAATTTAATCTTTATGCAAAAATAATGTTTGTGTGTAGCTTGTTCAAAATGCCACAACCATGGTTGATTAGACTGTCTAATCCCAATTTGAACCATGCTTTAAATTTTCATGTCAATAGCTAGAGAATCAAAGATTGCCAAATAGTTTAATCTTGGCTGTCAAAGTAGCATAGGTAGGGAATATAAAGAGTTCAACAGCTTAATCTGAACTCTTGGAAGAAATAAGGATAGGATAGTTAGTTTATTTTCAGTTTTCAAAAATAAAATGTCAAAGATTTTGCTAGATCAAATGCACTAAAAAGAAGAAAAAATGCTAGGATAAGTAGGATTGGGTAGCTAGAGATGTTGTTTGAAGAAATTATAGATTGTAGATTGTCAAAAAGTTTTTTTTAAAGAAAAGATCAACAAGTAAAAAGAAGAAATCTACCCAATGGATGAGGCAATAATCTGCTGAAACTCAAAATATTTCATAAGCTGAGGTTCTGGACACCTTGAAAGGATAGCTTCCCTCCCCAAGTGGAGCCACTATAAGTTACCCATAATTTTGATTTTATCCAAAGATGAATAAGTTGAGAATTTCAAATTTATAGAAACAAAATTTGCAGTAAGCATTGTGAGTTCTAGAAATATCACTACCTTCATCATCCTAAGTCTATCAGTTCAC
Source organism: Pinus albicaulis (assembly GCA_034641835.2). NCBI lineage: Eukaryota > Viridiplantae > Streptophyta > Pinopsida > Pinales > Pinaceae > Pinus > Pinus albicaulis. Next base: position 316,602,732 of record CM076569.1, read on the forward strand.
CAAAAATCTTCATCTATGCCTCCCAAAAATATCACCCTTCTGTCTCAAAAAGAAGCTTATTTCAGGCTATTTATCCCTATTTTTATCAGTCCATTTGCCTCTGAAAATAGCCCATTTTCCCTTTATCAACTCTTCATTTCCTTTGAAAAACCCCCTTAAACCATTATAAACACTCTTATTTGGTTTAAAAATACCTTTTATAACCTATCGGAAGCCTCCAAAAGGTTCAAAAAACCCTCTTTTGGCCTATTTTTCCGCCCATTTTAGAAATGAGGCTTTAAGCCCTTTTTCGGGCTTTAACCCTCTGCTCTTTTTTCCCATATGACCTGAGAGCCCTGACCATATGCTAAAAATCCCTTGGCCCATTTTTCCTTAAAAAACCTGGTCTCATTCTTTTCCCCACATGGCCATTCTCCATTTTTAACCCCCCCTTCCCTTGTTATTTCAACCCCCTCCATTACTTTCCCGAACAAACCATAGTCATGGATCTTTCCGATCCAAAGGCATTCGGCCTTTTCCCCCACCATCCTTCCTCTGACCATTTCTTATTTGCACAAACCGGAGAGAAGATCTCCACCGTTGATTATACTCTATCCAACAGCTCCCATATATCCCAAGCCTTTTTACCCCGCCCGACATCCTTTTCGCTACCCGACAAAGATGCTGACCTCACCTCTTGTTCCACCTTCCACCCTACTGATGATCGCAACCAACCTATGCTGTTGATATGGCTCCCCCAGATCCAATGGACTACAATCCATTTCACGCGGAATTTTATGTCAGGGTTTAATGACCCATTTCCATGTCAAATGGGCGGTTTTTCCCAGGACGCGTGGCAAACAATGTATGGAATTACGTTCATATGGGATTTTACCGCTTACCACCTAATCCCTGCGCGATACCACCCGGTTTCACCCAAAACCACTTCTCGCCATTTCACGCCCTAATTCAAATTTTCTCCCTTTCCTCCCAATTCGACTATGGAAACCTCTCCTTCCATGCGCATCCCCTTCCTCAATGCTCCTCCGACACCTCCTAAACCCTGAAATGCAGTATATCCCAAGAATACAGGATTTTATTTAATATTTTGGTTTATATGTGCAGGTTTAATGGTGACCCCGAGCCCGAAAGGCCATCCCACAGTCAAGATAGTGACTGAGGACTCAGGATGATGATCCGAGGGCCTGAAACAAAGAAAGGGATCCAGGGTTTAAGTATGAAGGATGAAATCGATGCTTCATGGCTTTTGATGCACCATAAAACCTTCCAGCGCATCAAAGAAACCTCCTGCACACATAAACAGAGAAAACAATGAATATTAAAGGACAGAAGAATAAAGGATGAAGACTGAGATTAAAGCTCAAATGAGGACTAAAGGATGAAAACACAATTAAAGACAAATAAACAAAAGTTTAAAGAAGTCTGAAAAGTGTTAAGGACAATATGATGAATTACAAAGGCCAAGAGAAAAATTAAGCCTCAAGCACAGTTTAATGATCAAATCTAGAAATCTTAGGCTAAAAATAGCCTCGAATACATCAACAAAGAGCAATTATTCCCTTATAATATCTAACTAACACCTTTCACCTACTTTCTGCCTACAAAGATAAACAGACAATTATTACCCCAATATAATACATTTAAACTATTATCACAGTTATTGTAAAGATAGGATGAAGCCTTAAAAGTCAATTTTTTACCTATTTTTTCCTTAGAAAGTTAAGGCAGAGTTATTAACGGAGAAGTAGTTGCACACATGTTCCTACTTTATGCCTTGCATGGTTTCCAATGCTAGGAATACATTTAATCTGTAATTAATAACACTTGAACCCTAGATCAGCTCCACCTCCTCATTTGTAGCATAAATACTATGTTGGAACTCATTGTATTGTTGGAATTTGGTGACTCTTTGAAGTAATACATAGCTCTGTTGAAGTCGAAAGGAAATTGATGTTCTGGGACTTGTGGATGTCTTGACCTGTTTGTTGATGAAGAAAGCTCTGTCATTGGATCCCTGAGCTTGGTTGTTGGTGAAGTACTCTAACTCTGTTATTGTTATTTCCTATTCCATTATGTTTCATCATTCTCTATTACAGTAGAGTAAAAATTTTAGGCTAAGAAATTTCTTCTGTAAGCACCTTAGCTCTGTTTACTATTCACTGTCTTAATGTTTTCTTCTGCTAAGATATTCTAGAGAATTCTTAATTGCTCTCTAGAACCCTTATGCTTGTTTATTTCTTAAATAGTTCAACACAGTTGGTCTCAAGAATGATTTATGGTTCTTCCTGCTTACTTGCTGCCACTTAAAAACTGTTTCTGAAGTCTCCCTTCAAAGTACCATTGTTTAAAGTCTGCCAAAGAGGTTTTGTTCCGATCATACCCTTTGTAGTTGCTTAAATAATTGTTTTGAAGGTCTTTATAGCTGTAATCAAAGATGTCTAGGAGTTCCCTCTTCTATGAATGTAGTTATTTGTAAATCTTGAATGTTTTCTTATCCTTGAAAGTGAAATCACTAGAAGTTAAATGAGTTTCTCCGCTTCTATATTTCATTGGAGAAGTTTGTCTTGGAGTTATTATTTGCTAAAGTGTGGTTTCTAGAATTTATGGTTAGCCCTGTCTATGGAATTCCTCTTCATGTTCAGATGATGTTTTAAGTCCCTTTGTTGAGAAGTATATATAATTAAGGATTCTTAATTGCCCTTAGTTCTACTTTTCATTCTAAACCATTAATGTCCATTTCATTTCACCTGAAAGACCTTGTAGATCCACTGGCCAAGTTAGATTTTCCCTTTGATATCCCTGATCCATTTAAAAACTTGTTACAACTTCCACTTGACTCCATTTCCCAATGAATTAGAGATTTCCCTTTTCTATCTATGCTACCTATATCATCATGTCCAACCAAACAATATAACAAACTCATGCTTCATGTCTAGCCTAAAATAAACTCTTAAAAGCAAATAAGCTCACATCTTTGCAAAAAATTTAGAGAACCCTCTCTGAGACTAGGAAGGCTAGGTCTTAGAGTTCCAAAGTTTGGTTTTGATGTTGCCTTGTCACTTAGTATGCCAATCTTCCAAATCAAAGGACCACAACAGGTGGCAAGGTCCCTTGCCTTTTGGAGGTATTAAGCACTTGCCCTAGCCCTCTTTGGTATGTGCATGCAAGAGGTGTGATGGTGATTTTGTCTCTTGCCATGGCTGTGATCATCACTTAGACCATGAACCTCTTCCCCTGTTTTACTGTCATTATGACTATGGTTACCCTCGTCTTCATGTTCTGCATTGTTATCAATGTCATAATCTCTGAAGGGCTGGTTTTTGTCATGAATGTCATAACAGCTGTCATGAATATCATGAATATTCTCCTCCTTGTTGTCTTCAATTTCTCCATCTTTTTCACTGTGTTTTGTCTCATGGGTATCAGAGCTTCCTTTTGCCTCTGCACTGTCTAACTCTTCATCTTTCTCATTGTCCTCTTCTTTATCCTCTGTTTCTACTCCTTCTTCACTTTCATCATTACCTTCATCTTCTTTTATGTCTTCATTACCTATCATGGCTTCATCATCATTTGCTGTCTCTGCCTCCTCACTTTCCTCTTTGCTTTCTACCTCTGTATTCTCTGTTTTATTGATTATTTCATCTCCTTCAATGCTCATTTCATTTTAATTTTCAAACATCCTCATTTCCTCCAACATCCTCTTCCACAGTGGGAATTTTTTTTTTCACTTTTTTCACTGTCATTCTCACTGTCCCTTTGACTGTCAGCCTCCTCATCTTCATAAAAATTCTCTTAGTCAGCACTTTGTTCATCAGCATCATCTTTTTCCTTACTTTGGGCTGATTCACTTGCAACATTTCCCTCACTGCCATTACTTTGTTCATCATTGCTACTATCATCCTCTCCATTTGATGCATCAAGAGAAGGGGAAGAAGGGAGGTTTCCTTGAGTTGGGGGTACTTGTGCAGATGAGGAGGGAAAATTTGGTTGATGATGTGACTGAGGATTTGAACTTGAAAGAGGGTTTATTTGGAACATGAAGTGTAACTACCATAATTCACTCTCCCTCAAATGATAATTAATTTGTTCGAGGAGGACAAAAAAAGGGGTTTATTATACATTGAAGACCTAGGGCTTGCAAAAATAGGGTTTAGTCATTCTATAGCCACCAAAATACTAAAAACACTTGAGAGGAGGAGAAAATAGGGCACCTACCAGTTGCACTTGTTTACATGTCTTTGGAGGAAAATTTGAGGGTGTCCTTGAGCTTTTGGAAAAATTTGTTGCAAGTCTAGAGGAAAATTTTCATTAGTGCAGCGCTAGGCCATTAACATAGCACCACCCTCAATTTGCGTAGCGCAGTGCAAAAATGCACTATGGAAAATCCTATTTTCATAGTGCTAGGGTCTGTTAGCGCAACGCCAGTCTATTAGCGCAGTGCCACCTCAATAGAAAATGGGTCCACTTGAAGCCAAGTGTTGATGACCTTCCCAATGTCGGATTCGGGCCTGTGATAGCTCGTTGGAAATATTAACCTATTTACCTTCCAAATAAACCATTTTTTCCCTGATTGGAGTTGATGTACCCTATCAGAAGTTGAGTTTCCCAAGACTGGTCAAAACATGCTGAGTGATGGTGAAGAAATGTAGAGTGCTGGTGCAGACCACTTTTGGAGGTATTCCTTAACTCCAAATTGAGCTCATGATAGCTCATTGGAAATCTATTCAATTCTAATTTTCATTTGACTCATAAATAAATTCATTTTGACACTCCAGCTATGAGAAAAACTGATTTTCCCAAGGTCACTCCAGTAGTGCAGAAATTCTCCTAGGACACCTATATTTTTGACATTGCTCCCAAACCATGATACCTGTGTAAAAAATTAAGGAGGTTTTTCTTCTTGGGCCTGTGATGGACAAAAAAATCTCTCACTTTTTTCAAATTCATCTTTGTTTTGTCAGAAACACAGTTTGAAGCAAAACTTGCCCTAGGTGTGACACATGGCTTGTCTCTTGGAAAGAATTCTTGGAAAAAGATGGAGGCATGATGTTTATGAGTTGGTATGGCTTCATGATTTCTGATATGACCTACCATATGGATCTTTTGCCCTTAAGCCTCTTTTCCATAGCAAACATTATCTTAGTTGGAAGAGGAAATTAGGGTTTGGTGTAGGGGATTTAGGATTGCCTTGTAGAGGGAGGGGAATGAAGGGGTTAAGGGTTGTCTAAATTCTGGGGGAAATTTTGGGGAATAGGGATAGATGTTAGAGAGTAGGGGAAAGTGGAATTTCAAGAATTGAGTGAGGGGAAGGGGTCCAAAAGGGAAAAACACAGGTCTAGTCTCAAAAAGTGTCAAATTGTGGAAATAGACTAGGTTTTGTAGAAAAATGATGATTTTGAGGAATAAGAGTAATGGGAAGTGCTTATGAAGGTATATTAAGGATAGTGGAAGGTGTAAGAGCATCAGGATAAAATATTTGTTGATTATTTAACCATGGAGGTCATGAAAATATGAAAAATTCCCTCAAAAACCCTAGATGGATAATGGAGTCATAGGCAAGGGACAAACAGGGTAATGACATTATGGATGTGAAAATGGGACAGAGATGAGAAGCGTGAGTCGATGAGGGATCTTCCATGAGTGATAGGCTGACTATGACTGATAGAGTAGGGAGATAGTAAAAATTTATCCTAAGGATAATGAAGGCAGTGAGATTTCTAAAATTCACAATATTCATGAATTTTGTTTTTAGAAATCTAGGATAAGCATTTAGTCATCTACAAAATAGAAAAAATTACTGATGGCTAACACCACTCTCTCTAATTTCTCTCTTCCTCCCACTTCCTCTTTCCCCAAACTCTATCTCTCTCTCTCTTTCTGCTTATCCATCCCTATCTATGTCTCTCTCTTTTTCCCTCTCTCTCCCCCCACCATCTACATCTATATTTGTATCTCCCTCCATCTCTCCTTTATCTCTCTATCTCACCTCCCCAAAAGCACATGCTCTCTCTCTCCATATCTATATCTCTTCCTCCCTCCCTCTATCTCTCTCTTCTTCCCTCTTTCCCACCTCCAACTATATCTATATCTCCCTCTTTCTCTCCTTCTTTTTCTCTCTATCTTGCCCCCAAAACATACACACACTCTCTCTATATCTATCTATCTCCCTCCCTCACTCTTCCTCCCTCTCTATCTCTCTCTCTCTCTCTCTCTCTCTCTCTCTCCATTGTCACCCTCTCTCTCTCTCTCCTGCCATATCTCTTCTTTCCTCTCTCTCTCTCTCTCAAACTCTATCATTATCTCCCTCCCTCTCAGCTTCTCTCTCCCCTCCATCTTTGTTTCTCCTTCTCTCTCTCTCTCTCTCTCTGACCCTTCTCTCCTCATCTCTCTCATTTCCTTCTATCTCTCTTCATTCCTCTCCTCTCTCCATATCTCCCTCTCTCTCTCCACCCTTATCTCTCTGTCTTTTTTTATTCCTCCCTCTCTTCCCCCCTCCAAATCCATCTCTCTCTCTCTCTCTCTCTCTCTCAATATTCCTTCATCTCTCTCCCTTTCTCCCCCACCTCCCTCTCCCCCCCACCAACACACACACACACTCTCTCTCTCTCTCTTTTCCCTCCAACATTGTCACTATATCCCCCCCTCTCTCTCTTAAATTTGATCCCATTGTATTGTATTTAAGAATGTATCTAAATTAAAAAAACTTAGATGGTTGTAAATATTAAACATATATTTTGGATCAATCATGTCAAAGAAAATAAAATAATGTAAAATTTAAAGGAATCATGTGCTAGCTATCTTTCCTCTATTTTAGTAAGTCACTTGAGTCTCGTCACTTAGATCCTTAGTTAAGATGGATCTATGCTAGTTCTTAATAATTTTATTTATATTATATAAGATTGAGATTTCTATGTATAAAAATATTCTTTTTTTGAATTTTATTAAAACCTTGATTTATTTTTTATAGGAATATTTTTAGTAGTTGTGAGCATAGAGGGTTTTAGATATATCTCAAAAGTAATTACAATTTTTTTTATTTTATTTTAGATTTAATTAAAAAATGTTATAAAATAAATTTAAAATAAAATATTTATAAAATATTTTTATTGTGAAATAAGTTAGGGTTTTTGAGCATTTGGTATTGATAAGACATGGAATTGGCCCATAGTATTGTAACACTATCTATTTACAAGTTAATAACATCCATGGTAAATTGGGGAAATATCCATGGTTAGAAATCTTGTCGTATTGTTATAAAATATTTTGATTGTGAAATAAGTTATGGTTTTAGGGCATGTGGTATTGATAAACCATGGTAAAAAAAAATTTACGTGCTTATTAATTAAATTTATATATGGTTACCGATTTATTATTTTAATTTATAAGTTAAAATAGATCTTAGTTTATAGCTACTACTCATATGTTATATTTTTTAATTTGATATGTATATTATGGTTTTATTTTATCTAAAAAATTGTTTATAATTTTATTAATAAAAATAAAATCAAAATATAACAAATTGAATTTTATTATTTTTATTACTTTTAACTATTTATTATTAATTGATCCAATATTTAAATGTTTTCACTCATCCTAATACTAGCTCTATATTACTTTTAACTTTTATTATTAATTGAGCCAACATTTAAATGTTTACAGTATGAAGTGATACTGGGCTTTATATTACTTTTAACTTTTTATTATGAATTGAACCAACACTTAAATTTTTACCCTCATTCCCCATACTGGCTTTATATTTACCTTTATCTTTTTATTATTTTTTAATTGAGTGGGCATTTAAAAATGTTGACAATTTTTTTACATTAAACCCACACGTCTCCGGTATAGTAAGTTGTAAAGAAGCTCACTCAATCATGAAATAAGTGTTTTGATACTTACCACACATTTAATCATAAAAATAAAATAAGTGTTTTAATACTTACCACCCATTTAATCATAAAATAAGTATTTTGATACTTATTATAACTTGATATTTACCACTCATTTCGTTTATATATAATTGTCTTAAATTTTAACATATTTTTGGAATCTAGGCTTCTGTGATCCATAATATAAATTAGTAGAAATTCTTTCGGTAAAAATCACATGTAAAAGAACGTGGTCGACGCGTTTCGAACCAACCAGTGTGGTTCATCATCAGGACTATGAGAGATCAGATCCAGACATTAAGTATAAATAGATGTAGAAATGGCTCAACTAGCCGTTAGGATAACGGCTAGTTTGACTAAGAAAAAGTAAATATTCCATAATTCAATAATATAATGGTAAATAATTTAACCAATCTTGGTGCATATATGTAAATTTTTTTATATAATAATCAATTATTATTAATAATTAATAAATATATTTAATTCTTATCCATGTAATTTAACAAAGTATCAATTCAATAGTCAAACAAGGAGTCAAACCAAATATAGAGAACAATAAATAAATAAATAAATAAATGAAAATACAAAATAAAATAAAATAAAATATAAATATAAATAAATATAAATAAATAAATAATAAATAATAAATCATAAATGAAAAAAAAAATAAAAATAAAAAAAAATAAATAAATAAAAAATAAATAAATAAATAAAATACCAATTAATAAAAATAGAAAAATTTTATTATTATTATTATTATTATTATTTACTTTTTCTTAGTCAAACTAGCCGTTATCCTAACGGCTAGTTGAGCCATTTCTACATCTATTTATACTTAATGTCTGGATCTGATCTCTCATAGTCCTGATGATGAACCACACTGGTTGGTTCGAAACGCGTCGACCACGTTCTTTTACATGTGATTTTTACCGAAAGAATTTCTACTAATTTTAACATATTATTCAAATTCATAATTTTTTTAAAATATTTTTCAATAAAATTATATATAGATATATATATTACAAAATTATATTTATACCAATCTATTTTATTTATCTTTTTTCAGAAAGAAAAAATCGTTGTTTGATTAACAGTGCATAGTTCGATAATTACATCCATCAAGGCTGATGAAAAGCCTGATCAAAAAACATACCGTCCCCATGCACAACTTCTAAGGACAAAGGTGTGGAAATAGAAGAGATAATTTGACCAAAGACATCACTGGGGATTTATCACCCATTACAAATTACGAGTCCAGTAAAACAAACACCTAGAGGCCTGTCAAAAGATGGAAACGGGTGGTTGCTGGACTTTTCCATCACATAAGCATTGGGGAGGAGGAGTAAGATCTGGAGGGGTAACATAAGCATACCTTGATGACACTCTGGAGATAGCAATTAACTTTGAAACAATGCTGGGTTTTAACTCATCAACCCAACCAGATCACAGTTGAAGGAATCACCACCATACAAACAATTAGCGCAGAATTGTTGTGTTCATCATGTTTACACTGGAGCATAGCCTACTCTGTAGCATGGACTGATGTAGTAAAAGCAGGCTCTCATGATCACACAATAAGCTGAAAGCAACAACTGAAGGCAAAAAACCAAGAAAAGTGGCATAATGGGAGCATGATTGAGCAGGCTCGCTTGAGGATCAGCATTTACAGATGATTGGGAGAATTGACTCTCGGATAATCCAAACGAGAGGGACTGATAACGCTGGAGTGATTAGAGGCGGCCCCAAAAAACAAAATGGGAGGCCCTGAGAGTATCAGCCTTGGTAGGGAGAACATCTGCGCAGGAAGAAAAGAACAGGCTCGCTTGACCACTTGGAATGATGATTGATAGGTGACAGGAGCCCACCGAAAGACCTGAGTAATGAAAAATCGACCCAAATACTTCAAAACCAGATCCATGTGCTGCAGAACTAAGAATAAAATGGGATATCCCAAAAACAGAGTTGATTAAATTCGTAAGCAGGCTCGCTTGAGTGTTGAAGGCAGAGCGATGAAGGAGATAAGAGTCAAGAAAAAGGAGGATTAGTAGAAAACAAAACCAACATAGATGAAATTAGTTACCGACAGTCAAGGGATAGGGATAGTTGATTCCAATGTACGCTTCCCATCCCTGAAAAGAACCATCTGGATGACCCCGAAATCAGCATTTAATCCCATTTTAGATAGACCATCAGCTCTCATATTCAGGTCTCTGTAGATGTGGGACAATGGAGGAGAGCCTAGAAACTACCAAATATGCCTAATTTTGTTAATCCAACCCTGTAAAACTGGTGATTGTATGTGAAGAGTGCACCCGATGCTTCCTATGACCACAGCCGAGTCTCCATAAATATGAATATCTGTTAATTCCATTTTAGCTGCAGCATATAGTCCGCCCCAAAGAGCCATCAATTCAACTTTGTTGTTAGTACCAGGGCCCCCATTCCAATGCAGATGAATTCTTTCTCTGTCAGAGATTTTTATCCAGGCTCCACAACCCATATTTCCATCTTGACAAGCACCATCGAAAAATATCGCTGGTAGTCCGATCTCATGAGAACGGATTCTTCTAGAGCCATCAATTGTGATGATTTGTTTAGTAGGGAGATCATCTATTCTATATTGTCTTCATTTCAATCTTGTACATTAATTTTAACATTTAATAAAATATTAATGCCCAAATAAAATTAAAGAACTAGACACACCACCTTAAAAAAAAATTCCTCCCTCCACTCTATTATTCTTTAGGTATTCCATGTATACGTATATCGGCTGTAATTTAAAACAATATATTGTGAAAACATGGACACGTCTCTTATATCTTATTCGTTTCATCTTCGATAGGTTAATTTTAATATTATTAATTTATAATAAATTAGAAAAAACACAAATTTGCACCCAGGGAGCACTCCGTTATTCTTCCACTTATCCCATGAATACACACTTCTTTCATCCATTATCATGCAAAACAAGATTTTGGATCAATTAAAATACAAAACAAGATTGGTTTTAAGGACAATTTCTATTTATTATATAAATATAGACGAGACAAAAATTATACATAAATGTAAAAATAGAATATCTATTTCAATACTTGTTCTACAATAGATTATTATGGAGAAATTTAGTAAAAAGGTATAGGGAAAATAGTTAGAGAGAAAAAAGAAGTATTACATTGAAGAATTCAACTAAAGTGTCATCACCAAATAAAAGACTACATTGAAGCTAACATTTTGTGGAGGGTATAGGTTCTTATTCCTCAATTAAGAACCAACTCGCATCAACTTTGGTGTGAAACAAGATGGTGGAAAAGGACTATAGAAGCTTGGGAAGACTGGGTGTGTACATTTTGCACGTCTCCGGCAGTGGAATCCGAAAAACAAACATTTCATTTTGGAATGTGACCCGTTCAAAGACATAAGAGAAAGTTATGAGAATATGTTAGCATCGGTTTTTTGGCATTGTTTTTTGAGCGAGAATATTGTTAGAAGGTTGAGTCAGCTCATCATCAATTTGAAGAATAAAATGACAAAAAGCCAAAAAGAAAGAACTAATAGTCCCATAAACTATTTTTAATCTCTTAAACGTTAAAATAACACTTTTATGTATTCAGTTTTGTATGTTTTTTGAAGATATTAATTATAGTCTCTGTTTTATGTGTTGTTTTTATGGACATAGTAAAGGGATATTAGCTGTCATTAGAAGAAAAAAACAATATCAATTTTGGTTGGCTTATAACTCTCTGAGGTGACCAACAGACCTAGTTTCCTTCGATAGATTGAGACTACCAATAATAGTAAAATTTGTATAACAACATGCTCTTTACAAAATAGAAAATACACAAATACTACGAAATTTACCCCAAAAAAAAAAAATAAAAAAAAAATAAATAAATAAATAAATAAATAAATAAAAATTTCATTTTGAAATTCATAAAAAATTAATTAATTTACAACGCTTTTGTAACGGTGTGAAACAAATTACCATATCATATGGAATCAAAGTTCTATGGTATAGTAAAAACTCTAATACATGTTTGAGTGTGTAACGCTATTTTTCTAATAATATATTTCCCTCAGCATAGTAAAATAATTAAATTATTACGGAAATTAATAGAATATGTATTAAGGAAGTAAAATTCAATTAATGAGTTGTGAGGATTAAAGTTGGTTAACACTTTTCCAAAAATGATAATTTATTTATTTTGCATACTAAAAATAATTAAATTATTATAAAATATATAAATTAATAAAATATTTATTAATAAATTAAATTCTAATTAATTAAATAAGAGCATTAAAGTAGGTTATAATTTTTGTATTGGGAAGTTGAATGCAGAAGGGTATAAAGGATTTTTCTTTCGTTATTTTGTTGTTTATAAATTATGAAAAACTGATTAAGAGATTAAGAATTAGGGATTTTTTAATTGTTTAATTATATTGATATAATTTTAATTTAATTATTAATATTTATTAGGTAGATGTTAGAGATTTAGTTTTTATGAAACATTTATGGATATTTTTAATAATAATTAATATAAGTGAAAATTTTTTATTGATGAATGAACATTAACTTTAGGCAACTCATTTTTTCTTTAAACCCTAAGGGGGTCATGAAATTCCCAAATAGAAAGAAATTTTCCGTAATATTAGTGTGTATCCTTTTAGAATACTATATTTTTAGTGTTAATACAAGTGTCCAAATTCTAGGAGAATCTAGATTGTTAGTTGTTTTGGTGACTTGATATTATTGGCCAAATGAGCCTTTGAAAAATCACAAGTGATCAGTTGAGGTGTTAGGTAATTTACATCGATGGAAATATGTCCGATTTGATCAAGTTTTGTTAGGATATATGTTAATCAATTAAGAATATATACATGTGTACAGTTCAAAGAGTTAGGGGGGCAGAGTAAATAGTAGAAAGAGCTTGAGGAGCAACAACTCGAAATTATTTTTATGAGAGATTTGTAAGGTGTGGAGACAGATAGTGTATTTACCTGGAAATGTAATATGTTGAATAATTAAATGAGTGAGTTAGTTATGATTATGATTTGTTGATTTTATGAACTGTGTGAATGTTTTGTGAGACAAAATTTCTAAGCTTTATTAATTCCCTGATTTAACTCTGTTTGGTGTGACTATGTGAAATCCCTTGGTGAGTGAAATATGCCACATAACTAACACAAGAGAATTATTATTCATTCTATTGTGAATTGGGCCTAAGTTTAGATCCAATAATAAGTTTCATAACATTATTTTGTTGTTAGGAACCTATGATTTTCCTTGCATCCCTATATGTTGATGGTGTGTTCACCGGTATGATATTTGGCGTTGATACTTAATGGAGCTATATTGAATTATGGGTAAAACCACATATATCATGTCAAATATTCTTGAGCAATAATAAGTCTCTCTTGAATTCCTCCACACCCAACCTACATCCATTCCATTAGAACAGAGGAAGAAATCAATTTCTTGATTGGAACTGAATAGTGAGGTTGAACAAAAATCCACAAATTGACAAGGTTACACAAGGTTCCATCAAAGAAGTCAACTAATTATAGAATATTAGAACCTTAATTCATCTGACTCTCCCTAGTGCGCAGAGGTATCATTAAGTCCCACCAAAAGGAAAGTCGTTCTGGGCGGAGTGGTGTAGTTACAGTCAGAGGGAGGTCAGACTAGGATTAGCACCATGACAACCTTGGACTAGAAGCTAAGTTGTACATTAGCTATGGATTTAAATATGTGGAGCCTCAGTTGCAGATCCACAAACATTCGGGATTTTGAGACAAGCACCCATAAAAATATTTCTGAAACCCCTAAACATAGTCGAACACCCGAAGAAGGGGGACTCATGCCCACAAGTTAAATGATTGTGAATTCAAAGCCAAAACTTATTCAAGGTTAACAATGCAACATTGTTGTAAAACGCAGGATTAGAATGATTCATCGTGTTGGGTGCTTAGACCAAGGGTTGGTTGATAGTTTAATAAATTGGTTATGAAGGATCTCAGTGAATCCAACTCACAAAGAGTTATATTAGTGAGGCTATCCAAATAGCCCCGAACTAGTTAGATAGCTTGACCTCCATCATGGTCCGTCATCTATAAGAGATATGGAAAATCTCAATGAAGTTCTACTAAACGGAGAAGCAAAGTAATTAAAGGATTACTGCCACAATTTCTTAGTGATTTAAAAAATGGAAATAATGGAAATAATAAAAATAAAGTACTTCCATTTTGTCAAGTAGTGTCAATGCTCAATTATGCTTTGGGATGGAATCCTAGAATGGTAGCTTGCACTGAAGACAAAATAATTCTCTCTACGACAAATTAAATAGGTGGTCAAACACTAGCCATATTCAACAAGCATAGAGTGGCAAGGGGTGATTGAGATCTAAGTTGAAAATACCCGAAGAGAATTTGATTCAATAGAAACATAGTTTGGTAAGGTTATAAATTTTTAATTTGGATTTTTATTTTTTCACTGGTACAAAATGGCTAATTAGTTATTAAAAAAGCGACTAGAATTTGCACATAAACGACTATTTTTTCGCCGGTGACCAATAGTAGCTAATTTACAGTATCTTATAAGGTGACCAACGTTTGGTCATTTTTAGTTTAGTCATTAATTGGTTATCTCAATTTTGTTGTCTAGTAGTATATTTGGTCATTAATTTAGTCACTGATTTGGTCATTAGTTTATTCATTGATTTGATCATTAATTTAGTCACCGATTTGGTCATTAATTTGGTCATTGATTTGGTCATTGATTTAGTCATTGATTTAATCTTTGATTTGGTCATTAATTGTCACAATTAATGACCAAATATACAACAAAATATATTACTATATGATCACCTGAGAAAACCTATTAATGACCAAAGAAATATGACCAAAATGTTGGCCGTGTTATAAGATACTATAAATTAGCTACTAATAGTCATATATATGCAAGTTTTAGTCATCGTTGAAACTAATTAATGGCCGAAGAAACATGACTAAATTTTGGTCATGTTATAAGATACTGTAAATTAGCTACTAATAGTTGTATATATGCAAAATTTAGTCGTCATTTGTAATCACAAATTTATCATTTGCAGTAGTCATTTATCTTTTTTTGGTAGTTTCATATTCATTATATAAACGACTAATTTAGTAGTTTATATTCATTTCATTTACTTTCATTAATAATCATTCTAAATGACTAATTTAGTCATATATTAATTTTATTTGTGTTCATCATCAATCAATATAAACTACTAATTTAATAGTTTTAAATTGATTTTGTATTCATTATTAATCAACATAAATTAATTTTTATGATTTAAAAAATGTCATATAATGTGCATGTTCATCTAATTTGAAACACAAAGTTGCATATGTTAATTAAAATACTAAAAAATACCAAATGCAACTATAAATGATTTCAACCATATAAATTATATTATATGAAATGTTAAAGTATTAAAATATGGGTTTCCAACTTAATATTGGTTGGACTACAATTTACACACACAATGATGTTTCATCACTTCAAAACATTATCATTGTGTTGTCAAGGCATTATAGGTGAATTCAAAAAGTCTCAAGACTTGACCATCAGTCTTTATATGTGTGTCTTATGCAGGATATTGGCTCTAAGGGTGTCACCATACCAGTTCTCCTCTCTCTTTTTGCATCTGTCGCTCCAATGTTATTGCTCCCATTATTTTTCAATTCCTACGTCTTACCATCAATACTAAGTTCATTTTCCGAAAACAAAAACGATACAATGTAGAGTGTAAGACATGAAAGACATTGAACACTAGAATATAAACTAAATTAGACTATAAATATTTTATACGACATATACTTCAACATCAACAATGTCAAAGCCATTTTTCCCCATACAAGTAAGAAACTCGAACAAATTTTCTTCATTGGGGCGATAATGGCCACTATAATGTGGCCAGATAACATGTATAAACAAAGCAAATAAAATTTCACCATATATAGAAAAGAACACCTTAGTAACTTTGTATTCAAATTTCAAGGAAACCTTAGGAAAAAATCATGCCAACTAAGTTATATGCTAACAATCTCAAGCTGTAATAACTTGTGAAAAAAAATAATATGAGGTGTGATGTTTTATCCTTATAATTTTTTTCACAACAAAATTTCATTTTCTAACACATGAACTTAGTCAAGTACATAAACAACATGTACTCAAATAATAACATGAAAGTAACCTTTTCTGATAGTCATGAAAATATTTTAACACAAAATAGCTATAAGGATTCCAAACAATATAGTGCAATACTAATTTCATCTTCAAGCTTTGGTTTTTGTTTAAATGAACATGATACTAAGTATTTTCAATGTCATAGTTAAAAGAAAAAAAAAATATCAAAAGAAACATCCAAAATACAATCAAACAATAAAGAGAGGATATCATGGAATGGAAATTGCAATTATAAAAAAATTGTTTACCTGTCCACCGATGTCGTGTCTAGCATTCCTAAAAAACATTGTTGCCCAAACTAACCATGAGGTGAAATAATCACAACATTAAAAACCATAGGAATTCCTACTAGAAACATTTCCAAAGTCAATGGCTCAAGTGGCTAAGCGATCTCTAACAACAAATGAACCATATCCAAAACATTATATGCATTGTCTCCCCATCCTTTTTCCAATCACATTTCCTATAACCTGCCCACAATAGAGTCAAGTAACAATCAAACAAAGACATTGACATTTGTTTTTATCTTTTATATCTATAAAATTTGAATCTTATTTGTTTCTGTTATAACTCTGTTGAGACCACCTACTCTATAGTAAGAAATAGCAGAGGAGCCATTAGTCATATCTACCCATGGTCTCTTGTAGGCATGATAGAAGAATAGGTTGAGCCATTAATTAGAATTGCAAAGATATTGAGGAAAGGAAATTAATTATCTAGTTAACAAATTGCACATTGAACCCTATATGGATGAGTAACCCTAAAAAAAGCCAGTTTTATCTATCATATGCCTTCGAAAGACAAAATCACTAACATTTCTTGTAATTTTTTGTTTTGATGTTATAAATTCCTTCTTGGGCTATTCCTATTTCGTAATGGATTTGTTTCCCAGGAAGGATGCAAAATTTGTCTAATGACATGGAATCAGCTTAGTGGATTTTCACCCTACATGCACAAATTTTTGTAATGATTTTGTAGATGCAATTACATAGTGATATGGGTCTAATTAAATCATCTCATTCTTGTATAATTTTTGGGATTAAATCCTAAAATGTTGAATTGAAATATCCAAAATATTGCCTGTGTATTTTAATTTGTCAACAATTCTTAGTTTCTCTGTTTGAAGGAAGTCATAGAACCCCTAGAAGAATTCTATTGTCCTGCGAAGTGGCTGAGGGTTCTTATACTTTTGGAAATAGTGAAAATTGTTTGTAATTCTTCCTTTGATATTTTATCCATCAATGCATCATTACCCTCCTCACCTACAAAACTGGGGAAATATGAAGTCATATTTAACTATCTCTCTTAAATTTATTCTATCATCCTCTTTATAAATTCCCTCAAAATGGTCTGTTGATGAGAAAATTGCTCCTTGAGATGAGATACCTTCTAATAAGGAAAAGTTCATTGATAAACACCATCTTGATGAAATTTTTCATTATAATTATGAGATGTTGAAGAGATAAAATGTCGGCTATTTAGTAAAGGTTATGCACAAATGTTAGTAATTTGGTACAAGGAAAGACATGTGCAGTGAGAGAATTGTGGAGATTCCCTACAACTCTTTTCCCAAATGTGGCACATGAGGATGTATGCTTATTAAAAAACTATATTTTAGAATGTGCACCATTTTGAAGGCAAGACTATTTTGGATGTAGGCGCAGGTAGTTTGACGCAGGCTCCTACACCCGACCCGACATCCCACCTTCTTACCTATGACTACGATCTATGCACTTCCCAACTTGTCAACTGCAGTTGCTCCAATTCTTGGTCACATTGTGCCTAGCGGCACGTCACTGTGACTTAAACTATGCTACTTGACCACATGTGTGGTGGCTACTAAACCTGCACTGACACAGGTCTAGCTGGCTCTGATAGCCCTCCTCCATCCATAAACTAATTATGCTGACATCTACCCTTCTATCGGTCATTTGTGTGTCTTTTCCCTCATGATTTATCAACAGCTGAGTGGTGTTGAATAGTCTAGCTCATGTTTCTTCCTTCTTAGTGAGTTTTCACCTTATGCTTCTTATGGTTTTGTTTTTTTCGAGTGCGGGCTTGCGTGAATGACACAGTTCTTCCACCAACGACTGTCGACCATACCTTCCTACCTCTCCAGGAAAAATACACTCGAAACTATGTGATTCTTCGAGGTGATGCTGGTAGATCCTTTTCTACCAACTGGAATGCCGCCCACCCCTTATTTGTGTAGTTTTATTTTCCTATTGGCAGTATGGTTTGACCCTTATTTCAACCACTTTTTTTTTGCCATGACTGACATAACCTTGTCACTTGTTGAAATTCAGCATTTGTAGTCTTCCCACCTATGTCACTTGATGAGTATGAATTCTTAAAATCTCTTCTATCATTATCCAAAATATTTCTTTCTTGGACACATGATTTTGAAAATAAAGGTATCTTTGCAAGATAATTCCTTGTAAAAATTTCATCTCTGATACCAACTGGCATATGGTCAGTTTTGCAACCTGGAATTGGACCTACACCTATTCGTTTATTACTCAGAAATGTGAATGGTGGAATATCTTCTAGAGCACCCTTAGCATATGGCAGAGGTTGAGCCCTCCCTCCTATTCCCTTTCCAAGACATCCCTTAGGACCAAGAGTCAAGTGGCCAACATCACAAGCTATGTGTGTTGAAGGGCTTGGCATAGACCGGTTTTCAAATTGAGCCCCATCCACAACTCGAGCATCTTGGTAGGTGAATCCACAGTCATGTGGTCCTATATGGGGTTGTGGCCCTTTAATCCCACCCATATGTGGAAGTGAACCCATTTGTGCACATGCCATGTAAGGTGGCATCACAGGTCCTCTCACACCATGATCAAGTGGTGTCACAAGTCTCCGACCTGAATGTCCCATATTGGTACCTTGAGAGCAGCCTCCCTGTCCATGTAGTTCTTGCACAATATCCCGATGCACTTCCTCTATTTTCTTGGGGCCCTAAACTTTCCACCTTTGTTTCCATCCAATCCTCCTCAGATAAATGAGATCCTTCGACATTAACCTGAGCCTAGAGGGAATCCCTTGGTTATTGGACATTTTTTTCATCCTATTGAAGTAAGCATCAATATGTTTCTTGGCCTTTGAATGGTCAATCATATGACCAATATTGCTCATAATTTTGCACAAAGCTTCAACATTTTCGTCTTCTAGAAGCTGAAATTCACCAATTAATTTCTTGATGAGTGCATGCATAATTATTTCGGTCAACATACTTTATTTATAAAGCTCACCAATAAACCTTATATTTCTTAGCATTCGTCATTATGTTGCAGACTTCTTCTCCTGTATTTCTTCTACTGAAAGGATTTTTCACCATCCTCTTCTTCTTTCTTAGCCTCTTCCTCTTCACTTTCATATTTTTCAAAATTTTCCTGACATTTGTTCAAAATAATTCGCTTGAAAACAAAGTTCTCATTGTCTTCATAAAATTCTGGTAATCCTACAGGAAGCTGAAAACAAAATTTTGCATACATTTCACAAAAAGTCGGCTCCATCAAGGCTTTGTCAATTATTTTAGATATTGTACCATGAATACATGATGCAAAGTTAATGTTCAGTTCTTTGACCTGTTCAAAAAAAATTTCAAACTTTTTGGGCATTAATTTATTAAGGATGGATTTAATTTGTCATTTTTCAATTGATCCTCATCAGAAACCTTGCCCACCTCATATCGGTTCTATGATTTATGAATTGTGGCAAGAGAAGGTTGTGGAGGAGGAATCAAACCCTTTTGTGAACCAGAAGCACATTGCCACCTGTTGAGATTCAACAAGATGATGAGCTTAGTGAAAATAGTCGCCTTCACTAAGTGGGCCCACAGGCTATTTTTGGCACAAGTCTATTTTTAGACTATGTCTATTTTTAGACATGATGATCATATTTCAGAAGTTGCAGGATGCTATTTGTGGATGGTTGATCAAGTTAAAAGGATGAAATTATATTTTAGAATATTAGCTTAAGTCTATTTATAGATCACAATCTAAAAAGATGCATGTCGACACATGCCTTTGGCTTAACTGACTTAAACAATGAATTATCTTCTTGTTACTTATTTGAAGGTACAGATGTGGCACATCAGTGGAATGAGGGAATTATGCAATTCCCAAGGGTTTACTAGAGCTAATGCATGGAGGACTCAGTTAGAACTCAAGTGGCAGAGTTATGACACAGTTGGAAGAAGTAGTTATGGAGTTGTATTTAGTTTAACTCAGTTAGACTCAGTTGAGCTAGTTGTATCTAGTCTTACTGATTGATACACTAGTGAGAGTGGAGTGAATTAATTAGTTAATTAATTCACAAATAATAACTCATTAATCAACTGAAAAATACATCAGTTAACTACAGTGCATGGTAGTTTTAGTGGAGACCAGTGGAGAGATAGGTGAAAGGGAAAGTGTGACTGTAGTGATGCATTGATTGCATCCAACACTTAGTGGAGATTCCAATGAGGATTAAGGCATCAAGGATGGAGTAATCCGAATTCATTTAGAAATATCTCTTCAGAGATTAAAGGAGGCAAAGAAGAAAAATAAAGATCAATGCATGGATTTGCAAGATTGGGCCCAATAGTGTATGCCTGGATTGTACCAATTTTAGAGCTTGTGATAAGATTTTTATGTTTGTATGAGATTGTCATATGATCTCCATGTTACATAATATATAGTTGGGGTTTTCAGCTTCAGGCTTTCCCGGTTAAAAACCGTGTTATGTGCGATTGAATATTTTTGTTTATGCTTCACATGTGTGTGCAATTAATTTTTCCGCAAAAGATTAACAAGTGGAATAGATTCAGTATCTTGCATAAAGTTAAATAGTGTGAGATCAGGTGGATCTTGGACATATGAATGCTTATTGCATATAATTTCTACATGGTATCAGAGGATTGTTGATTGAATATTGCAATTGTGAAGTGAGTTTGTGTTGGTGGACAATTCGAATTTGCTACAGAATATTCTTGGTGCAAAAATCGAGTATACATTGAAATGTCTTTCAACAGGTTGAGATTGGAGTATGCCCTTGATGGGAGCTTGAATTACATATCCTGGAAGGACAGGATGGAGGCGGTGCTGGAGGATAATGGGCTGAAGGAGTTCATTGATAGCGATGTTCCTAAGCTAGGATCTAGTGATGTTGCATTACTTGATGCATGGCAAAAGAAGACTAAAAAGACGAGGAGGATTCTATTGGAAGGTGGAGCACATTGTGTCCAGCCCTCACGGGAAAGCCACTCCATTATTAATGTGGAAAGCTTTGACAGACTTGTTCCAAAGTAGAAGTGACCAGAGGAAGTTGGCGCTTAAAGACAAGCTTAGAAAAATGAAAATGGAGAAAGGCGTCAGTATTCCACAATACCTCACGAAGTTTGTCCACTGCAATGATGAGCTGGGAAGTGTGGGGGTTACTGTTTATGAAGAAAACTTGGTGATCTTGGCTCTCCTTGGGCTTCTGAAGAGTTGGCATAGCTACGAAGACTCTATCAATGGACGGGAGAAACTGCCAGGATGGGAGCGACTTTGGTCGGATCTTGTTCAGGAGGAGATAAGGTGGGCTACCAGGGATGGATCTTCATTGAAAAATGAAGATGAAGAGAATTGCGTGTTGGCTTCCAAAGCAAAGAAATTAAAGGGGAATAAAAATCCTTCTAAATCCGGTGTGAAAGGCAAGAAGCAGGACTTGTCCAAAGTGAAGTGTTTTCACTGTCACAAGCATAGACATTTCGCCACTAATTGTCCACAAAAGAAGAAGAATAAGTAGGCTCTTGGATCTGCAGCTGGAGAGGCCTTAGCCTCGCAATTTGAGCTAGATTTTTCCTTGATTGCATGCTTGGTTTCAAGCTTCATGGGATCGGTGTGGTATCTTGACAGTGGTGCATATTTCCATATGACGAGAGACAAAGAGTTCTTTAGTGACTTGGAGGAGAAGGACCTCCAGATGCATATAGAGATGGGCGATGATGGTCGGTACAGTGCGACAAGAATTGGGACCATTACCTTTGAGAGGGAGTCCAGTAATCCATTCTTGTTGAAGAATGTCATGCATGTTCTAGGTCTCAAGAAGAAATTGGTCTCAGTTGCAATGCTGGAAGACAGGGGTTATGATGTTGTTTTCAATGAGGGAAAAGCCTTCCTTTGACATAAAAAAATGGGTCAAACCAACAAGATAGGGGTTCAAATTAATAATCTCTACAAGCTAGATGTAGATGGCTGCGCTGCAATGGTGGGCAAAGCAGAAGAAGTGGTGAGCTAGGATGAGGGCGAATTATGGCACAGGATATTGGGCCATCTTCACCATGGCGCTTTGAAAATTTTGTAGCAAATTTCTACTGGACTTCCCAAAGGCACTCTTACGTAGTCAGATTAGTGCAAAGGATGTACAATGGGTAAGTTTGTGAAGACCACCTTTCATGAGAAGGAGAACCGTGCTTCGGTGATCCTGGAGAGAATTCACACAGACGTGTGTGGACCATTCTTGGTTTCTTCAACAACGAAACACAGGTGTTATGCGATATTTGTTGATGAATTTTCTCATAGATGCTGGATCTTCTTCATGCAAAAGAAGAGTGAAATGTTCTCAAAGTTCTGTGAGTTCAAGGCATTGGTGGAGAAGGAGTCGAGGAAGTAGGTGAAAGCTCTACGGAGCGATAATGGTGGTGAATACATCTTTGGTGAATTAAAAGACTTCTGTAGCAAAGAAGGAATTCGAAGAGAACTTGTAGCACCTCATAACCCACAGTAGAATGGGGTCGCGGAGAGAAAGAACAAAATGATCGTGGGTGCTACACGAGTGATGCTGCATGACTAGGGCCTACCGATGCACTTGTGGGCGGAAGCATGCAACACTGTGGTTTATGTGAAAAACTGTTGTCCTCATAGAGTACTTGGCACGAGTACACTTGAGGAAGATTTTATTGGTAAGAAGCCTGATATTTCTCATTTGAAGAATTTTGGCTCACCTGTTTACATTCATGTGACGAAGGATGCCAGGAAGAAGTTGGAGCTGACTGCAGAAGTTGGGATATTTTTGGGGTATAAATAAACACCCCATAACTATCATGTGCATTTTCCAAATAGTCGGATGACTATTATGTGACGAGATATAAAATTCAATGAGGTGAAAGCCATGAAGTTGTCGCTTGAGAGGGAGCTACACTTGCATGTCGAGGAGGAACTTCTTGTTCCCAAAGATGAGCCTCTGGATGTGGATCAGCCATAGGAGGAGATTTATGGAGTGGAGGAGTCCACTCATGCAGAACCAAACATCAGACAAGGAAGGAAGCGTACCATAGAAGCTGAGAGACTGAAGGTGGATGCGGCACATAATGTAGGAGTTCCTACATCACAACGCAGACAGAGACAGTCACCTGACCGATATACTGGATACATGGCTCTTATGAGAAAGTGTATTGTGATAGAGCCATCTTCTTTTGAAGAAGCAGCGCAGGAGCCCACATGGGTAGATGCCATGGTGGAGGAGTATGACTCCATTGTCAGAAATAGTGCTTGGGAGATTTTTCCAAGGCTGGTGGGAAAATCAGTTGTAGGATCAAGATGGATCTACAAGGTAAAGAAAGCTGCTGATGGGAGCATCGAGAAGTATAAGGCAAGATTTGTTGCCCGGGGCTTCTCACAGATTAAGGGGATTGACTATGAAGAAACCTTTGCACCTGTTGCACGGTATTCTTCCATATGGACCATCCTTGCTCTCTCAGCGCAGATGGGTTGGCACATTCATCAGATGGATGTGAAGACTGCATTCCTTAATGGGATCATTGAGGAAGAGGTGTACATTGAGCATCTTGAAGGATTTGATATCTTCAGCAACGAGTTGCATGTGTGCAGGCCCAAAAGAGTACTATATGGGCTGAAACAAGCACCCCGTGCTTGGTACACTTGGATTGAAAACTATTTCATTGGACTTGGCTTCACCAAGAGTGAGGCAGATGAAAACCTATACCAGATTGTGGTTGAGGGTAAGCTTTTGATCATTGTAATTTATGTTGATGATTTGATACTAACAGGTGATGAGCAGTTGATACACTCATGCAAGGAAAATCTTGCAAAGAAGTTTGAGATGAAGGATTTGGGCCTCCTTCATTATTTTCTTGGACTAAAAATAAGGCAGCGGGAAGGTGGACTGTTTGTGTCTCAAGGCAAGTATTCCCGAGAGATACTGGAGAAGTTTCACATGCAAGGTTGCAAGCCTATCGACACTCCTCTTCCAGGAAATTGGAAGAAAGAGGATGCTACATCGGTAGAGGTAATGGATGCCACTGTTTATCGACAGTTGGTGGGTTTGCTCATGTATTTAGTCAATACAAGACCAGACATATGCTATGCAGTGAACCAGCTTTCACAATAGATGGTTAAGCCTACCAAGCTCTTTTGGAAGGTGGGAAAGCATGTCCTGAGATATCTCAGGGGCACATCTAAGTATGGTTTATGGTACAGACTGACGGATGAGGTGAAGTTGTATGGCTTCACGGATGCAGATTGGGCAGGAAGCCTAACAAACAGAATGAGCACATAAAGAGGGATTTTTAGTATTGGATATATGACAATTTCTTGGTACAACAGGAAACAAAGATCTGTGGCACTCAGTTTAGTAGAAGAAGAATACATGGCAACAAGTTTAGCTGCATGTGAGGCTATCTGGATGAGGAAGATTCTGGTTGGTTTGTTCGGTTCACAGTTAGATCCCACGGTGATTCATTGTGATAATTAGAGTTGCATTAAAATCTCGGTTAATCCTGTGTTTCATGATAGATCTAAACATATTGATATCCGGTATCATCATATCAAAGATTGTGTGCAGTGGAAGATCATGTTTCTTCAGTACATTCCCATGGAGGATCAGGATGCAGATGTTCTGACGAAGGCGCTCACCAGGAGCAAATTCGAATGCCATAGAGGTAGGATCAGGGTGAAGGATAATCCCTATCTTATTGAGAGGGAGTGTTGAGATTCAACAAGATGATGAGCTTAGTGAAGAGAGTCGCCTTCACTAAGTGGGTGCGCAAGCTATTTTTGGTGCAACTTTATTTTTAGACTATGTCTATTTTCAGACCTGATGATCATATTTCAGAAGTTGTAGGATGCTATTTGTGGATGGTTGATCAAGTTGGAAAAATATATGAAATTCTGTTTTTAGAATATTGGGCAAAGTTTATTTATAGATCTTCAATATAAAAATAGATGCATGTCAATTATTATTAGCTCTTAATAATAATCAAACTCTAAACAACAACTTATTCTCTTGGAGCACTTTAGTTCAGTGCACAGATGTGGCACATCAGCTGACAGAAGGAATTACGCTATTCCTGAGGTTTTAATGGAGCTAATGCATGGAGGACTCAGTTAGAACTCAAGTGGTAGAGTTATGACACAATTGGAAGAAGTAGTTATGGAGCTGTATTCAGTTTAACTCAGTTAGACTCAGTTGAGCTAGTTGTGTCTAGTCTAACTTATTGATACACTAGTGAGAGTGGAGTGAATTAATTATTTAATTAATTCATAAATAATAACTCATTAATCAATTGAAGAATACATTAGTTAACTACAGTGCATGGCAGTTTCAGTGGAGACTAGTGGAGAGATAGGTGAAAGGGAAAGATAGACTATCTGTTGTGACTATAGTGATGCATTGATTGCATCCAACACTCAGTGGATATGCCAATGAGGATTATGTAGTCAAGGATGGAGTAATTCAAATTCATTCAGAGCCATTCTTCAGCAGAGATTGTGCAGTTGAAGCAGGCTAGCAGGTGGCAAAGATCGGTGCATGGATTTGCAAGATTGGGCCTGATTAGTGTATGTAGATTGTACTGTACTGAGATCTTGTGATAAGCTTTGTATGCTTGTATGAGATTTTCATATGATCTCCATGTTACATAATATATAGTTGGGGTTTTTAGCTTCAGTATTTCCTGGTTAAAAACTGTGTTATGTGCGATTAAATATTTTTGTTTATGCTTCACATGTGTGTGCAATTAATTTTTCCGCAAAAGATTAACAAGTGGAATAGATTCAGTATCTTGCATAAAGTTAAATAGTGTGAGATCAGGTGGATCTTGGAAATATTCATGCTTAGTGCATATAATTTCTACACACCTATCAACATCAGAATTATTTCTCATTAGTCCAACTTGTGGAAATGGTGCTTGCACATAAGGCCCTCCAGGAAGTATGGCATTCATACTCATTTGTGTTGCACAAATATTTCTTGCAAATCCAGTATTATAACCTTGGCCAAGTCGAAACACAGTAGAGGAACCACTAAGACCCACATCCATCCGCATATCACAGCCATCAGCAAAAGCATCCACTGGCTTGGCCCATTTATCATCATCCAATTTGGCCATATTTCTCCCACGACGTTCAAGTAGATAATTCCCACTTAGCTTCCTTTCAAGCCCTCTTGCAGTTCTTGCTAATGCATCAACCTCTCCTACATGACTTGCAAGTGGTTGCGAATTTCCAAGTAATTCAACATTGTCTGGAAAATTTTCAAAATGATTTGGTATATCTTTGCACTGGTCCTTGATTGTCAAAAAAAAATATCTGTAGTAATTTTTGTCTCCTGAACATTTAGTAACTAAAATAGCTACTTGATTCATAGGAGTTGAAATATCAACTGCATCTTCCTAGTCATCCAATTCTTTCAAGACTTTCTTCTTAGGCTCTTTTGAAGAAGTCTTACTCTTGACAACATCGGTTACTACTTTGGATGGTTCTGGAAGGTTCACATATTCCTCCTTCTCCTCTTGAAACTTGTAAGAATTATATAAATCACCAGTGGGAGCTGCAACATTTTACTTACAGAAAAAATATTCTTTTTCTTCTTCTTGTTGACAACTACCTTGGCAGCATCACCAATATTTGCAACATTATTCTTCACAGAAACATTGGAAGAACTTTTATTCTCCTGTTCTATCCATCTAGCGACTAAATCCTGCTTGCCTTCACTTTCAATAGGAAAATATGACACCTGAAGTTAAGCAGACGTTTTACAAATATCACTATTAGTGGTGGATACTTGACCCTTATATTGTGTGTCAATTTTCTTCACATTGGCAACTTAACCTTCCCCAAGTACTTTAGCACTATCATGGTTAACCCTACCTTTGCTTCTATATCCAAAAAATTTTTTGCAGTCAAAAACATTGTTACCAAACAAAAAACCTGTTTTTTCCTCCAAAATAGCCATATCAGCTTTAGGGAGCACTGTTGTAGCTTCTGATTGTAATTCCCATTCAAACACCTTTCATGTATCCATTGTTGACTGCTCAAATACAACTAACAATTCAACCTTTTTCTCTTTGAGTAGATTTTGATCAACAACCACTATGCCATTGTCAAGTGTATTCAGTTGAGATTCCAACCTACTCTCATGCATTCCATTGATTTTCTCTCCTGAACATGCAAACTAGATTTTTCTTTTCCAGTGACAAAATTGGAAAAATAAGGCAGTTCTTTGTTTATGTCAGCATCAGGTGAACTTGACAACTCAGATGGGGAATTAGAAACTACAACATTCCCATGCTTAGGATGGAGAAAATTTCCAAGATATTTCTTCTCTCTAATTACAGAATTAACAAAATTATTGATGCAACTTTGTCTAGCATTATCGTTGTTGATTCAGATTGTTTATTCTTCACATTTCTAAGTTTTGAACCTTATTTAATGCCATCCTCACTACATGTTGGGCTCTTTAATTTTCCTACAAGAACATTATTGTTATCAAAATTCATATCTTCGCCTGCTTTCTTTACTACTCCAACATCCTTTGTAGAAAACTCCATAACTAGCCCAGAAGTTTATGTTTTTCCTTCATATCCCTCACCAAAGTTTCCAAAATATGAAGACATATCAGAAATGATCAATTCAATCACAGATTCTAAATCTTGTAAAGGTTCCAATATTCCCCTGGAAATATCCCTTTCAGTGATCTCACTACAAATGTTGAAACTCGTGATATCCTTAACAAGGGAGTTTCCACAACAATAACCATGTTTCTTGATGAATTCTTTGGAAATAGTATATTTTCACATTTTGTGGGATTTATAAACGAACCACAAGGATGGCTACATAATTAGGCTTTGGAAGTGAAGAATGTAGAACTGTTTATATAACTAGCTCAAAAATAGCCCCTCCATCAACAACTTTAACTTTCTTCTGTAGGGTTGCCATTAAAGGAGTTGTTGAGGTAGATGATGAAGTATGACTCAAAAATAACTCCTCCACCTGACTGTGAGAACCACTAAGTTTAGAATCCTTTGCAACCACCTCTCCTTTTGACTACCTTTCCATATTTGAAGAGCTTCCTACCAATGACACCTACTGTTGCATCTGTTGCTTTTTAGGCTTATGCTCAGATTTTGTCATCTTATTTGAACATTCATTTGTTTAAAGACCTGCTTGTTTTTTAGATATGTTTTTATTATTTTCACTAGTATGATGATCTAATCTAGACTCAAGTGTATAAACTACAAAACAATTTGAAACCATACCATCAGAGGAGAGATCACATGTTGTCGCAGCAGGCATGTTCACTGGTGACAATTTAATTCCATCTGCTTTATCTATAGTCAATAATTCAGATGGAGGATTGATGGAAAACTGTAAACTACAATTATCTTCATTGTTGGCAACTGCAATTTCAAGAGAACTTGATTGATTTCCAAGAGATTCTGGCAAGGATTTTTTCTTTCCATCCAGAACTTGAACTAGAGTCAGAGTGGTTTTTGAAGCATGTGGAAATGGTTTAAATATATCCAACATCTCACCAGAATGGATCATAGCCAATTTATTTTGTCCTGTTAATGGGCGTGAATCATTTGATATGCCTATTTTGTCTTTAAAGTTTGATGAAAAGTAGATGAAATGTTACCATATGACCCATCTAGCATTGATGAGTAGAAATCCATTGGGCGTGAACCACTTAAAGAAATAGAACTTGAAAGTGGAGGTTTGTATGTAGGAAGTCCTGCTCATGGAGGAATGGTATCTTTAATTGATGACAAAACATTATTGTTTGTTTGCAAATATGACTTCATACCTTTTGGACCAAACTTCAGCTATTCATGAGTCTCAAGGTGAGTGATTTTGATAGCCATATTGGTCCGTTGGGGAATATTTTGAGTTGTTGGTTCGTTGCGGAATATACTGAGATGGGGAATTTTTTCAGGTCATATATTGTTAAGATTTTTCACCTAAATTCCTCACACAAAACCTCTTTTCTTCCATACCATTGAAGTACACATGTTTTTTTACATTTACACATCATGATGCAACCGAGGCTGATAATGGGTGTTGTACTGAAACGAAACTATTCTACACCAAGGAGAACATCTATGACAACATCTCTTCCTGTTTTCAATTGACCATATGTTTGTGGAATTGTCTGACCACACAAGTCATTAGCCACCAATGTCTGATGAGTCTTTGCTAGCCCAAGTTCCCAAGGCAGCCCAACATTTTTTATTCATTTCCAGCAAGATGCTTGAGTACCACCATAATTTCCTAAAATCAATACATGATCTGCATGGCCCTTTACTACACCACTTGCTGTCACTCCAACTCCAACTTTAGAGACCAAATTTATGTTGATTCTAGCTCCTAGATTAGAATTCTATAGAAAAATCCACCAAAATAGTCAGATACGTCTTTATTAACTTCCATCACTGCAAGCTTCATATCTTGAACATGAAACCTTACAACATGCAAATCCCCCCAAAATTTGGTTTAGAGGAAGGCATATGATATCACTTGTAAAACTCTCTTGATATGGAAAAGGAACAAGTGAAAGTTTCATTACCCCAATTGTACAAAGAACATATTATACAAGATTGATTGCACTAGTCAAAAGTTAAAACTCTAGCTTGAATTTAAAGAAATTCTCACTGTTGGAGTCAAATCTATGAAAGTGAAGGATATCCGAACATGGTGTTTGAGATAGACAGGAGTTGTCTTAGATAGAAAGAGGAATATTTTAGGGTCCAATAATAATAGGGATCATAATTTTTAATTGAATATGTTAAAGTCTTGTAATATTGTACATACTTTTCTTTCTGCAAATGTTTTCCCATATTAAAAAATGTAAAGAGGGTAAGTCCTAAAAGAAAAATCAAAGGACTAAAAAACAAAAATATTAAAAAAAATAATATAAATTTCCCACCAAAAAAGAGATAAAAATAGATCCTGAAAGTGTTGCACATACCAATGCCACTACTTTAGATACTTTTGCAAAATAAAATTGTGTGCATCTTGTCAAAAAATGCCACAATCCATGATGATCAAACAATTTAATCTTGATTCATTCATGCTTTAAATTTCATGTAAATATAGTTAGTGAATAAACCATTTAATCTTAGCAGATTATTAGTTAGGTAGAGAATACAAATGATCTCATCCATTTAATCTGATCCATTGGAAGTTATAAGGTTATAAGTAGATTATTTTTCTTATCAAAGAAAAATAAAAGGGTCAGCAAGCTCAAATGCACCCAATAAATGAAGTAAAAAATGTTAAGGTAAATCAAGGGTAGGTAGATTATTTCACAAGGCATGGAAATGATAAATTAGTTCATCTCATATCACTAATATTCCCCTAAAATCCCCTTCCCCTTGCTTAAAACCCCATTGCCACTCTTAGAAGGTTTTTTCCCTTGTAAAAAGTCCCTTTCCTTTTCAAAATACCCCTTTCCCTAGTTAAAAATCCATTTTTTATTTGAAAAACTAATTTCCCCTTTTATTAATTCCCTTTTTCCATTTAAAAAATATAAAAAAACCATTATCCAAAGTTTAAAGGCGCTAATATAAAATGTATCGGGCCCCACTGTAAAAACCCTCCCCAATATCATTTTTAACACTTGTCCCTAATGTATTTTAAATCTTGGATACATATTCACTTACCCCATGTTTATTAATTCCCCGCTCTATATATTACATTAAACCCCCTCTACCACTCATATATATCCCCCACTAATTATCTCGGGTCCCACTTTATATTAACTCTTGCTCAAATATATTTCCCCGGACCCTTTATGTTATTTTAACATATAGTTTTTGTTATATTGCATACCACTCCGCATAACTTATTCCCCATCCCACCTATCAAAATCTGCGCAACTCATCCCTCAACACCCTTCAACTGTCCGATTGGCATGACCTATGATCCAACCATTCCCAAAACATTTCACACTTTCAATTTCCTGGTGTTTAAAACCAATCGGGGGTGAGAAATGGGTGGTTTCGCACCTCCACTCCCCCACCATGCATCAGTCCCACGTTTCATCGCACTCCCAAGCCCGAAATCACTTTACTGCAAAACCACCTCCACTCCCCCACCAACCTGTATCTGTGCATTAAAATGAAACCGGTCACTGTTTGAAACTTCAACCTCTGCGCCAATATGATTAACCACATCTAGTTAAAAGAAATAAAGCCCGCCCTTAAACAGTTTTTCACCATTCTTGTTGAATTTTGCGCAAAAATATTGGCGCCAACCTATTTTCAAGCTAAAGAAACCTTTGCCGACTTATGTTGAAGCCAATATAGACCATAATTCAAGCCTTTTTCTACCAGAAGCCTATGTCGACTCAGTTCAAAAGCTTTGCAGGTCAGAACTAAAGCCTCTGCTATGGCCAGAACCCCATCAAAAGACCAAAACTTCATTTCCAAGTAATCCTAAAGTTCCATAAGCCATTTCTTAAGCTAAAGAAAGTAATAAATTAATAATTGAACAAGTTTAAATGGCTTCCTAGAGAATAATATTTGCTAACCCTCTACAACCACCTGTAATTGATGTTGAACACACTCCTCTAGCAGATAAAGATTTAAAAATCAATGATACAGTCAATTATTTGACCCTCCTAGAGCTCCACTGCTAGAGCCATGATAAATTCATAGACCAAGCTGATGATATCTTCCTCTGGGATTCAAACCTACCTAGGTATATCTTCCCATAGACCTTCCAGTTTCCAAAAATCATCAGACTCTGTCAAATTAATTACTCTCCCAATGGAAGAGCCCTATTAACCCCTAGCAAAGAGATTTTGTTCACAATCACTACAGAATCCATAAACCAGATGCTACAGATCCAACCCAAGCCTGATGAAGCCCCATTGTCTATTGAAATCCTCACTTAATTATATTTAAAGTTGGACTTTCCCAAGAGGTTTCAAATATTCCAAACCTTTCTTCCTCCATTAGTGGAAACCCAAAAGAGTAACCCTCCTTTTTCAGCTTCAATTTTTTTTAGAGAGAACCATAAAAATTGTCACAATGTTGTCTTGCATTGTAGGGTACTTCACAAATGAATATGTAGATGCTTCTATATTAGATTTTCTGTCCATTTTATGCCGAGGACAACCTCCAACTTCTACATTTAACTTTGCTCAATACTTATCAGATGCCATCCATGGGAAATTAGTTAAATTACCAGAGGAAGGAGTGTTTAAATATTCATCAATTTTGTTTCATTTGTTCCTATACTTCCAATCAGAAAGGTTTACAGTTAGCCTTCAAAAATTGGATACAGAGGGTAACCCCCAATCTGTAGTCTTCTGGACATCCTTGATCAGAAAGGATTCCACAGAATTCACCTACAAGGACTTCATTGATTCATTTATTCATCCAGTTGTCAACATGATAAGCAATAGTAGTTAACCTAGGGTAAATGAAGAGATAAAGAAAGTATTTTAGTTTTCAGAACAAAGGAGAACAAGAGACTGGCACTTATACTAGAACCACACTGAAATTAGGGTGTATGGATGTCATCTCACTCCATACAAGCTACCCAAATACCTCCCAATGAGTTTATTTTCATTATAATACATCAGGCAGATCCTAAACTCAGATGAAGTTAATTTCCTGTCAACAAAGAAGAAAACTCAGTTTAAAATTAAGAACCACCTTGGTCCTTTCATTTGAAATAATAGGAATGTTGGTCAACAAGAAGATAAGTGTTTAAAAGAGTTCAATTTCATTAATAGTTTCAAATGACAGTATGATCCTTTGGGAGTCATTAGTAAACTAAGAGTTAAATTCAAATTGACTCCTTTTGTCCATGAGTCAAAACAAGAGATTGAAAATTATTCCAACCAGTCAGATTGGTTGGAAAATACTATGCAAGAGGTAGAGAAGCAAGGTGATACTAGTTCCATCTTGAAAAATCCAACGCCACAAGACATGAACTCAAAAATTCCAAGAGAGGAAGGTTCATATTCTGTTGAAACCACTACTGACACTAAATTAAAGTTAATGTGCAAGAAGAAGCCCAAGCTTAATCTAGTAATTGAGCAAGAATAAATAATTGACATAGTTGAGATTATTGATACAAAAGTAATTGTCAGGGATAATTCACCTCCCACAGTTTCAGAGGAAACACACCAGCCATCAACATCTAGTGCTCAGATCATTCAGAAGCAACATAGTGTTGAAGTTTCTTCATCAAGAAAACTAGTGGACAAAGAACATGATATAATGGAGAAGTATAAAGAAATTAAATTGAGGAATGAGGCATTAAAAGTTGTGCCTTATGCCCAATATTGGAAACAAACTCCTAGTGACCAGAAGAGGTTGCTTTCAGTCTTTGATTATAAAACGAGGAAGATGCAAATGACCTTTTTGTAGCCAACAGTTCAGGCTCCAAAATCATCAGCAGACTACAAGAAAACAACATTTGAAGTTCAAGCTAAAGATATACATCCAATAGATCAAATTGAGTTCCATAAGCAAGCAATAGAAATTATTTAATCCACTATGACTAACAAAGCTATGAGTGTACAAAAACTATAGAATTCTCTAGAAAATATCAAAGCACAATTAAAACTAGAGAAGGATTCCTCACAAGCCAAAGATAATAGAATTAAATCACTTGAATAATTGGTCATGGAGGTTGGATATTATCCAAAGAACATCAAAGTAGTTGAAGAGCTTATCAAGAAGAAGAATGCATACATTTTTGCATTGAAGAAGTAGCTGAAATTACCTCCCACTGAGCATCCACATACTAAAGAAGTTTTGGAGAATGAAGGCCAGAAAGATGAAATGATGAATCTCGTCATTCAGTTGATAGCTCAACTGAAAGAGATGGAGAATTAAATTGATAAATTGGTGTAGGAAAAGAAGGCAAGAATGGAAGCAATCACAGTTACTTCCATTCCTATAACTTATGCATCCACTTTAGTGGCTACAACATTCCCCACTACTAGAACAATTCCAGTGAAAAAAGAAGTTTTAGAAACAACAACTACTACACAAGCAACAAATTCAACAGTAGAGACTCATCCCAATGATGAATAAGGTAAATTGATTAAAGCTATGTAGGACATGTCAATCCAAAAAAATGAGATTAATAGACTTAAGGATCAAGTAAAAAATCTAGAAGATGAAAAGAAGTTGGTTCAAATCATGTATAAATCATAAACACAAAAATCAAAAATATTGATTGACAGAATACAAAATTCAGAAAAATAATTGACGTTGAAAGAAACACTTTCCCAAGAAAAACAATAGCTGTAGCCCAATATCATTAACTCTGTTAATGATATTTGGCCTTCCATCCAAGTCATATTTGAGCAGAAAGATTTGATAAAAGAAGCAAGTGAAGCTGTTCAGAAAGTCAAAGAGGAACTTGGGAAGAAACCAAAGGAGGCCACTAAGATTATAAAGTTTCTTAATTCCAAGAACAAATAGGAATTAGAAAAAATTGGCATAAGTGATAGAACATAAAGAATATTATAGGTAAAAAAGCTAATATCCAAGAGAAACTTGATGACACAACTTGAAGATAAGTGTCAAACCATGGAGTTAGCAGTAAACAGGTTCATGATTAAATTTGATGTTTTGAGGCAGAAAGGTCTGCCTAATACTTTGGTGATTAATGGCAGGTTAATGAATCATGAAGATTATGACAAGAAGATCAGAGAAGTGGCTAAAGATCAGTCCAACAATTCCTCTATGAAAGGAATTCCTACAGGTAAAGTACTCTATCAGACATTTGAAAATATCTTTTACCTCCAGCATGAGGTAAATCATCTCTTTATAAACAAGCCTACATTTTCCAAGTACACTGAAGCAGATGAGATTTATAGGAGAATGGTAAAAATTAAATTACCAGATGAAGAGGCTTGGGAAAAATTGTATGATTTATTGTGAAAGGTAAAAGTAAAAGCAGGTAAAAGAGCAGTCAGGATAAAGGTGAAAACAAAGCAGTCATAGTAAAAGAGAGCAGACAAATAAAGAAGTAAGAGAGCTTAAAGATGAAAGATAGTGTACAAGATAGTCAAAAGGAAGCCAACGTGAAAGCACCAATGTGAGAGAGAAGACAACAAAATATCAAAGAAATAAAACAAAAAAAATAAATAAACATGGACAACTTGCATTTAGTTATATAGGTGTCTCTATCTTCTTGCAGGAAGATATCTTATTTTCCTTGAATAATTCCTAAATCAATTTTAGGATATTTTGTATTAGTTTTTGTATAAATACTTCATAATTCGAAGTATTGAGTGTGGATTCTTGAAAATTTCTATAGTTGTAATTGATATAAATACCTGAGGGTTTATTGTACCATTTTCAAGTCAACAGACAGGAAACGTAATAAAGGCATTTCATTATAGGATTCATGTGTTGAGCCAATTCAGTGAAGTATCTTTCATTTTTTCATGTTTTTCCTTAAGTATTCCATAAACTTGCATGTTTTCCAAATTTAAATGTTTAACAGGAATATTATTGTAGAATTTGTTTAAGTACACTCTGTTCTAAACTGATATTCATTTTAATGTTTTCTTATGATATATATATTTGAGAATCCTTAATTTCTCTCCCATCCTGATTGAACTCTTTCACCTTCCTTCATTATTCGGTTTAAGGAATCTCAACTGCTCCTTGAACCCGATTGAAAACCACTTCACCATTCAGCCTAAAAGATCTGATTTTTCTCAGTTACCTTGCCCTGTGAACACTTCCTTTAGAACTTGATTCTTTCCTGTTTGCTTGATACATTGACTCCATAGCCCAATAGATAATAGAATCCATGGCATGATGCCAGTAATATGCCCCAATGCATACATAGTATGATAGAAAAAAGCAGATATTTATTGAATTGCTTATGATTTTATGTGATATATTAGTTTCCCATATCCTCAAAAACTGTTGAGCAAATAACCTTGTTATGTAGAATCAATGTATTCCTAATTGAAAAAAAGTCTGTATTTGTATTACCAAAGTCTACTCCATTATAAGGGTCTTCATCAAAATCTATAAAGAAGAATTCCCATAAAATTATAAACTTAAAGATTCAAAAATGGAGGAGCAGATGTATGGACATAAATAATGTCAACATCGAAGCACAAGAAAAGGCAAAAGGACTAGAAGATGATTGATTTCCAAACTAAAAATCCAAATGTCCACCACTGGCAATAACTTTCTAACTTTCTTTCATGAAACTACATGGGAGTGCGAATTTAATTTTATAGAAAGGTAAAATCCCCCAAGGGATAATTGATGTAATTGTTTAAAATATCCTATAGATGCTAGTGTCTTCAAAAAATCTATTACTTATGTCCAAGATAAGTAATACCATTATTTCCTCAGGAAGGATTCGTTAAAATATAACTCCTATTTGCAATAAATCATCTTCAACTTTGTAAAATTCCTCACACAGGCTTAGTTTTATTATCTTGGAAGGATTTGGATGTTCATCAAACAACTCTAAATGGTGGGCAAGAAGATCATCTGACACACTTTAATGTTTCAAATCCTATGCTACTGTCACTAAATTTGCCAATGGGGCACGTTATAAAAAAAAATAGGGATTGCAAAAAGTATTCTCCCACAGGCCATGAGTAATGTCCACAGTGGGGTTGTGATCTGGCAGCAAGCCGGATAACTGATGATGAGCCAGGTTCATGATCTAGATGGTATGAAACCTATGATAATCTCATTAAATCAGTTGGGATCACTGGGTTGCGTTAGTAAAAGTGGCTCTCATGGATATCTGGGAAGGATCCAACATGAATGGCCCAGGGACACATTCATATTTATACTAGCCTTAATATTTTTCCTTGCTTTCCTTATTGGATAAGATAGGATATAAAAATATTATAGATTTTGAATAGATGACACAACCTCTTCTATATCTATTGTCCAAGGTTGAATATGCCTCTTGCATTCTCAAGATCAAAGCGTTGGCATAATTGGTCATTTCCAATTTTACTAGGCATGTTGCTAGTTCCATGACATTAGGTTCCAATTTTGAATCCCATGGGTGAGGCGTGCTATCCACTAGTTTATATTGGAGTTTGAAAAAAAATTCCAGAATACGAAAGTGAAGGAAACAAGGGTTTTACTTCATGTATTTTTATAGTTGGCTGATACCATGGAGTTAACAAGGTAGCTCTATTCATCAACAATGGAGAAAATCAGTGACAAATAACATTGATTGTTTATTTTGAATCCTTTAAGTATGAGATCACAAAATAAAATGGTCATATTCAAATTTCAAAGAGGACAATAATCATTGAATGCACAAAAAGTCTTCAATGTACGGAATAATTTGTCCTTTTGCAAAAGTTTGTATAAGGTAGGAGGGATATTTCACCTGACTCCAGGGCACACTGAATGAGTTATAAGTATTCAATAATTTTTGCATAAATATATCAACGTCACTCAAGTAGTCCTCCTTGAGATCTTTGGACACAAATGATGTAGAAATATAACATTTCAGAATTAGCTTCCTATGGATGATTGCAGCTGTGAATTTTGTAGCACCAAGAGTGGATTATGTAGCCTTTACATGTGTGTTATTTGGAGACAAGTTGACTTTTAAGTGAATACTTGTTAATGGGTAGTCTGTGATATTTTTTCTCACTAAACATAGGTAGATTGTACAATCGATGAAGGAGAAATATGCATGGGTATCAGTAGTAAGGGTTGTGCAGGGTCATCCGAAATGATTTTATATGTATGGCTTGTAAGAGAACACTGGAACTATTAGGGTAAGGGATGTTTTTCACCAATGTTCATGTTAGGTCCCTATATTACTAGTATAGTCCCTTATTGTTGTTAGTGTAACCCCCTTATTGTTATTATTGTACCCTTGTAACCCCCATATTGTTATTATTGTGCCCTTCAATTATTATTGTTAGGTCGGCTAGGATTACATTGTGGCCCCATGGACTCCTGTATATAGAAAGGAGGTTTTGTAATTTGAATCATCCAAGAATTGTTCATTTATGTAATGTATTGGAGGTTGCCCCCTCGAAGTGGCTTGATAATAAGGCGTTGATATCTCTTTTCTTCTATTTTTGGAGCTGGTTTCACAACATTTGGTATCAAAGCTTTGGATTTTAGGGTTACCCTTGTGAAGGAATTTGTTTGTGTTCAGAGTATATTTCTTGGAAGTGAGAACTCCAAGGGGAGAAAACTATTTTGAAAGTCCAAAGAATTATTGGAAAGAGTGGAGTTGATGATAAGGTTGCAATTTTTAAAGTTATGCAATGTTTATTTAAAGAGTTAGAGATAGGAATATAATTGGGGACCTCCATATTACATTTGTGAAATACCTTGTCTGATCCAATGATATCGAAAATAAAGCCTTGTTGAGAAAATAGGTTATCGTCATTGAATCAAGAAAATTGTACACTGATGCACTCTACATGATACTCTTCGCATTAAGAGTGGTGTTTCACAAATTTATTTTTATACAAACCTTAGATCACATTAAGTATTTCCTTCCAAGTGGAGATAGTGGCATACTTATAATACTTGTTGTTCTAGGACAAGCAATGATTTTTCACCTATAACAGACTTGGAATTGAGGATCTTAGGCAAAGCAGTACTGGCATTGTCGAATATGCTTACCACAAAACAAATAATTTTGAAGGCTTTCATCTTACTATGTGAAATAAGGATAAGTTTTCAAAGATGTTAAGGATTAAAAATATGAAACTAATGCCTCTTCGAGACATTTAGAAAAGGTCAAGTGGTAGACTTGTTGGTAGATTTCAGTTGCTTTTGAGAGAATAATCCAAAGGAAAATGGATCCCAAACAACCCTTGTTCAATAGCACAGATCTCAAAGAGGGAGGAATGCTCCCATCTTGATCCATAATTATGGTGATAAGGGGACATAGGGTGTATATATAAATATATGTACATGTGCCACATTGGAAAACATTTTAATGGGTCAACCTACAAAATTGGAATAGACCAACCTGTTCATTTTGGAAGCCAACTTGTATACCTCGCTTTGGATGAATTACAAATACACCTTTGTGGGGTATTTGCCTACAATTCCATTAAATTAACCCGAGGAGCATTGGTATTCATGACATGGAGATTTCGCACTTGGTTTGTGGGCTTGCTTTGAGGACAAGCCCTCTGCATGGAGTTTTCATTCATATTTCATAAATTACATATTGTATGTGGAAACCCACTTATTCTATTTCAAAGACTGCAGGCATGTACAAACCCATATATTTCCCTTGAATGCTATAATTCCCAGTCTGAAGTCCCTACATTCACCATTTAAAGAGGACTTTGGTTTGGCTCACGTGATTTAAGGTGGAGGAATATCTTTGAAGACCGAATTACTCTATAATTTCCTTTAAGTCATTACTATATAATTTCCTTAAAATCATAAATAAGTTGTGCTATATATTCAATAGAATAAATATCAATATGTGAGGGCTAATAAGCCCCACATTGGCAGTTTATTTTCTTGTAACATCAATATCACCAATGACTTTATGGCCAATGGAGTAGCCTCCATCACATATACCCATGAATGCAAATATTTTCTACTCATCCTGTATACCTTGAAACTTGATAAGAGTGGACAGAATATTGTGAAGCTCATGAACACAATAGAGAAGTAACAGAGCATCTTTGATGTGCCAACTTCCAAGTGACATTGAATGAAGAAAACTTTAATTAAAATTTTGAACCATAGGCGATAGAGGAAAAGAAGTTTGAACCACAAAATTTTGAAAATTTGGCTATAGTTTACAAATAAATTGATGTTTTTAAGTATTTCATGGAGTTTGTAACAGTGATAAGTGTCTTTGAGATTACAAAATTAGTTTCTATTTCATGAAAAAATCAATGTGTCTCTTTTCTAGTAAAAAGAGCTAGAAATGAAGTTATGGGAAAAGCTAGAAAAGGAAAGTTAATTTATGGGAGAAACCAGCAAAATGATCAAGATGAGTGATTCATTATCATCCTCATATAAATACAAATGGTTTATCAGGAAATATAAATACTCTTCTTCTTGTCAAAAAAGGCCCAATTTTTTTTTATAAAAAATATATCAAAATGGGAAGATTTCCCACTTGTAGTGAACTCCAGGCAAGATAGAATTAAACAAGAATGCAGAAGAGTACACCATAATTCCATAGAAAAATACTTTGGAAATATTGTTAGATTTTAATTTCACATATAATCCTTGAGTATACATGAGTTCACTATCATTTTCTATCATATTCCTCTCGACCACCATGGTCACTGAGAAGACAACTTCCCATTTCCCACTTGACCCAAAGCAGGCTTTGCAGAAAAATTATACCCATCTCCCATCTTTGTACCCAAGCTTCCCCTTACAATGCACCCTATCTCCAAACCAATGACACCCAAACCATAAGACTCTTTTTTCTACTTAAATATAATGTCTCCTAATTAAGTACAAATGAAAGCAATCCATACCTAAAGCAATATCAATGGTTTTCATTTTCACAACAAATCTAGTTCATAGCGTGGAATATATTTTATGTCCATAGCAGTTGATGGAACTTCCTTCCAGCCCAAAAAGCACAGTCCAACCGATAGAAAAAATCAAGTTTACAGAACCCACCGTTTAAAGACAAGGATCACATGCCTATAATACAACCTCTAAAAGTTAGCAATTGGCAAGTGCTATCGGCATTACAGTTGATCAGAGAACTAGTTAAAAATGCATTGGAAACAAATCCAGCTCATTTGATGTCCACAACATAATCTACCACTGTCCTTCGGGCTACCAAAGAGCTAGAGTAACCATCCATATTAACCAGCCAGTTAGTACAATATTGATTAACATTTCTATGAACCTTGGCAATATTAAGGAAGTTGTGTTGTATTTTCTCTTTAATTAGCGAAGCAGTCTCATATTTTTCTACTACTAACATTGAATACCCTTTTATACTATGGGAAATGAAGTTAAACAAGATATCTGAACTCAATACCCTCACTTCTCTATCTACTTGATATTTAGACCTCAGAGATCTGATCATCAACATTATCTAGTCATCATCGCTTATTCCACTCATTGGAATGCAGATATAAGTTAACTCTTTCCATATGAGTTCTAGATCAATATAAAATATTTTAGAGACTGCAGGGGAATCCACTTTTGAGTCACCCCTATGTCAATCTCCCATTCTACACATGTGACAGGTCCTCACTGTACCCATGGAATTATTTTCTCAGGAAACACAGACATGGAAGTAGGCAAATGACATGGGACAGTCATTCAGAGTTCCAAATATTTTATTAGCAAGCATGATTGTGGTCTCTTCCTCTGTATAATACACAATGAATCCACATAGCCCTCCACATCCACATACCACTGGAGTCTGCAATGACTTTTGCAGAATTTAAAGGAAGGAACTGGAGTGAGATGGAGTTCATAGAATGGGCATGGTATATATATTTCATGAATTCATTCATGGAAGTATGGGACATGTTTTTTGATATCATAACAACATCAGGAGCATAATGTGTGCTCAATATAAACCCACTTATGCCTTCAGTTTGGGGCCTCTATTGTTGGCTGGAACATCTCTTTCACTGATATCCAAATCAAGCCTTCCTCCTAACAAGTTTGTAATAAAAACAGATAAATTTCCCACATAGGTGATTCCCGCTTCAGAAAAACTAGTGGTTCCCCTTACAACTTCACTAAAGCTAGCCATTGTAGCCACCCAACCATTTTTATGATAACCAACATAATCATGCATTGATTTCTTTCACCATTGAATACCACCATTTCAAAAAACACTAGAGTGTGAAGTTTTCCAAACCTCTAAGAAAAAAAAATCATTCATTGGCCAATCCTTTTTTTTTGCCTCCTTGCAAATTCTAATTTTTTCACTTAATGTTTAATTCTTCTTGTTAGTATAGTTAATTACTTAAAAGCCCAGGGAAAATTTATCTGGTTTTTTCAGTAGGAAAAGAAAGGCCTTACATACCAACTATTGATAAAATGAACAAACCATGAAAG
Organism: Pinus albicaulis; assembly: GCA_034641835.2. Classification (NCBI taxonomy): domain Eukaryota; kingdom Viridiplantae; phylum Streptophyta; class Pinopsida; order Pinales; family Pinaceae; genus Pinus; species Pinus albicaulis. The sequence goes on from CM076569.1 coordinate 316,645,126, forward strand.
GTGGAGAAAATGAATCCTTGCAAATGCTAACTGTTGCCCTTAATGTTTAATTCTGACTGTTAGTAAAAACATACAAACCGTTAGAATTTTAAATAGTCAATAATACAGAAGGACAACACCCTAGAAAAACTCAAGGAAACAATAATACAACCAGCTAATTTCACTCACAGCATATGCACCCCGCTTTACCAACTATCATGATGGAAACTGTTTCTCCTCAAATTCAATCTCCATGAGTAATTTTTCTACAATATTTTGTGTGACAGTAAAAATCACCTTGATTTGAAGTGATGGATAGATAATAGATATCTAATTTACAAGTTCTAATTTGTATTAAACCTTGCAAGAACAATCCACAACTGCATGTTCTATGGTAATAAAATGATTAATAAAATGGACATCAAAAGATCATAGATGGGCCTTATTTGTTTGAACATATGTAGTGTTCACAAAAGTTTTGTCGATATTTATACTAATGGAAGTCAAGAATGGAATAACCTATGAATGTGGTCCCTAAGAAGAAGAATCTGAACTTTATGTATTGTGCCATGTATCGTTGTGACTAGAGTATTACAAAAAAATAATGTGTTCCTCGAGTTTTTAATATTTATTTTTCGTGTAAGGATGTAGAAGGAAACTTAAACAAGAAACATGTAAAATAATTAAGAAAGATGTAGATAAAACTCGTGGAAGTGTTGATTACTTGTCCAATCAATAATTCCAGTGGTCTTATTATGTAGAAAAATGAGCAGACAAAGGTTTTTATTTTTAATTTGTCATGCAATTTTCAGGGATTGAGTTTGACAGTGAAAACCAATAGTTGACCCTGATTGAGGGCAACCTTGAAAGAACTTGGAAGATTTCGATCAGACCTTAACCCCAACCGAAGACTTTGATACTGCATCTAAAGGTAATCCAGGACGTCTAGAAGTTGGGGTGGAAACCTATTTGTGCTATGGCCTTGAGATAACGTCTCTCCAACTCCTAAAAGAGCCAAAAGTGTAAAATTATGCCATGGAGCTTGGAAAATGTATGAGCTACCATGATAGTCTGAGTTGTTTAGACTGGAGTTGCTCCCTGATTTGTGGAACTGATTGTATACAACCTCAAGAGACCAATATAAAATATTGGAAAGATTTACATAATACTTTAACTATGGCCATATTATAGTTAGATTTATTTTGTGCTCAGCAGCAAAAGCTATTTTGACCCGCAAAAGGTGGCAGTTCTCTGCAACAAGATAATGCGTTGATCAGGTTAGAGTTGTGAAATTTTGTCGTTTATGTGTATCTATGTGTATATTATTGTCTTATCACTAGAAACACACCCCACCACCCACACAATATGCCCCTACTCCCCACAAACCCATTAATCATCCCCATGTCCCCCACATTATTATTCATTTCAAAAATCAACATGCTATTGTATAAATTTAACTTTGTAATGCATCACATATTATTGAAGTAGTTGTTAAAGATATTTATGAGATAAATGAATTGAAATTATATCAATGTCCATTAATGTGGGGGATAGGTCAATTAGACTGGAAAGTTCAACTGCCAATATGGGTGACAGTGGGAGTGCAAAAGACACCATTATTTTCTTTTTACAATTATGAGCTTGAGAGGTTCCTCAAGGAGATAACACATGTAGACAATGGTTTCCACCTTTGTCATATCACAATTTCACTTGTCCTTTCTTAATGAAAATTACCTTCTGTCTCCGAGTCTAGAGCGCCTATAAAGTATACATGTTCTGTTTTATGGTTCTATGATCTTAGGCATTAACAATTAACCTTGATAATGAAGGATCATGGTATTTGACACCAATATAAAGGCAAGGGAATTTTATTAAAGTCCACAAGTGATAAAATATAAGTCAATGTAACTCAAACATACATGCAATATAAATATCCTATGGGTAGTGCTTGAGGCATATCCTCTTTATGGAAGATAGAAACAACACAGATATATATATATTAAAGTATGTAAATTCATATAGAAACATGAGGATGAATCCCCAATGTACACTAGAGAGGCTATCCCCAAGCTTCTATATCTTTTGAAGTTTCTTTCTTACAGTTTGTAATTTTTAGAAAAATAGAATAACAATAATTAGACATGAAGTGTATATCAAAGAGAGAAACATTGCAATTTATAGTCTAGAATAATCCAAATCTAACAATGAAATTATCTTATTCGAAGTTTAATAGATACAATAGTTGTTAGCTATTCCCTAATTGGTAAAGTAATTTATGTGCCATCTGTGTATGTTTTTAAATAAGGGGCAGAATAGGAAAGCTTAGAAGCCTCACCTTGCTTTGAAAATGCACTCAAATTTGCTCCACTCAGAAAGGATACTAAGGGCATCCTTAGCAAGAACGTGTGTCTTGAACCCAATGTCTACCACAAACTTTCTACGATGAACCTGCTTTGTGTCTCAATCATAATATGATTCTCATTAGTATCAGGTTAAATTCTAGAAACTATAATTTATAAAATTGACTACATACTTGTGTGTGTCAACTTGGACCAAAATTTGCACATTATTCTAGTAAACCATACAAAAATTACAAATGCAATAAAAAATTCTGTTGTCGCAAAAAAACAAGTAATAGAATTAAGCAGTCAAATGAAGGAAGTTGGCCATCAATAGAATGATAGAGAAAAACACTACAAGTACACTATTTGAAATGTAAATCCTAGAATATGAAAATGCTCACCCCGTAGAAAGTACTTGGAGGAGGAAATTCATATTTTGGACTCAGATGCTCCACCATATTATCAATATAAAATTTCTTATCTTCCATATTTTTTTTGGACCCTATTTCAAAATAACTACCAAAGAAAAAGGTAGGCACAAATATCTTCCCATTTTCAGCAGATGATTCTGCAAGAAAATTTCTAGCATCCAACTCCCACAGGAAATGTTAATTAAAGTTCAGTATCTTCATCTCAAAAACCTATTACAATTATACTATTGAATATATTACTATAAAATTCATATGTGTTAATCCCACCCATGGTGTTCAAGAGATGTTAATTTATTCCCAAAACCATAAACTATTTTTGGTGCAAAAAAATAGCCACATTTAAAACAAACATGTAGGAAAACACTTGATTACAGTACAATAGTAAATTATCAACTGTCTTTTGAATGCAATCTAGTCAATATCACCTCAAAAAGAGTCAAAACATAGAGAAATCCCATAGGACATATCACTAGCATAGATCCGTATTAACCCCTTATTTATTTAACACCAAGTGAGATTAAAAAGAAACCAGGGTCCAAACCTCTCAATGCTTAAAATATCTATGGTTGAATATAGATATATGATAGTATTCATTATTATTATATATTTTTTCAACGAAATATTGTGAATGATTACAAATTGTGGGGAAATAAAGGTTTGAAATTTTCCTTTTTTCTACATTAAACCACAAAAGCCTGACTGTCACAAGCCAAGTTCAATATGATTTTTTTTTAATTGTTGAGTTATTGTCTAAACTTTGGGGTGGTTAGACTGGATATCATAACTTGTAGGAATACATTGAACCAAAATTTGGTGAGAAAAAGGATACCATCTCTTGTAATTCATGAAAAATAAGTTGGAGGGGTTATGCAATTATGGTTATGGACTTAAGGATTTCCAAGTAATTCAAGCAAGATATTTTCCTCATGAAAAATTTAGTGTCTTGAAAAAACAAACTGACAACATTATAGTCTTCTATGAGAGAAGTTTTGTAAATGTTTTCATAAGTGGTAAGTAGAATACAACTAGGAAAGTAGAGGACTCAAAGGCTTATAGTCTTCAGAATCTTCTAATGCCTTCCAACTTTGGCATGATAATTTCTGCAGTTCATTCCATACACACAACAAATTATCATAAGAATCCATTGTAGTAAAGTCCATGTTGTTACAAAGTGATCTATTATTTGGTGTGGCTAAAAGGGTCTTCAACCACTGCTCGTGTATGGTTGAAAACTCTGCCCTCAATTCACTTGATTTGAAACTACTCAAAAGCAAAGATTTCATAACTTTGCTAGCGTCAAATTTTGCTTTTACTACTGATTTTCAGATCCCAGCAAGCCAGGCTATGCACAGACCATAGATTTCAAGAGAGACACTAGACCTTAGCTTGTACAAAAAGACAAGCTGCCTTTCAATTTCTAAAAAACCCGAACTATAATAAATGTTATCAATATTGACTACTTTCTCAAAAACAATATTAGAATTCCCCTATTATCTAGAATAGTGGGATTTTATTCAAATGAGCATGCCATGTGCTTTAGACTGACACAAGGGTGGGAAGAGAATTCCTTAGTTAAAGGATGATAATGTGTGGCAAAGAGAAACCTACTTTCCTTTTTTTCAACCAAATGTCGAAAAAATTGGGATGCATGAAAAGTAAGCGAATAGATCAAAGTTATTTGTGTTGTCATTAATCTCATTGTAAGTTTGATGTTAGAAGAGGCGGTAAATTTGAAAGTATCTGTAATGTTATCAAACAATAGAAATAGTGGATTAAAGACAACTTACTGCATAAGCAATAACATAACCATCAAATGTAGATGTTCCTCGACCAAGTTCATACAACACTAAAAGAGAGTCTTCTGTCGCATATCGCGGGATTGAAGCAACCTCCATGCATTCAACAATAAATATACTTTTCAAAGAGAAATTTAGATGCTTTATCCAAGATGGCTTCAATATTTATTCAATATTTTTTGGTCCTCATTGTATCAATCTAAATAATCTAGTCAATCTCATAATACAATGTGTATTATATTCATTAATTATGATTTCATAACATCAATCTTATCCCATAAAAAGTTTGCAATATAGAATCACTTTCCCCAGATATTATACGGTCACTTGCACCGAGACGAGTAAAAATAACATCCACTGCTGTTAGAGTACATTATTCACAAGGTACATAACACCCAAGCTGCAAATCTAAACAAGAATGTTGAACAAAAGTCAGAATTCAGAAATATTACCTTGACCATTTTTTGCAAAACAACATAGATTTTTATTTTTCATAGGAAGATACACTCAGAAATTATCACTGATAAACAAGTGGCGTGCAATAGTGTTGATTTTCATCCCATATTTGGTCCTATTAAAATAATTTCCCAAGGACAATCATTCGCTCCATTGTTCCCAAGGTCAACATCATTTGGAACTGTCAAACGTCCTTAGCCTCCCACAGCCTAAAGATGCCATAAACCTTTGATGCTGAGAATAAAACCTTATTTTCCGCCTCCCAAGATATCATTTTCCACTTCAGGAGAAAAATAATGCTCTGCATGTAGATCCATTTGATAAGTTTTCCAAAATAGCAAAGCCTAGTAGCACATTAATGCAACCAATGGCATCAATAATCAGTGTCCAATATGTTGCATGCTGACAAAACAAGCTTGCAGTTGAATTCAATGTTTCGACCTCATCTAGACACAGATCACTATCCTAGCAATATAAATACTAGATATATTAGCAGATACAAACCACAAGTAATAAAAAATTACATAATATGCATGGAAACAAGTGTAAAGCATAATATTAATAATATCATCTTATAACTTTGCAATATTAATTATAAATAAAATACATATTTTTACAACTTTTACCCTGTGAAAATACAAGAATTTAATGTAATTCATATTACAGTAGTCAAAATTCCAATCAAAAGTTCAACTTAATGTGATTCAAATAGAGAGTTACTGATGAACATCCTGCCAATGATGAAATCACACTTAATTAAGTAGACATGTTGATTCATAATTCCTTAAAATTGGGATAATTTGGATACTGAACCAATTACATACACAACCTATAGATAAAAATACAAAGGTACAACATATGAATTGTTGAATTGTTGGATGTTTAAATTTTTTGAAAAAAAATTGACAACATTATTTAACCAACCCTTTGGCTGACTATTGAAAAATTATATAATAGACTAAAAAAGAAGTTATGTCACATCCTGCTTGAGAGAGAAAAGAGAAAGAACACGGAAATAGGGTGTCTCTTTGTCTACTGCCATTGTACTCGCATGAGGAGTTCTCATAATGATCCATAACTGACCATTTAATTAATATATGTTAATTTTATCATTAACATTAACATTAACTATAGTTGACCGCAGGAGGGCTACACATGTGGAATTTTTACTGGAAGGGATGCATGGCCGTTGTTTCATTGTAGGTTGACCATTTGACCAACATTGACTTCTATAAATTTTGGTTTGTTTGACCAATGTTTACTTGTTGTTACTTTGACCAAATTTTGACTGATGTTTAGACTTGTACTTGGTTCAAATTTCTAGACAAAATTGATGATTTTGTAAACCTTGTTGAAGAATAATTTCTCCTAAGAAAAGTTGTTGGGTTTTCTCCCAAAGTTGGGTTTCCTAGGGTAATATTTGTTGTCTTCATTGTGCATGGCTATCTTTCTATGATCTTTACAATTTTCACTGCATTTACTATTGATATCTTCTGAAGTATAATTCCTCAATGATAATGGTAGAATAAATGTTGGTTGGAAATCATTAGGAAGTAATTATCTGAAAGAAATAGTATTCTACTATGCCCTTGTAGAAAATTCAACAGGGATGTCTTCATCCAGAAGGAGATCTAGGAGAACTCGTTGACCAGAAGACATCGAAAGGAAATTGAAGAGAAATATGAGCTTGCTCTTGCTACACAATCGAAAAAGGAAAAAGGGAAGGGAAAATAGAACCAGAGTGGAGGAGGAATTTCACAAAATAAAAAGGACATGAAAAAAGTCAAGTGCTTTTCATGTCACAAGCTCAGTTATTTTCCTAGTAAGCTTCCAAACAAGAAGGGAAATTGAAAGATATCTACAACAACCACTACAAAAATGAATGAGAAGACTGAAAAATTTGAGAAAAAATTTTCCTTGGTGTCATGCCTTTTTAGAACCGTCACGAGAGGTTTTTGGTTTGTGGACAATGAAGAATCTCGTCACATGATGGGATCCTGAGACGTCTTCACTAACATGACCAAGGATCCTAGGATATACATGTAGAGCTTGGTGATAAGGCAAAGTATGCAATAGAAGGTATTCATAGTATTGAGTTTCAAATGGACTCAGGTGGGTTCATGAAGGTGAACAAAGTATTGTATGTATTAGGTCTGGAGAAGAATATCCTTTCAGTTTTGGCTATAGAAGACAGAGAACTAGAAGTCATCTTTGTTGGAGTGATAAAATTAGAAGACTAAATAAATCATTAGAATTCATGAAAACTATATATCACTAGTAGTAGGCCATATCACTAGCATAGATCCATAATAAAAAACGAGAATGATAAAATTTATTAGAGTTGTCTACATTGTTATCTTCCTATGTGTTGGAGCCAACATATATCCCTTGCTTCCCCTATTTTCATTTCAGCTATGTTTCCATGGATTAACTTCCTTTCTTAGGTTGTTGTAATTGTTAATGTTCGGGAGCTCTGTTGCAAGATACATGAATGTTATGAAGCTATCATTTAGATGACCATGATTTTGTAGAAATTCATGATGTTGAACAAGCTCTTTGGAGGCTCCATTACAAGAAAATTGAAGAGTTTCGAATGATAAATTGCAAAAGTATGGCTGCAACCACAACTACCTCTTTAGGGCTCACTATTCCCATTCCTAGAGCTAAAAATATCTCAAGAAGTGAGCCTGTTCACAAGGTTTTGAAAAGCTTTAAGAGTTTCTTGTCTGAAGAAAAAGGATTTTACCATGAGTTGATTTTTAAGCTCAGGCCAAAGCATGGGTTCTCCAAGACTTCTTCTCCACTGAAGAGATTAAAATTGTATAAACAATAAAAAAGTTTTGTAGATTCAAAAAGATGTCACTTATCATGCCATCACTCCTTGATTTATTTAGGTGATCCTTCCCAATACAATGAACTACATGGATATGTAGATGGGAAAAACCATGATTGGTCAGTTGGTCCTAATTGTTGACTAAAAGAGACTTCTTTCTGGCCAGCAAGTGGGAACCCTCATAATGAGGTAGGTATCTATCTTGGAGCATTTGTAGAATAAAAATTGAGTTCTAGCTCTTGCTGAAAATGTCAAAGTGCCATTTTAAATGCATAGTCATTTCAATTCTTCTAATGATTGTAGTTTAGTTCTCAACTAAGACTATATTTTTAATCTCTAAAGCCATTAGCTTTCTTTCTGCCACTTTTATCATCTAGGTATGGTTTCATAGTTGCTTGCAAGTTTGTTTCATGATATTCTTTCCAGATATATATTTTTAAAACTTTATAATAGTTTTCTAGTTGTTATTTACAACTAGTTGTTTTGGAAACCTATGTGGGGGATGAGTTGCTAGCTGTATACCACTAATTTTGAAATTTGGTTTTTGAAATTCCTTTTCTGATACAACAAGACAATCTAATTTTATTTCTTGAGAAGGTAAAGAGGGAAATTTACTTAATCTTTTATTATAAATCCGTTTGGTTAAGTTGGAGTCTATCTTTTGTTAACAACAACTAAGAGGGCACAATATGTTACATTGTGTTGAGAAGAAATCTCATAAAGCCTTTAGACATGTTATGATGGTCTATTTTATGAATCTATATTATTCTATAACATATTTCATATGAATGGCTGGGATGGTGGACCCAAAACATATGAGGTAGGGTATCCTACCTCATTGCTTTCCAGAACACATTTTTTGTGTATGAGAAACCCCTAATGAAGATGTAACCACCCTACCCCTATTAGCTTTTGGTACCTTGAAAGTTTTTCCAAGACTCTAAGTCCTGGGTGTGGATGTGGCAGAATAAGGTATAGGTACAGATATAACAGTTTGGCCAAGGAGGTGTTGGAACAAGTCGTTACTACAATATAAGGTATAGAAAGTAGTATTGCAGGTCCTTACATACATGTGGAAATCTTATCAGATCTGTACATAATTTATTTATGTGCAGCATGACGGTCTGTGGATGAGGGCGTAGCAGTAGAGTATACAAGAGGGTGCACCAATAATTTTATAGATTTTAACATTGTGACACGCATGCATGCACCAACAGTAGATAGGAAAGGATATTGTTAGATTCAAAAATTTTCATGTTGTTTCCTAGTTAAGTAAATGAGGGCATATGCATTTTCATGTGTTGGTTTTAGTTTTATCAAGTTCAAATTTTTAGTTCAAGTTGTCGAGATGCTTTTCTGACAACATGGGAAAATATGATTTTAATGTTTGAGAAGGTAAAGAGGGCACTTTACTTCATCTTTTATTAAACATCCTGTTATCACTCCAATAATTCTCAAGGGTTTTTAATATTTTTGGTTTAAAGAATATTAGTTTAAGCCTTCACAATTTTGTTTTGAATTTCTATAAATTTCAGCCTATGTGAAACTTGTTTTTATGCCATAGTATTACAGCAAATTAGACAGCTTATTCCTGGATTTTTTGTATTTAAATTTCTGTTTTAGAATATAGAGAATAAGATCTGTCAGACGGCTTAATCCTGATAGATAGTAGCTTAGGTAGAGAATTTATGAGTTCAACTGTTTAATCTGAACTCATGGAAGAAATAAGGATAGATTTAGATTAGTTTCCTGCTTTCAATAAAAGAATAAAATGTTGATGTCAAAAGGTTTGCAAGTCCAAGTGCACCTTATGAAGAAAAAATGTTATGAAAATAGGTTGTGTAGGTAGTTGTTTGGGGAAAGAAATCTGTTTGCTGATAGAAAGGATTGATCATCTTTTTTAAGCAGCATGATCAAAGAAGAAAAGGTTGTCAAGGATATGGCACAGTTATACATTCCAGAGATAAATTTCTAAAGTTCTGGACACCTCCAAGGAGCTGCCATCCCCAAGTGGAGCCACTGTTAGCCATCAATAAAATTTTGTCATAACTAATGATGGCTAAAACAGGTCTTTAGTCTTCAAGAAACAAGTTTTAAACCAAAATTGTGAGTTCTTGAAGCCTTGTTGTCCCTTGTCCAAAATATCCATTCCACTGATATTTGCACTTGAAAACCTTCAAAGTAGCCCTGCTGTTATAAAAGAGATTGCTTTTAGGCCACTTCCCCATCTTTTCACCTTCATAAATCCTTCTGCAAAAACCCCCCATTTTCCTCATTTTACCCTTTATTTTCTCTCAAAATCCCCTTTGAACCTAATAAAATCCGTTTATTCTGGTTTAAAACCCTTTTTTCACCTTATCGAAATCCTCAAAATCCTTCAAAAAACCTTCATTTTAGTCCAAAACCTTCATTTTTAATATAAGGCCTTAAGCATTTTTTGCTTAAGCCCCTAGCCCCTTTTTCACAGTAAGACCAAGGCCCGAGACCATTGGCTAAAGGTTTTAACCCCCCATCTCCATCACACTTTGGAAATTCTGAATTCCTTGTCCCCAGACCCTTTACTCCGTCGATGGCCGATCTTCCGATAAAATCGCATCCGTCCATTCCACAAGATCCGACGGCTATCAGCGCATCGCAATTCCCTGCGGATGATCTCCCCCTCCGATGGAATACCCCGCCAATAAGATCCCTACCGTTGATCTCGATCTCCATCCAATGGTCTGCATTGCCCTCCATCGCATCGACACATCGAAAATCCAAAATCTTGCCTGCCTGGACCACCTATATGCGAAGCTCCGATCGCATCTCCACCGTTGATCTCAATCGTAATCAGACGGTCCTCTGTCCATCGCATCTACCTCTCCCATCGGCCATCGGAACATCGTAGTTCCAAAAACCTCCTTCCCGGACCCTCTTCTCCGATGATTGCCGATCCGCCAAAGTTAATCCTGACCGTCCATCTCCCTAATCCGACGGCCCACATTACTCTTGCATTTCGTCTCCACCCTTTTCATTCTCCTTCGTTGCCCAATCCTAACCATTGATCCTGTTTTAGATCAATGGCCCAACCTTCATCACATTTTCACCATCCCCATGAAACCTCTTCCACCATTTTTAATCTCCGATCTCTGTGATTTAATCTGGACCTTCCATTCCTCCCAGATCAACGACTTAGGTTCACTACGGGGGGATCTGAACAAAGTGGCCCGTACTACCTAGTCCCCCAGCAGTTCGTCTCCACCATTGATTTTTTCCCTAATCCCACGACCAGTATTTCCACATTCAATATGGGGGCACCTCGCCGACAAGATCTTGTCGTACCCTACATCCCCCCGCACTTGATCTCCATCGTCGATATAATCCAGATATGATGGCCATCGCTCATTTTCCTTTATAATCCCGCCGGTCCCACCTGACCGCGCTGGGGCTTTTTCATTGTGTTTCTTCCAATCTCCATCATTCATTTCCCATATCTAACGATTCCCATTGATCCCCTCTGTTGCTCTTATAAACTCATTTTCCCATGTAAAAAACCCCTCTTCCTAAGTTAAAACCTTTCTGCCCTTTGTATAAAGGTGGGCCCTCCATCTCTTATCCTTTCACCCGCGAGCAGATCTCAACCGTAGATCTCCTAGATCTGACAGCTATCACTGCATCTCCCAGTTTTCCTTCCCAAACCATGTTCTACACCCGTGCCCCTTGCAAAAAGGAATTTTCCTTTGTATTTCCCCTCCATATCTGTCAAGTCCCACATCAAATCTGAGCCATTGATCTTTCCCGATCAATGATCCTCGCATCAATTCCCACTTTTAATCCACCAAACATTACCCCACGTCACCTCAGACCCACCATATATTTCCTTCACACATATTTTCCATTTGTCACGCTCGCTTACAACCATAAATCTACCCCCCGCTAGATTGGATGGTCTAAAATTGATTTTGCATTCATTTCACCAAAAGAATTGATCGTGCGTTTTCAACGTGAAAATGGTGGTTTTTGTTGGACACACGTTGCCCAGGGACCTGTATCGCGTTCCCTCATGGAAAAACCATTTATCTTCCATCATTTGCGTGAATACCACTCCAGTTTTCTGCAAAACCCCTCATCACCAGTTCACGCCCAACTCACATTTGAAACCTCGGTTCTTGGATTTTCTCCATAAAACCCTCCCTCCACACATTTTTCCTCCTCTACACTGCTCTTCTGCCTTTGCCTAACCTCTGAAAGCATTCAACCACTAAATGCATGGTTTTATTTAATAATTTTTTTATGTTGCAGGTTTTAAATGGTGGCTAAAAACATGAAGCCATACCACAGTAACGGTAAAGTGACAAAGGACCAAGGATGACGATCCTCAAGGAAAAATCAGGCAGAAAAGGGATCCACAAGGTTAAAATTCCAAGTATAATTGATGTTTCATGGACACCGGTTGCACAGTAAACCCTCCAGCGCAACAAAAGAAAGCCACCTGTACACAAAGGAAAACAATGAAGATCAGCGAAGAAACAGTGAAGACAGAAGATCAAAGGATAAAGGTTAAAGCATAAAGCTAGAAAATTAAAAGCTTAACCTGAAGATTAAAGGTGAAAGACACATTTTGAATAATAAAGATGATTAAAGGAGCCTAAAGTCAAATCAAAGGCCTAATCAGTGTTTAAAGTATCAAAGACAAAACAGATCAGCAAAATACCGCTTCAAAATGACAGATCATTGAAGCAATTAATCCCCAGAAAGCCAGAAATGCCACCTGCCAGCTTATTTGCCTCAAAATAATACAAGGCTAATCCACAGTTAGAGATATTTTCTAAAGACAGCTTAGAAAGTAATTTCCAGCCTACGAAAGCCTCAAAAGTCAACAAAAGTTACCGAAGTTGATGAAACTTATTGAAAAAATCAATTAACAAAGTTAAGATATTAGATATCTTCTCCATTAGGCCTCTCAAAGGCCGAGAAGAATTTACTCCATATTAATTGGAAAAATAACCCTTCTTTGCACTCCAACACCTCAATTCATCTATAAATATCATAAGAGGAGCCAATTGTAAATGTTGGTTGAATACTTATTGAATGTAAATAGTTACTGAGGCTGCTGAGGCTCTGTTAGTAATTGAAGAAAGATAGGCTGAGAAGAGAAGTTTGAAGCTATAAATACCTACTGGACTTGAAGATTGTAACTGGTTTGAACATCAAATATACAAGCTGATTTATGGGATCCTGGTCTATGTCAATGGTGATGTTTTTCTTATTGTAATTGTTGTTTTTCTCATGTTTTCCATACTGTCCACTTTCTTTGATAAAGAACAACAAATATAGATTAGGATTTACTATGAAGGTACTCTAAATCTCACTGATAAGCTTTATCTTTATGTTTTCTTCTAATTGTGTTTTGAGGATAATTCAATAGAGTATAACCAGTGAAGTGTTGGTGAGCCCATGTTTCCTAAGTACAACTTGAGATATTGTCTTTGAAAATTCTTGAAACGTTTGCTAAGTAAAGTTGAACTAGAGAAGTCTATGGTTAGCCCTGTCCTCTAGTTTATCTCCAACAGTTGTTTTGAAAAGATCCCTTAAGAGTATGCCAAAATCAGGCTAGGTTAAAATTCCTTACTTGATCTTAGGCTATTCTTTGTTTATCTTAAATGTTTTCCCTTGAGAGTATGTTGAAAGCAGGATAGGTTCAAAGTCCTTACCTGATCTTAAGCTGCCCTGTGTTTTCTTATATGTTTTCTTCTTTCACCACACTTCTTAATGTTACATACCACAAATCAACTTAAAGAGATCCTTTGATATAGATAACTTGCCCCATGGACCACTCTTGAAACTTGTTGTGCAATTAAATCCTTTTGTGACTCCATAGCCCAATGGATTGATACTGTCTCTTGCCTATCCTATCAGTTGAATCATTCTTTCAACTTATCTACACCTTTAACCTTCAAAAGAATTCCTTCATTTTGATGATATCCTACCCAACCAAAACAAGCAAAACCCTTGTACTTCATAACTATCATAATATCATATCATAAGACTTAAAGAAATATCTTTGAAAACACTTATATAGAGAGATCCCTCTCTGAATCCAGGAGGGCTAGATCCTAGGATTTCAAAGTGGTTTTGATGTAGGCCCTGTAGTGTTTGTTCTTGCCAATATTGAAAACTACGAGAGTCCTAACATAGTGGCGACCATACTGGGGAGAATATTGAGTAATAGATAACTTCACAACTCAACGAACTCCTATTTCTAAATGAGACAAGTGTCATCGAGACACGTTATTATTGATTGTTGATGGTGAACAACAACCAAGCCTTGAAAACAAGTAAAAATCCTTCACCTAGCAACTCCATTGGTATTTAGTAGGCCTACTGACCCCACTAGTTTTTCCTAAGACTCGACTGGGAAATTAATTTTATCCTTCAAACATTATTCAAACCCAGTTAAGAAGACTTTGAGGATTGAGTTTTTTTTTAGAAATATTAGTTAGCCTTTAAAATACTGTCATACTTGGCTGAACTTTTCTCATAATTGGGTCTAAAAACACCACATAGTGGCTTCTAGAAGAATTTATACTATAGCCTATCCTGACCCAAATCCTCCTGGGATAGTTGATAACCCAGAAAGTATCCTCAGGAAATATCCTAAGCCCAAGACTTCAACTATTGCCAGACCAATTCATAGAGCTAATTCTGTCCCTGAAAATCTTACAGCTCTGCAAGATACACAAGTTGACTTACCATCCATAAGAAACCCATCCAGAACTAAGTCACTTAGTGATATAGATCAGTTAGACTTTGAGCCTCCACACTCACCCCAACATAATGGTGAACATACTGATAGCAGAGAAACTACCCCACCTGATCTGCATTTCATTCATAACTTTGGTTTCTCTCATCCTAGATCTACTCAACAGTATCTTGCTAGTCCAAGTACTTCCGTTATCCACACACCCACTGTTCAAACCACTCCATCCCACCTTCCCCCTCCTTTCATAAACCCTCCACCTATAAACCCCCCATTTTTTCCACAACCTCCTATCATGGCAACATGGTATGCTCCTCTAGTCCTTCCTTTACATTTAGTCAATTTTCCACAGGACTATCAGTACAAGATTCCATTATATGATGCTAGTAGTTCTACTACTGCTTTATAACATGTGGACAAGACGAATGCCTATTTTGATAGAAGTGAGATATATGATGAAACTGTTAAACTTAGATTGTTTGCTCAAAGTTTAGGGGGAGAAGCAAGAAAATAGTTCAAAAACTTAACCCCTAATAGTATTAATGACCTCCAAGCTTTCCATCAAACATTCATAAACAAATGGGAAAATAGGAAAAAACCTTTCCAAATACTTTCAGATTACAAAAAACTCAAGAGAAACACTGGGGAAAGTGTTCAAAATTATTGCACTAGATTCAATAGTGTTTATAACGCACTACCCCCAGATTTGAAATATCCACAAGGCTCATCTTTGGCCAAATTCCTTAGAGGATTTGATCCTGAAATAGCTTATCAGCTAAGAGAATGGGATCCCTTAACTTTAGAATACATGCAGAAGGGAGCTCTTAGTGTGGAAGCAAATCTGATGGAGAAAAGAACTAGGATGAGGAACGAAAAGAAAGTATCATTTAGGGATGAAGCTGCACCTTCCACATCTAGCTCAAAAATGGAAAGGATGATGGAGTAGATGATGAAGAGGATAAACATTTATGAGAGAGCACAATCTAGAGAAAATCAGTCAGCTCCTCAAAATAGAAACCAATCCCAGAACCAAAATCAGAACTTTAGGAGGAATCAACCTCAAAGCAGACAAGGAGATGCTGATCAACAGATCAGATCTCCTTTCCAAGAAAATTATGTTAATGAGGATGGATAAACAATTGAAAAAACAGAGGATGATAAAATAAACATGTTGGGAGTAAGCAATGAGGATTTTGATTTCCTCCATGAAAGAAAACAAGGTCTATATACACCCTATGATGACAAAAGACAAGAAATTGAATACTATTAACAAGAATTTGCAAATGCCATCATAGGATCACCTAAAAAATATGACCTAATAAGTAAAAAGAATCAAGAAACTCCCAGGAACAAAACCTCTGATAATTTTTCCAAAAAAAGCCCTGTAAATACTTCCAAAAATATAGTAGAAAATAATAAAACAGTGGCAGAAAATTTGATCCAAACAAGGGAAAAAACACCCAAATCAATGAAAAATAGAGTGGTGACCCTAGCAGCACTAGCGTTCTAGCTAATTATCCTGAAAAAACCATTTTGATTGATGTAAATAGTGGAAATCAGCAAGCTGATTTTGCTGATGAATCAGTGACTAAGAAGGTTGAATCAAACATTTTGAAAAATCAGATTCCCTTTAGCCTAGAGAGTGAAATTGCCAAAATCAAAATATCTGTCCCACTCACTGAGTTTGTCACTCAAAATGTATATAGATCTCAAGTTTTGAAAGCTTTTAACATAGAAGATATTCATGATACTTTTAACTTGAATGATGATACAACAGAGTTTCTATTTGGTCCTAAGATTGAAGGAAAATTTCAAGAAGAAACCACCCCTCCATTCTACATCAGTTTGAACATCCATGATAATATTTTGCACAATTCCATGCTTGATTCAGGAGCATCACATAACCTCATGCCCAAAGTAATAATGGAAATATTAGGCCTTGAGGTAACTGGACCTTATAAATATTTATATTGCTTTGATTCAAGCAGGGTGAGATGCCTAGGCCTTATAAAAGATCTCTGTGTTAACTTAGCTCAAATCCCAGCCAAAAGCTTAGTGATGGACATTGTAGTGGCTGATATACCCCCCAAATATGACATGCTTCTTTCAAGATCATGGGGTGCTAAGTTGCAAGGTAATATGCAAATGGATATGACTTATGCCACCATCCCTGTCTTCAGTCAACCTAGAAGACTTTATAGGGAAACACACATGAAATACATGGTGAGTAACCAAGAAATACTAGAAAAATCTCCTCTCTATTCCATACACACTGACCTTGACTCATTCATTTTTTACAATGATGAGATTCCTAATGAGCAAGAGTTAGTCAATGAAACATCAGCCAATATAGTGGTCACTCCACATCCAAACATAGTGGCAGCCATAGAGGGAAAGGAGAAATCATTAGATCAATTTTCCAACTCAGAAATTCATAGCAAAAAAATTAAAGGTCTTGAGGTCAAAAACAGTCACAAACATAGTACCAATCAAGGAAATCTAAGAACAAATCCTAAAAACATTGAAAACCCTGAGAAACAAAACAAAATTCTACATAGTGCAGGTCCGTACACAAAACATAGTGGTGAACAAGAAGAGAGTAAAACAATGAAATGAATGACAAATCTGAAAATAGTCCTCTTTGGAGTATGAGTTTTGATGGGTCTTGCTCTAAAACTGGTGCAGGAACAGACATATGGGTGCACAACATTGAAAACAATCATGTTGAGGGTTATTCCTATATATTAAACTTCCAATGCACAAATAACATAGCAGAGTATGAGGATCTCCTTTTAGGCCTATATTTATTGAAAATATTAGGGGCCAAGAGGATAACAGTACAAGGAGACTCAGAGTTGATAATTAGGCAAGTAAATGGGGAATATACTACTAAACATCCCAGACTTAGAGCCTATAGAGATGATGCCATGGACTTGTTAAAAACATTTTCTAAATTCCAACTTACCTTTGTCGCAAGAAACCAAAACATTCTTGCCAATGGACTAGCCTTTGCTGCTAGTACTTGTCTAAGACCTTATGAAAGAAAACAATACATCATCCAAGTCAAATATAGACCAGCTTTCCCGGATAATGAAAAATACTGGCAAGTGTTTGAAGGAGACAAACAAATAGAAGACTTCCTACAGTTCATAAATGAATTTGAGGTGCATAACTCAGATTCAGAGTATGATGAAGATTTTCCTACTGAAGAAAATCCACTTCTTGAAGAAGAAAAGTCTCCTGAGATTGCTGATATAAATCTGTTAACCCATGAACCTAAACATACAACAGAACCAAGCACAGATTTAGAAAATGAAGACTTAGAAGTGCTGCAATCTAAATATCAAAGCTTGCCAAAAGGACTGGTCTCATTAGAAGAATTGTTTGACTTGAATGATGTGGCCAAAAAGCCAAAACTAGAACCTATTGAAACTAAAGTGGAAGAATGTAACATAGGCAGTGAGGAAAAGCCCAAAATGATCAAACTATCTAAGACACTTCTAGTTGACATTAAACAGAAATACATTGAGCTTTTTAGAGAATTTTCTGATGTATTTGCATGGAGTTTTGAAGATTTTAAATCATATGATACAAAAATAATCTAGCATAAGATACCCCTCAAAGAAAACCAGAAGCCTTTTAAACAAAAATTGTGCAGAATCAACCCTGTTCAATTACTTATGGTAGAGAAAGAAATTAGAAAAATGTATGATGCTGGAATTATAGTCCTTGTTAGATACTCAGAGTGGGTGTCTAATATTGTATCAGTTAGAAAGAAAACAAGAGAAATAAGGCTTTGAATTGACTTTATAAACTTAAACAAAGCCTCATTAAAGGACAATTATCCCTTGCCCAAAATGGATCATATCTTACAAAGGGTATTTGGTTCTAAAATAATTTCTTTGCTAGATGGTTTCTCAGGCTACAATAAGATTTTGGTACATCCTAATGATCAACTTAAAACAACCTTTACTACTCCTTGGGGTAATTTCATGTATTTGAAATGCCCTTTGGTTTAATGAATGCTGGTGCCACATTTCAGAGAGCCATGGATATAGAATTCTCAGAAGAAATAGGTTACTTCATTGTGATTTACCTTGATGACATCACTGTCTATTCTAAAACAGATGAAGAACACCTAATACACTTTAGAAAATTATTTGAGAAATGCAGAAAATATGGGTTGTCCTTAAATCCAAAGAAAACATTGTTCGGTCTCCAAGAAGGTAAATTTTTTGGACATATCATATCTGAAGAAGGGATAAAGATAGACCCAAAGAGGATCGATGGTATATTGTAAATCAACCATCCTAGAAACATCAATAAACTTCAATCTTTCATTGGGAAGATTAATTTCTTGAGAAGGTTCATACCCAATCTAGCTGAACTCCTTAGAATCATGACAAATATGCTTAAGAGAGAAGGAGTTAAATGGACCTTAGAAGCAAAGAAATCATTTGAGCTGGTAAAACAAGCACTTACCAAAACACCAGTTCTTATCAGTCCTAATTTTACAAAATATTTCTTCATATTTTCATTTGCATTAGAACACACAGTAGCTTCTGTCCTATTACAGAAAAACTTGAAGGGACAAGAGCAGCCAATTGCATTTTTCAGCAAGGCATTAAGAGATGCACCTTTGAAGTACAATATAATGGAAAAACAAGCTTTTGCCTTAGTCAAAGCCTTAAAAGACGTCAGAGTTTACATTTTTCACTCCCACATTATAGCATTTGTGCCTCATTCAGTTGTAAAAGACATATTGATCCAAGATCCAGATGGAAAAAGAGGAAAGTGGATTGCTGTAATTTTAGAATATGACTTATAAATCAAGCCTACTAAGCTCATAAAAGGTCAAGGACTAGAAAAACTTATGGCTAAATCCAACTTTCAAGTTCTTGATATAAACATGTTTAATGAATTAGATGATCAGGAGGAGTTGACAACTCCAATTATTGAAGATCATTTTCTGAATTCATCTTGGTATGCTGATATTTTGTATGTGTTACTCAACCTAAATGCCCCTCCTAGTTTATCTAAAACAAAGGAAAGATTTTTAAAGTTGAAAGCTATAAATTACTGCATTTTGAATAAATGTTTATATTTGAAAAATGCTAGTGGATTATTGCTTAAATGTTTTCCTGAGAATGATGCAGATAAGATCAAGCATGAGTTTCATGAAGGAGAATGTTGAGGCCACCTATACTGGAAGTCAACTGCTAACAAAATCCTTAGAGTTGGTTACTACTGGCCCACCCTCTTTCAAGATATCCACAAAATGATTATTGCCTGTCACAAATGCCAAATCTTTGAAGGCAAAAGAAAGATGCTTCCCTTACCTCTGCAACCAATCACTGTTGAAGATCCTTTTTAACAGTGGAGCCTAGAATTCATTGGGGAAATCCATCCTTCCTCATCTGCCCAACACAAATGGATCCTGATAGCAACAGAATATTTTACCAAATGGATAGAAGCCATCCCTTCTAGGAATGCCACTAACTCAGTTATCATTTCATTCCTTGAAAACCATATACTGTCTAGATTTGGCTGTCCTAGAAAGATCATAACTAACAATGTTGCTGCATTTGGGTCTAAAAATATGGTGGAATTCTGTCATAAATATCAGATTATATTGGGTCATTCTACAGCTTATTACCCTCAAGGTAATGGGTTGGAAGAATCCTCAAACAAAATTTTGGTGAACATAATCAAGAAGTTGCTGGAAGATAAAAAGAAATCATGACACAGTAAGCTAGTACATGCATTATGGGCAGACAGACTAACAATTAAAAAATCAATTGGAATGTCTCCTTACCAGCTATTTTATGGAATAGATGCAATATTTCCAACTAGTCTAGGAGTGCTAGTCATGAAGCTGATCCAAGAAGTACAGTCTGAAGATGTTGATATGACAAGAAGAATACACCAGACTATACATCTACAAAAAAATAGAGAGGAGGTATACATCAGAGCACAACTACAAGAAACATCAAGAAGCTGTTTGACAAAAGAACCAAGGAAAGTGACTTTAAAATTGGTGACAAAGTATTGAAATGGGATTCAAGGAGAGAAGATAAGGGCAAACATGGAAAATTTGATAACTTATGGCAAGGCCCTTATCTTATTCAATCTGCTATTGGAAACAAAGCATTATTTCTGCAAGAATTGGATGGAGCTGAATATTTTAGAGGTCCAGTCAATGGCAGGATGCTCAAACATTATTTCTGTTAACTGATATTTTAGTTTCAAAGCTTTTTATTCATTGTATATAACACTGCTTTTAAATTTGAAAAAAGAAAAAAATACAAAAACAATAAAAAAAGGGAAAATAGGGCAGATTAAAAAAAAAAAGGTACAACCCCATACCAAAAAAGAAAGAAAAAATATAAAAGTGTACAAGCCTAAATGCCACTACCAAAAGAGAGCACTGCTATTTGGTCATAAAACCTAATCCTGACTAGATAGATTTCAATTTATTGTTGATAGGTTAGTGAATTAGATTTTCCAAATTGTTTAATCTTGGCTTATCAGTAGACTAGATTAGGATAGAAAAACAAAGGTTCAAACAAGCTTAAATCCTGAACCTGTAAGTTTGATGAAGAATGGCTCTAATTAGATCAAAACATGAGCCAAAGAGAAGAAAAAGAACTGGTTCCAACCTACTGAAAACTTGAACTAGGTAAAAAATAAAAAGATGGCTCTAAAGAGACCAAAATCTGAGTCATAAGAAGAAGGAACAATATTCATAATTTTCAGATCTTAAGCCTTCACAATTTTGTTTTGAATTTCTGTAAATTTCAGCCTATATGCAGCTTGTTTTTATGCCATAGTCTTACAGAAAATCAGACAACTTAATCCTAGTTTGTTTGTATTTAAATTTCTGTTTTAGAATATAGAGAATAAGATCTGTCAGACAGCTTAATCCTGACAGATAGTAGCATAGGTAGAGAATTTATGAGTTCAACTGTTTAATCTAAACTCATGGAAGAAATAAGGGTAGATTTAGATTAGTTTCCTACTTCCAATAAAAGAATAAAATGTTGATGTCAAAAGGTTTGCAAGTCCAAGTGCACCTTATGAAGAAAAAATGTTAGGAAAATAGGTTGTGTAGGTAGTTGTTTGGGGAAAGAAATTTGTTTGTTGATACAAAGTACTGATCATCTTTTTTAAGCAGCATGATCAAAGAAGAAAAGGTTGTCAAGGATAAGGCACAGGTCTACATTCCAGAGATAAATTTCTAAAGTTCTTGACACCTCCAAGGAGTTACCATCCCCAAGTGGAGTCACTATTAGCCATCAATAAAAAAAATTTGTAACTAATGATGGCTAAAATAGGTCTTTAGTCTTCAAGAAACAAGTTTTAAACCAAAATTGTGAGTTCTTGAAGGCTTGCTATCCCTTTTCCAAAAGATCCATTCCACTGGTAATTTCACTTCAAAACCTTCAAAGTAGCCCTATTGTTATAAAAGAGATTGTTTTTAGGCCACTTCCCCATCTTTTCACCTTTATAAATCCTTCTGCAAAAACCCCCCATTTTCCTCATTTTACCCTTTATTTTCTCTCAAAATCCCCTTTGAATCTGATAAAATACCTTTATTCTGGTTTAAAACCCTTTTTTCACCTTATCGAAATCCTCAAAATCCTTAAAAAAACCTTCATTTTAGTCCAAAACATTCATTTTTAATATAAGGCCTTAAGTGCTTTTTGCTTAAGCCGCTAGCCCCTTTTTCACTGTAAGACCGAGGCCTGAGGCCATCGGCTAAAGGTTTCAAGCCCCCATCGCCATCACACTTCGGCGATTCCGAATTCCTCGTCCCCAGACCCTTCACTTCGCCAATGGCCGATCTTCCAATAAAATCGCAGCCGTCCATTCCACAAGATCTGACGGCTATTGGTGCATCGCAATTCCCTGCCAATGATCACCCCCTCTGATGGAATCCCCTACCGATAATATCCCGACCGTTGATCTCGATCTCCATCCAACGGTCTGTGCTCCCCTCCATTGCATCGGCACATCAAAAATCCAAAATCTTGCCTGCCTGGACTGCCTATATGCAAAGCTCCGATCGCATCTCCAACGTTGATCTCGATCCTGATCGGACGGTCCTTCATCCATTGCATATGCCTCTCCCATCAGCCATCGACACATTGCAGTTCCAAAAATGTCCTTCCCGGACCCTCTTCTCCGCCGATCACTGATGTGCCAAAGTTAATCCTGAACATCCATCTCCCTGATCCGACGGTCCACATTACTCCTGTATGCAACTCCACCCTTTTCATTCTCCTTCATCGCCCAATCCTAACCGTTGATCCTGTTTTAGATCAACAACCCTCGCTTCATCGCATTTTCACCAACCCCCTAAACCCTTTTCCACCATCTTTAATCTCTGATATTCGCAATTTAATCTGGACCGTCTATTCCTCCCAGGTCAACGACTCAGGTTCACTGCGGGGCATCTGACCAAACTGGCCCGTACTCCCCAGTCCCCCCCGCAGTTTGTCTCCACCGTTGATTTTTTCCCCAATATGACGGCCAGTATTTCCCCATTCACTACGGGGGCACCCCGCCGACGAGATCTTGTCGTACCCTCTGTCCCCCCCAAACTTGATATCCACCGTCGATCTAATCCAGATCCGACGGTCATCGCTCAATTTCCTTTATAATCCTGCCAGTCCCGCCCGAACGCGCTAGGGATTTTTCATTGTGTTTCTTCCAATATCCACCATTCATTTCCCCGATCCAATGGTTCCCCTTGATCCCCTCCGCTGCTCTTATAAACCCCTTTTCCCATGTAAAAAACCCATCTTCCTAAGTTAAAACCTTTCCGCCCTTTGTATAAAGGTGGGCCCTCCATCACTTATCCTTTCACCACATGAGTAGATCTGACGGCTATCGCTGCATCTCCCATTTTTCCTTCCCAAACCATGTTCTACCCATGTGCCCCTTGCAAAAAATAATTTTACTTTGTATTTCCCCTCCATATCTGTCAAGTCTTGCATCAAATCTGAGCCATTGATCTTTCCTGATCAATGATCCTCGCATCACTTCCCGCTTTTCATCCACCAAACAATACTCCATGTCACCCCGACCCCACCATATATTTCCTTCGCACATATTTTCCATTTGTCGTGCTTGATTACAACCATAGATCTGCCCCCCCCAGATCGGACAGTCTAAAACTGATTACGCATTCATTTCACCAAAATAATTGATCGCGCATTTTCAACATGAAAATGGTGGTTTTTCTTGGACACGCATCACCCAGGGACCTGTATCACATTCCCTCGGGGAAAAACCATTTACCACCCATCCCTCGCGCAAATACCACTCCAGTTTTCTGCAAAACCGCTCATTACCATTTCGCGCCCAACTCACATTTGAAACCCTAGTTCTTGGATTTTCTCCATGAAACCCTCCCTCCATGCATTTTTCCTCCTCTGCACTGCTCTTCCGGCTTCATCTAACCTTTGAAAGCAATCAACCACTAAACGTAGGGTTTTATTTAATAATTTTCTTATGTTGCAGGTTTTAAATGGCGATTAAAAATGTGAAGCCATCCCACAGTCACGGTAAAGTGACAAAGGACCGAGGATAACGATCCTCAGGGAAAAATCACACAGAAAAGGGATCCACATGGTTAAAATTCCAGGTCTAATCGATGTTTCATGGACACCAGTTACATAGTAAACCCCCCATCGCAACAAAAGAAAGCCACCTGTACACAAAGGAAAATAATGAAGATCAGTGAAGAAACAGTGAAGACAGAAGATCAAAGGATAAAGGTTAAAGCATAAAGCCAGAAAATTAAAGGCTTAACCCGAAGATTAAAGGTTAGAGACAAAGTTTGAAGAATAAAGATGATTAAAGGAGGCCTAAAGCCAAATCAGAGGCCTAATCAGTGTTTAAAGTATCAAAGACAAAATAGATCAGCAAAAGATTGCTTCAAAATTCTAGATCATTGAAGCAATTAATCCCCAGAAAGCAAGAAATGCCATCTGCCAGCTTATTTGCCTCAAAAGAATACAAAGTTAATGCACAATCAGAGATATTTGCTAAAGACAGCTCAGAAAGTAATTTCTAGCCTACCAAAGCCTCAAAAGACAACAAAAGTGACCGAAGTTGATGAAACTTAATGAAAAAATCAATTAACAGAGTTAAGACTTTAGATATCTTCTCCATTAGGCCTCCTAAAGGCCAAGAATCATTTACTCTGTATTAATTGAACAAATAACCCTTCCTTTCACTCCACCTCCTCAATTCATCTATAAATATCATAAGAGGATCCCATTGTAAATGTTGGTTGAATACTTATTGAATATAAATAGTTACTGAGGTTGCTGAAGCTCTGTTAGTATTTGAAGAAAGATAGGCTGAGAAGAGAAGTTTGAAGCTGTAAATACCTATTGGACTTGAATATTGTAACTGGTTTGAGCATCAAATATACAATCTGATTTATGGGATCCTAGTCTATGTCAATGGTGATGTTTTTCTTACTGTAATTGTTTTTTTTCTCATGTTTTCCATACTGTCCACTTTCTCTGATAAATAACAGCAAATATAGATTAGGATTTACTGTAAAGGTACCCTAAATCTCACTGATAAGCTTTATCTTTATGTTTTATTCTAATTGGTTTTTGAGGATAATTCAATAGAGTATAACCAGTGAAGTGTTGGTGAGCCCATGTTTCCTAAGTACAACTTGAGATATTGTCTTTGAAAGTTCTTGAATTTTTTTCTAAGTAAAGTTGGACTAGAGAAGTCTATGGTTAGCCCTGTCCTCTAGTTTATCTCCAATAGTTGCTTTGAAAAGATCCCTTAAGAGTATGCCAAAAACAATCTAGGTTAAAAGTCCTTACTTGATCTCAGGCTATTCTTTGTTTATCTTAAATGTTTTCCCTTGAGAGTATGTTGAAAGAAGGATAGGTTCAAAGTCCTTACCTGATCTTAAGTTGCCCTATATTTTCTTATATGTTTGCTTCTTTCACCACACTTCTTAATGTTCCATACCACAAATCAACTTAAAGAGATCCCTTGATATAGATGATTTGCTCCATGGACCACTCTTGAAACTTGTTGTGCAATTAAATCCTTTTGTGACTCCATAGCCTAATGGATTGATACTGTCTCTTGTCTATCCTATCAGCTGAACCATTCTTTCAACTTAGTACACCTTTACCCTTCAAAAGACTTCCTTCATTTTGATGATATCCTACCCAACCAAAACAAACAAAACATTTGTACTTCATAACTAGCCTAATATCATATCATAAGCCTTAAAGAAATATCTTTGAAAACACTTATATAGAGAGATCCCTCTCTAAATCCAGGAGGGATAGATCCTAGGATTCCAAAGTGGTTTTGATGTAGGTCTTGTAGCATTTTTTCTTGCCAATATTGCAAACTACGGGAGTCCTAACAACTGCTTCCAGTATTGGGTATATGTATCAACCTTTAATTCCTCATTCCTAATCATGATATCTTTATACTTCTTCATGATATCCTGCTCTTTTTCTGCTGATTTACTGGATGAAGACACTTCAACACTATGATGCTTCTGAATAATCTGAGTGTTAGATGTTGAAGGCCAGTGAGTTTCTTCTGAAACTATTGGAGGAGCATTTTCTTTGACCATTTTATCTGTATCAATGATCTCAATAGTTTCCACTTGTTCAATTACAAGATTTAATTTGGGCTTCTTCCTGTACATCAATTTAAATTTATTTTTCAGTGGTAGTTTCAGCTGTGTATGATCCTTCTTCTCTGACTCTTTTCGAGTTCCTATCTTGTGGGGCTGGAGTTTGCAAGATGGAACTAGTATCACCTTCCTTCTCTACCTCTTTCAAAGTGTTCTCCAACCATTCAAGCTGATTGGAGTATTTCTCAATATCTGGCTTTGATTCATGTACATAAGGAGTAAATTTACATTTGACTCTTAACTTGCTTATAACTCCTAAAGGATAATAATAACATTGGAAAATTTGACTGAACTTAAATTCCTGCAAATATTTTTTTTCTTGTTGACCTACACCTCTATGGTTGCAAATAAAAGGACCAATCTGATTCTTTGCCTTAAACCGTGTCTTCTTTTTTGTTGACAAGAAATTTACTTCATCATAGTGAAAGATCTGCCTGATATATTCAAGTGAAAATAACCTCATTAGGAGGTATTTGGGTAGCTTCTATGGAAAGAGATTATATCCATATACCCTAATATCTATGAGGTTCTGATAAAGGTACCAATCTCCTATCCTACTATGTTCTGATAACTGCAGGACCTTTTTAATCTCATCACTGACTCTTGGTTGAATGCTGCTGTTCAACATGTTGAAAATTGGATGGATGAATGAGTCAATGAAGTATTTGTATGTGGACTATGTGGAGTCTTTCTTGATTAATGGAGTCCAAAATATTACTGACTGAGGGTTACCTTCAACATCCAAATTTTTAAGTTTGATATCAAATATTTCAGATTGGAAGTATAAAAACATGTGGAATAAAATAGATGAATACTTGAAGACACCTTCTTCAGGAATTTTAACAAGCTGTTCATGGATTGTATCAGCAAGGTACTAGGAAAAATTGAATATGGTAGCAGGAGGTTGACCATGGGTGAAAATAGACAGGAAACCTAAGACTGAATCATCAACATTCTCATCAGTGAAATAACCTAGAATAAAACACAACATGGAGATGATATGCCTGGTTCTCTCAGAGAATATAGCTGCTAGATAAGGATGGTTATTCTTGGGAGTTGCTACTGATGAGGGAATGAATTTTTGGAATATCTAGAACCCCTTGGGAAAATCCAGCTTTAGATATAACTCAGTGAGGATCTCAATAGCTATAGGGGTTTCATTAGGCGTAGGTTAGATTTGAAGCATCTGGTTTATTGATTCAGCTATGATAATGAATAAAATCTCTTTACCAGGGGTTATTAGGGCTCTTTGGTTAGGAATATAGCTAGTTTGACAGAGTCTGATGAATTATGGACACTCGAAGGTCTGTGAGACAATGTACTCGGGAAAATTGGACTCCCAAATGAACACATCATCTTGTTGGTCAATTTATTTGTCATGGCTCAAACAGTGGAGCTCAAGGAGGTTAAAATCAATGATAGGGTCACTAATTTTAAAATATTTGTCTTCTAAGGGAGTGTGTTCTACATCCACAACTGGAGGTTGCAAGGGATTTATTGTTACAATGCCTTGGGAAGCATTGTTTGTTTGATTTTATTCAATTAATTTACTCTTTTGGCTTAGAAAACAGTCTCAGGCCTTTAGGAGCACCTCTGGAAGATTATTACAGTCTACAAAAGGGTTTGGGAGGAAAAAGTGGCTTTTCCTCTTGTCTACAATAATTCAATTGATCAAATAATTACTCTCTGTAATAAAAAATAATCTTAGGACCTTAATAATTCTCTGAAAAGATGACTAGGGTCTGTAGAAAAAGGTTTGGGAAGAAACAATGGTTTTCTTTTGGTCTGCAATGCTCCTACATTGTTTCAATTACTTGTTAATTTCTTTTAGCTTAAGAAAAGGTCTTTGTATTTCAGGAATACTTGGAAAATGAAGGCTTTTCTGTTTTCAGAAAGGTTCTCTGGGGGCAGCGCAGTGATTTCTGAGTCTTTATAGTCTTTATAATGCTTCAAATAGTTTCTGCACCGGGTGTAGCATCGAAACGGTTGAATTATGTTGAAATTTTGATTAAAGCAAGGTCGACAGCGTTGTTTTAGCTCTAAAAGAGGTCGGCAAGGCTTATTTCTGCAAATTGTAACATAATAATGGTGAAAATGCTGCAAAGGGCATATTTATGCTTTTTAAACAAAATTTATTAAACTTTAGGCGCGGGTTAAATTCAAAATGCAAGATGGTTTTCATAACGGGTGGAAATAAACATGCTTGTGGTTTTCGCAATGCAAAAAGTAGATGGGCAATATTATTTTAGAGGATGTGATGCAATGAGGGACCGCCACGTAGTAGGGAATGGGGCTGTGAAAACCACCTATTTCGCAAGGTCTCAGAGTTGTTAAAGATCCGGAATTCAGATGTGCGATAGGAGCTATTGGACATCAGATCTAAGGAATAACGATCAGACAGATGGGCGAATGGGAGGGACCTGTCGGGGATTTGATAGGCATGAGGCCCATGTTAAGTTATGCAATGGGGTTTATAATATAGTGCTAAATTTTATATAAAGTGGAGTTTATAAGGTAGGCTTGGGAATAAAATAAACCATTGGTTAGATTAATGTACAAGGGTTAAAATAATATAGGAGTCAGGATATATATAGTGGGATTTATAATAAACTATATGTTATATGGAATCAGGAATTAATATATAATGTGGGTTAATACATATAAGCAGGAATGAGTTTAACTATATGTATTAAATTGGGGTTAATAAAAAGAGACGTTTAATGAATGTAGTGTGGGATATATAAAATACACTAGGGATAGTGTTAAAACTGATATCAAGAAGGATTTTTGAATGTGGGACTCGAAATATCATTTAATATTTAGACTTAGGATAAGTGTATTTTAGGGGGTATTTTGGAAAAAAAAGGGAAGTTAGTAAAGGATTTTTTACTTTTCCAAATGTAATATGTTTTTTTTAACTAAGGAAAAGGGGTTTTGTAAGAGAAAAAGAGTGAATTAAGGGGAAAGGGTTAAAATGAAGGGGAAGGGGTATTTTTACAAGGGAAATGAGTTTTAGAATGAAGTTAGTAATATGAAATGACCAATTTCTGCTATCCATACCTTGTAAAAACTGTTACTTCCTACCCATCATCTACCCTAACATTTTTTCTTCATTTGTTTGGGTGAATTTGAGCTTGCAAACCCTTTTTATTTTTCCTTTAAAATAAAACTGTCTAATTCTAACCTTATTAGTTCCAATGGCTCAGATTAAACTGTTGAGCTCATTATTATTCTCTACCTAACTACTAATCTGCCAAGATTAAACGGTTTGGCTATATCTTTATTCTATATCTATCAACATGAAATTTAAAACATGAATAAGTCAAGATTAAGCTGTTTGAACATCATGAATTGTGACATTTTGACAAGCTACACACAATCTTATTTTGCAAAATAAAGTAATAAATAGTGGCATTTTAATTTGCATCACTTTCAGTATCAATTTTTTTATCTCTTTTTTGTTGGGGTTTATTTTTTATATTCTTTTTTGATATTTTTCTTTCAGTCCTTTGATTTTTCTCTTAGGACTTACCCTCTTTACATTTTTTAATATGGGAAAACAATTTTCAAAAATAAAAGTATGAAATATTACGAGACTAATCATAGTCAATTCAAATTATGAATCCTATTATTATAGGCCCCTAACACATCCATTTGGTTGAGTTGGAGTCTGTCTTTTGTTAACAACAATTGGGAGGGCACAGTATGTTACATTGATGATTGTGTTGAGAAACAATTTCGCAAAGTCCTTAGAAATGTTTGTATGGTCTATTTTATGAATCTATATTATTCTATAATAGATTTCGTATGAACTGATCGGATGGTGGAGCCCATATATGTGAGGTAGGTTATCCTGCCTCATTGCTTTCCAAAACACACTTTTTGTGTAAGAGAACCCCCTTTTGAGGATGTAACCACCCTACCCCTATTAGTTTTTGGTACCTTGCAAAGTGTGTCCAAGTACTGGGTGTGCGTGTGGGAAAATAAGGCACAAGTATAGACAAACCAATTCAGCAAAGGAGGTGCTGGAACAGGTCCATACTACAATATAATGTATAGCAAGTAGTACTGCAAACCCTTGCATACATGTCTGAATGTGGCAATGAAAATCTTAACAGATCTGTACATCATTGTGCAACATGACTGACTTTGAATGAGGGTGTGGCAGTAGAGTATACAAGAGGGTGCACCAGTACTTTTATAGGCTTTTAACATTGATGAGACATGCATGCATGCAAAATTTTTCTTCTTGTACATTTTTGGATTTTCTTTGTTTTGGTGAATGACAGGGAAGTTCAAGAGAGGAAAGGTTAGGTCTAATTGGCCCAAGGATCTCATGCAACCAAGGAGGCAAGGTGTGAGCCCACTTCCCTTGTAATCTTTAGGTACCACACTTTCCCAAACATAAGAAGGTCAAAAGCTCTCACCAATGCCAAAGAAAACGTGGTTCTCAAAGTTCATAATCCTAAGTAATATTACTTAAACTAGAGCCTCTAATAGCTCACATTAAACATATTTTAATTTCATTAATGATATTATAGTTCATATTCATTTGGATATTAGAAGAACTGGTTACAAGATGGCTAAATACAATTGGTAAAACAACTATAACACATCATTCTTTCTAGGGTTTTTAAATTTTTTATCAATCCCCATCGTCAAGGATATAGGCTCTGAAGGGGTAAACTAGGATGATGGAGAGAGTAGGCCTTTCAATGAAGCAATTGAAAATGTATTTTGACCACTTTAAAGACACACTAGCATCAGTTATAATGTGGGAAAGACTACTAGATTTCCTACAAAGTTATGAAATGACACAATTTTCCAACATAACTATAATATGTTAGATAAAATCTTAATGCCATCCACAATAATTGCAGATTGCAAGGTTGTGTATGGAATTTGACCTAAAAAAAACCTTTCTGACCTCAATACAACTACAATTTATGAATTACATATAGCAGCAACCTATAGACTCTAGACTTCAAAAATTTCTTTCGAGTGTAGAAGCTGCCTCAAACATTGCCACTTTGATTTTCCATGTCCAAACCAAAAAAACTAGTAAATAATACAAACCCCAAAAAAAGAAAATAATTTGACCATTAAACCTCCAAATCCCCCATTTCAGCATGTAGGAGTCTCATACTAGAAAACAACCAAAAGTGAGACTTCTAGATATTATAAAAAAAAAGACAACATCCCAATGAGCATGTCCAACTGATCTTAACCCCTCCAAGCAGTTCCAATTCCAAGAAAGAGATGCCAGAGTGTCCCATTGAGCTTCCATATGCAGCAAAACAAGCTTAATGCAACTTATCTTAACCCCTCTCCAAGAAATTCAGATTCCAAGAAAGAGGTGGCAAAGTGTCCTGTTGAGCTTCCCTCTGCAACAAAATAAATTTTGAAGGAAAATTTTGCATGGGAAGAAAGAATCCACTAGAAATGGAAGAAATTTGAAATTTCATAGCCAACTAGGATCTTGAAAATCCTTTTGCTACAAATCCCTTTGCTACCTTTCAAAAAATGATTTAACAATATAGAAAAAATACAGAAGGAAGAAGACAACTCAAGTCAAGGACAAAAGAAAATAGATTTGAAATCCATTGCCCCAAGTCACTTCGAAAGAAAATAAACTAGGAACTGAATGTTGTCTCACTATAAAGTACAAAAATTCCAAGCCACTTCAAATCAAAATTACAAGGAACTGAATTTTGTCTCATTACAAACGTTAAATGCTAACTATAGATCATCGAAAAACTAAAGTAGAAAGACTAACTAGCTTTAAGTACCAAGTATGTGCAGACCTTGCAAATAGCTGGTGTTTCATCTTTTGTCAATCCCCATAACTGATTTGTGCATTTTTTATTGGTTTTGGAATATATAAAATGTTTTTGCATTAACAAAAAAATATTCCAAAATAGAGTAGGAATTTAGAGAGATGATTTGTTGATAATACCTAAAAATAAACTTTATTTGATATTCTTCATCACCACACACATCTGCAAAATATTATGCAACTTTTTGGTTTAACTCCTAACTACTACCTCGTTACAGTTGGTTTAATGGGTATCCACAATTTTTTTCTTTCCATTTCCAAAATAATGCACACAGATGCATATCATCTCTGTAGAAACCTACTCCATGATTAAAACATATAAAAGCATCTACCGCAAATGTCAAAAAATGATCATTTTTTTTAGCAAAAAAATTTTCTACATCATAATTTCAAAAATTCTAAATAGAAAACCTGGAGAGGCTGAGAGGACTACCTTTTTTGAACCGAAAAGATCAAGTATATACATAAATTTTTTTAATGAATTTCAACCAATAAAGGGATGAAAACCATAAATTCATTGATAGGTTTGGTCAACTATATCCTCTGATCTTATGGATATCCACTCTTACTCAATGAGGGACCTCTTATTCTTCATAAGGGCCTAAGCACAATTAGGCAAAGAAAAAAAATGGTTATACACTTTGTTAGTCATCAGTATTTTTCACTATATTTGGATGAATTAGAATGGTTATAGTTTTCTGAAAACAATATTCCTTGAATAACTCGAGTTTCAGAAATCTCACTGCCTTCATTATCTTCATAAAACCTTTTCCCTATCAATTAGTTTTCCTTCTCAAAGTCACCCTGTTGCTCTTAAAAGACTCATTATGGGTTTATACCTCTCATTTTCATCCTTCTTTCCTACCTAAAACCTCATTTCCCCATTTTCCCCTATCGGTAAACTCCATCCTCCCTCTGATATTTCTTGTTGCTAACTCATTCCCATGTCCCCTTGAGAATAACAACACTTTTGGAAATTCTCTTTTCACCTGAAAGTTTTTAAGTCAAATTTCATTCAAAATCGGGTCAAAAAGCACTTCGATTAGGTCATTAGGGTTTTGAATTTTTTCAAGGTCATCCTTTCATTCTGATGAGGTCAGCACACATATGAGAAGGATTGATTATGATAAGCATCTTTCTGGATCCCCAAAATACTTGGATGTTTTAGGCATTACTTTTCCTTTGCTAGAATATGGTTCAAATGTAATAGAATGTCGAGACATGGTTATTCAAGAAGGACCTAAAATTTCCAAGGAGCATTGTCTTCTCAATTCAGAACCTGCAAGTGAGAAAAATGGGACAAAGTTTAGCACTTTTGTAAAGGTGTTGAAAGATTTATCAGCAGAAAGTACTGATGGTGTATACTGTCTACTCCTGAATGAAAATAATTTACAGAAAAGTAAAGGGGAAAAACTTGGTCTTGTAGATAACAAGGGTTATAAACTTGATATTCCATTTGAGTTCCAAAGCAGTGATTAATTGCAGGAAAATAACATGGAGGAAGCACACAAGGTCAAACATGAATAAAGTATATCAGAAAATATTGATGGAATATGGAAAAAAGGCAAGGTGAACTGGACAAAAATGAATGAACTTGAAAGGGCTATAGAGAAATTAAAATACAACACTAATGATTTTTGTAAAGAACTACAGGCACTTAGAGATTTGGAAAAGGTGGCCAAAGAAGGTGGAAAAGATGAGTTGAATTTATGGTGGAAACTACATAAGATTTTGAAGATGTTACTATATGTAATAGTTAACTCCAAAAGTTGTCAATGTGAACATTTCAAAACCCAGTGAGAAAAATAAAAGCCAAATTCATAACTTTAGCAACTTGTAAAGAAAAAAGTGTCAAAGAATATTAGTGAGAAAAGGAAAAATACTTCAAACATTAGAAAGTAGGTTTTTCAAGTTAAATTAAATACACAAGACTATAAAAGCCCACAAAACACTTCAAAATAGTCATTGTTACCTTTCAAAACATCAAGAGTGCTCAGCAGGGAGGAATTTGTGAGTTTTTGAGTGAAATTGTGCTAAATTTCCTTTGCGCTGCGCGTTTGCACCGGCACTGTGCACCTGGAGGTCGGTGCTGTGCCCTTGCCCGAAATTGTTAACGCATTTTGTTAAGGCACTACACACCTATATAATAGCACTGCGTGCTTGCCGAAGTGCTACGCCCTTGCCAGAAGGACCCCGTGTAAGTTGAGTTGGCACTGCGCACTCAGAGCTTGGCGTTGCGTGCTTGATTTAAGCATGTGGGCCATTTTTAATTTTGTGAGAGAGTGCAGCAAGTCCAAAATAGCCCAGAGTTAACAAGATTTTTCATCATCAATATACATGACAAGCAGGTCAATCTTGTTGGGGTTACTTTTGATATGTCCGCTAATGCCATTACAACTGCTACAGGGATACCTAGTGTGGGAGAGAGGTGGATTAAACAAGAATATTGGGACATGAGCTATTATGAACCGTACCTCAAACCTAGGTACAAAGATCACAACAATTCAATTTTCCCTTTTTCTCATCTTATTGATTGGTATGTGCCCATGATGAGGATAATAATGAATTATTTCACTTGTGAGGGAAGTTTTTTCCACCTCTACTCATACCATATCTGTCTTCTTATGCATTTCAATAGGGTTAGAATGCTACACTTACCTTATTATATTTTCCGTAGCATTGAAAAAATGGATTACTATGTGAAAAAGATGGATTACAATCAGCTAATGAAAAGCCTATTTCATCATTCACTCATCAAGATGGTGGTCATGCATCAGCTTTAGCAGAAAAAACATTTCATGGGATGCATTAATTTCCAATGAGGTTTTCACTACTCCACCTGGCCATTATCAGCAGGATATTCCTTCATCTTTTCATCCTCCCATATCCACTTCTCCATCAAATCCCACTGTTCATACATCAAAATCCACTCACATGCACTCACCTCATATTGATCCTTCCTCATGACCTTTCCACAACCCTTCACCTTCATATCATGATGCCAAAACATCAAGCAGTGAAAGGGACATTGAGACAACTAACACTAAAATGATTGACATTGAGCCATTTCCTTTGAAATATTAGAGAGGCCACAGGCATGTGTTTGCTTCACTTGGTATGAAAGGGGCCATGCCTTCTTCATCAAAAAAATAGGTTGATAAGGGCAAGGAAAGGGTTATAGAGCATATCATTGTTGAGAAGGAGGACAAACATGAAACTGAGCAGGAGTTTCAGTTGATTGAACTTGATGATGCGGATGAGGAGAAAATTACTAGTGCATTTATCAGAGGCAAGGATGCCAAGATTAGTGAGCTTCAAGCTAATCTTGGTAGAGAAAAGAATGTGATTAACTTTCTTGAGCTAGAGAATCAATAGCTAGAGACAAAACAATTCATCATTGAGGTCAAGGCAATTAGAGCTCAAAGAGAGGATGGAAAGGCCAAGGCTTTGCTAGATGATACCTTGGGTAGTTTTGATGACAGTGATGATGAGGAAGGTCAGCTTCCTAGATAGAGACCGAGGACCATTGGACTGAAGAGGGCTTTAGCCCGGGAAAGGAAAAAAGAGGCAGAATTGGTAGAGAAGCTCACTCCAAGTGAGCTACATGCCATAGAGATTGACGGAGATATACATTCTTGGATTTAGAGAGCCAATTTTCACCTAGAGGGCATGCTATAGAAGGCAAAGAAGGACACTGACATTCAGAGGAAGATGGCAAGACACTATGCCATGAGAAACAGGATTGCAAGGCCAAGCTCAAATGTGCCCATGCAAAGATTAGGGCTTTGACCGAGTCAAAGGAGAAATAGAAGCTTAATATTCTTGCTGAGTTGTCCCTCTAGGCCTCTAACCCTTCATTAGCAAGAAAAATTCCAATTTTGGCACTTTTGTGCACATTTTTATTTTTTGATAGATTGACATGCAAAAATTGTGCCAAACGCGCAATGCCACTGGCGCTGCGCTCTTTTTTGGGCCATACAAATGGAAAATGGTAA
Source organism: Pinus albicaulis (assembly GCA_034641835.2). Lineage (NCBI taxonomy): Eukaryota > Viridiplantae > Streptophyta > Pinopsida > Pinales > Pinaceae > Pinus > Pinus albicaulis. Next base: position 316,681,228 of record CM076569.1, read on the forward strand.
ACATATTCATGTTCCTAATGACAAGTACATCAAATTTATAAAATTTCAGGATATTTGGAGCAAAACTGGTCCCTCAAAAAGCCCAAAACCATTAAAAAATCATGTTTATGCCCTATTTTTGGCCTTGGGGCTGCGCCTTTACAAGTCTTGAGAGAATAGGTTTTTGATAGGGTATATGGGAACCATTTTGGAAAATGAAAGAATATTTGGAAACTAGACTCATATACCTTTCTAATGAGCCACCATGGAGCTCATTTGGACATCGGGAAGGCCTCCAAAAGTTCACTGCAAGACAGGCCATTTTTCTTGTTATGGCGTTGCGCGTTTGCACCGGCACTGCGCCCCTGTACCTTGGCACTGAGCCCTTTCCAGGAGTTGAATAAAGGCACCAACATGTATTAAAAAAGTTATTAGAAAGCCTTAAAAGTCAAATATTTCTAGAGTTAGCTCAAACAATGAAGTTAGGAGTTATTATTATAGTGAGTCACTTTCAGATATTTTTCCTTGGGCCTTGCATGGTCTCAAAGGTCAAAAATTCATTAAATCTGTAATAAATAACATCTGAAACCCTAGTTTGGGATAACCTCCTCATTTTTCAGATAAATACTACATGTATGCTTCATGTTTTTTGTTGGTTGGTTGTTGAGCTGAATACTGCATAGACTTTGAGTTGTAAAGAAGTTTTTTTTGAAGTGTTGTAATTATTTTGGACTGGATATTAATGAAACAAGCATATTCACAGGATTCATGAAATTGGTTAATTGGTGATGTTATTCTGATCTTGTAATGGTTTCCTTTTGTTTTCCATTTTGTACATCAATTTCTCTTATAATAGAGAAATTTTTTTAGATTAAGATATGTTGTTTAGAGGCACCTTAAGTCTGTCTTATTTCTGTTATTTAAATGTTTTCCTCTACTAGGTCAGATTTGAGAACTTAGGAGTTCCCTACTTTCCATTTCCACCTAGTTTTTTTTCTTGAGATTAACTCAATAGAGTCCAACCAAAGAAGTTTATGGTTTGCCCTATCCTTTGGTTCTGCTTAGAATGTTGTTCTCAAGGCTTTCTTTGAAGTTTACTTACTAGAGTTTGGCTAAAGAATTTTATCGTTTTCCCTGTCCTTTGGTCTATCTTGAACAGTCATTTTAAAGGTCTTCAAAGTCTGATTGAAGAAATTAGGAGTTACTTGCTCTTTAATCATTACTGAATTGTTATCTTAAATGTTTTCTTTGTCTGAAAGTGAATATCTAGAGAATTTAGGAGTTCCCTGCTCTCTAGGGTTTGCTGGATTCTCGTCTTAAAGTTTACTTGGTAAATGCTAGCCAAAGAAGTTTATGGTATGCCCTGTCCTTTGGTTCTTTCTTAAAAATAGTAATCTTAAAGACTCTTCTTGTTCTAGTACATGTTAAAGGATTCTTAATTCCCCTTTAAAGCTACTAAACTCACAACTTAGTGTTCATTCACACCCACATAAGCTATTAAGATCCATTTTTCTTTGTTAGCCTGCCCTGTGGAACACCCTTGATTTGTTGTTGTACTCTGCAAACCTTTCACAGAATCCATAGCCCGATGGTTTGAATTTCTCTTACTCTATATGTTCTTCTTAACAAGCTACCAAAAAAAACAAAACAAACAATCCCTATCATTTTAACTAGCCTAAAATCAACATCCTAAATCAATCAAGTTATATATTTTATACAAATATAGAGAGAGCCCTCTCTGAGTCTAGGAAGGCTAGGTCCTAGGACTCCAAAGTTGGTTTGATGTTAGCCTTGTTTATTTGGTCTTACCAATCTAACAAATTAGAGGGACCTAACACACTAGTTGTTTGAAATCTTGAAAATTATGAGTTTTTAACAATGACTCATAGAATCCTCAAACCCTTCTCATCTCCTAATTTATAGGGGATTTCATAATTGAAGAAAAAAAAATTGAATCAAATTATGTTTACCTTGAACTGGTAATTAAACTGTGGTAAAAATATTTGTTGACTGGTGCTTGTAGAGAAAACGATAAAGGAAACGGATTTCCTTAACAAATGTTTGAATAGAATGTGGTGGCGTAGCATCAAGCACTGCGTGGAGGTGTTGAAAGGATTGTAGAGGCTTCATGTGACCTTCATCCACGAGAGAATAATTTTCTTGGACCCCTTGGTCTGTAATAGTAGCAGGGGATGATTGCAGGCAACGAAATAGAGCATATTCCATTTTCGATACTTCAAACCAAGGTGAGGGGGTCCTCTCTTCAGCTTATCGAACAACACCATCACTGCAAATATTTGGATTTCCCTCTTCAGCTTATCGAACACTGCCACCATTTCAAATTTTTTCATTTCACACTGCCATCATTGCAAATTTTTTCATTGTCCTCTTCAGCTTATCGGACACCGCCATCACTGCAAATCTTTGCATTGCATTCTTCAGCTTATCGAACACCTCCATCATTGCAAATATTATTATTTCCAGTTGAGGTTCATCAGGCTTTCCATGAGCCAAGCATAAGAAAGTGATGAGTTGAGAAAGAGTATCAAACTCCCTGCCAACAACTTGGGAAGGAAGAAAAGTAGTGGGAAATAGCAGGAAATTATATTGTAATAGGTCAATTTTAGATTTTAGAATTACAAGAAATTAGATTTTAATATGTAGTAATTTTTATGAGGCAATTACTATAGGAACTTATGTTGTCCCCATTTTTGTTAAGTTATATATATATATATATATATATATATATAGTAATAGGTTAATTTTAGTTTTTAGAAGTGCAGGAAATTAGATTTTGATAGGTAGTAATTTTTATGAGGCAATTCCTATAGAAATTTATGTTTTCCCATTTTAGTTAAGTTTGTTTTTTTTGTTTTGATCAAAAGGTGAGGTTGGTTGACATATAGATTACATCTAATGATGTTGATGGTTCATGAGTGATAATTTTGGCGTAAGGCTATCAATAAAAATTATAGAAGACCTCCCTTATATATGAAATTATGTTTATATAAATAGGGAAAGGGGACATGAGGTTAACACATAACAAAAATATATACTAACCCTTAAAGAGGTAGCAAATATCATCAAATTAAGAATATTGTTAGCAATAAACTCAAGTAGTTGTAGGTAGCCCATTATTTTTAGGGAACTTCACGTAGAGCTCAAAAATACCCTATTAGAAGCTAACCATAGTTTAGAAGATCTCCACATGTGTTGTTAAGAGAGACAAAGAATAAAATTTGAATAAGGGAAATAAGGGGTACAATAAGATCTATGTGTAGCACCTACTCAAATCACCAAGTATATACCCAAACCATCAAGATGACACACTTATTTGAGTAAAATTATGAAACGCAATGGAACAACTCAACCTAGAACATATAGCCAAAGCATAAATAATTGAAATACAATGCTTAAGCGATCACAATAAACATAATACACATTGGAGATATCATATAGACATGGATAATACATATAAAGTCGAGACCTAAAGATGCCTCATAATCAATTTAAAATGACTAACATAAATCCAGAGTGACAAAATTAAAAATGACTAGCATAAATTACTTATTCATATACTTGTTGCACCAGTTAGTTGGCCATATTTTTATTATTTGACTATAGTGTTCATTTCCATTATTCATTTTTAATTTTGTCACTTATTATCTAGTCATGTATTTTATCCCTTAACTAAATTAGTCATTTAAGTCATTCGCTTTTAGTTTAGTGATTTATTATCGAGCCATATATTTTATCCCTAAACTAAATTATTCATTTAAGTTAGTCATTTTTAGCTCGGTCACTTAAAATTGCTCAAATTTAGTCGTAATTCACTTGAAATAATTGTGGTGACTAACTTTTTTAGTCACTTAGTCATTAATTTCATCATTTTCTACTAGTGGTTTATTCAAGTTTTGAGCTCAAGGACATGGGATTAGAGTATTTATTGGAAAGTTTTAATACTTGTTTTGTTGATCAATTGGAAGAAATGTTACATGTCATTTTGACACCATGAAATTTGGCGGTCAATACGAATCTATCACCATCCATACTCATGCTTCCTTAGAAGTGAAACATTTATATTCCTTAACCAGGTCTTGGGAATTGGGAAAATAGCTCTTAAATAATCTTAAATATGGCATGCGCACTTTTTACGGTCACTTCCTGCGCATGTGTGGATACTACTAAGCTTACCTGCGGACTTCTACAATCTGTTTCCCGTTAAATCCTGCACACCCCATTTAAAGTAAACTAAAGGCAAAAGTAGCTTCTAGAAGCATAGTTGGGTGCATATTCTTCCAACTAAAAGCCCCTGAGTTGCACCAGTTCGAGCTAAACCCATCCAATCATGGAACTTATCCCCTTGGATCAAGGAACCCTAATCCGATCATTTGTGGATCACACCCCTCTATTGGTGGATATGAAACCTCCTTAGTTTATCCTCTAAATTGATTTGAAACTTCAGGGTTAGGGGGTTCACTTATGATAATATTATACTTTTCATTCTAGAGTGGAAAGCTTGTTAAAACAAGGAGGAATATTGGGAAGGAATATGGGAGGGATATGTACAACATTAAGGGTTGGTTGTAATATTTGTCTTTATATTCCTGAATAATACATTTGGATACTTTTTCTCATTGTGTTGTTTTCAGATTCATTAAAACAATTAAAATTCTTAATCTCCTTGATAATTAAGTTAAGCTAGTATTTGGATTATTACATACTACAGATGCTTTTGATTCTTTGCATGTTTGTGATTGCAGGTATCTTCTTAGTATTGAAGGTCTGCCTCGGGAAAAAGAGAAAAATATTCAATGAACATCTTGTTGAAATGTAAGAGCATTATCCTCTATTTTCTAGTTTTTATAATCCAAATGCTAATAGCTTACGGAAAGAGTTGTTCTTATGTCTGTTTCTTTCTATTTATATGTTGGGATACTTGGGATATAGCTCTTGTCCATAAGAGGGATTTATATGGGTAACAAATTGGTGACTCCACTGGGGATCGAACCTAGAATATTTGGTTTCGCAGACCAAAGTTCAAGAGAAAGTTGAACTTCAATTCATTTTTCATTGAAAATATTTGTCTCCATTCACATTGACCATCCCTAAGGTAATCCTTGCAAAATATTTCTTCAAAACTTGACATAATGGTTTTTTGTCGTAGGCCCTCCTACGACAGATCACTTCCTATCAACTTCAGCTCATTATCTAGGATATTGATCTAGAAATATTATCAATACCTTAAAATCTACATGCCTTAATGGCAGGTTTCTCACCTTTGGTGACATGTTTTTATTATTGGCCTTTGATATAACGAATCTATAAGTGTTCGAGTGAAAATAATTCATTCAAATTTCATATATTTTATTGAGGTACTTTGAGAGCCATTTACATTATTGGTGGTTTCTCTCACACTTGTTAACAATTTTCATCATCAACCGGTAATCAAGTGGTTTCTACCATGTTCGACTTAGAAACAATCAATCACATGGTTAGATTCATACTAGTTCAAGAAGCGGAGATCAAGACCCTAGATCTAGTTTCAACCATCTAGGTTGTGAGGAGTTATGTATTCATATTGCAGTAGAATAATTCATAACAAGTGGACGCATCCATTTTGTGTCTATTATTGATGTAATTCTAGGTCACTTCTATACTAGCACATACAGTTAGTTTTTCTCTGAGTATGTGAATGCCAACCTCAATGATGATTATATATTTGCATTGATGTTTCTTACAGGTTTTCGAATGATGTCTCCAATCCAATCCTTGGTATGATAAAGAACTTCACTCTTTTGAAATATTTTCTCAGACTTCGCACTTTATGGGGCAATTTGTTACATGTCATTTTGTCACCATGACATTTGATGGTCACTTCCTGTGCATGCGCGGATATTACTAAGCTTACCTGCAGACTTATACGCTTTTTTTCCCATTAAAACCTATGCTCCCCATTTAAAGTAAAGTAAAGGTGAAAATTAACTTCTAGAAGCATAGTTGGGTGCATATTATTCCAACTAAAAGCCTCTAAGTCGCTCTAGTTTGAGTTAAATCCCTCCAATCATGGAAATTATCCCCTTGGATAAAGGAATCATAACCCCCTCATTTGTAGATCACACCCCTCTATTGTGGATCTGAAACCTCCTCAGTTTCTCCTATAAATTGAGTTGAAACTTTAGGGTTTTGGGGTTCACTTATGATAATATTATGTTGTTCATTCTAGAATGGAAACCTTTTTAAACCAAAGAGGAATATTGGGAACACATACGAGAGGAATATGTATGACATCAAGGCTCTATTGTAATATTTCCCTTTGTATTTCTAAATAATACATTTGGATACTTTTTCTCATTGTGTTGTTTCAGATCCATTAAAATAATTACAATTCTTAATATCCTTGATCATTAAGCTAAGATAGTAATTGGATTATTATATGTTGCATATGATTTTGATTCTTTGCATGTTTGTGATTGCAGGTTTCTTTTCAGTATTGAAGGACTTCTTCGGATAAAGAGCAAAGTCTTCAATGAACATCTCGTTGAAAGGTGAGAGCGTTATCCTCTATTTTATAGTTTTTATAATCTGAATGCTAATATCTTAGGGAAATAGATGTTATTATTTCTATTTGTTTCTAGTTATCTGTTGGGATACTAGGGAGATTGCTCTTGTCCGCAAGAGGGATTTATCTGGGTAACAATGAAACATGATGGTAATATTTTTTTTTATATCTGATTACATACAATATACTGAATTGAGTCTTAGATAGGAATTGCTTTATTGGAATCATGGATGACCTAGTGAGTGTTCCCAAAACATAGTGAGGGTAATATATGTTAATCCATTTTAGGAATAATACATCTATACATACACATGCAAGTAATTTAAATACATGGTAATACTTTCAAATTTATGGTAACTATTATTTGATTCCTATAAATGGTATTTTGGGATGTGGATGTGTAATATGAAAATGCAAGAATAAATAAATTTGTGTGTGCCCATAATTTATTTTGAAAATATTTCATATATAAGGTAATTCTTTCAAAGTCTTGGTAATTGTACAAAAATAGTGACAAAAGATCTCCTCAATGAGGGGACCTAGCAGTATTATTTCAAAACAGTTTTTAATTGTAGGTAGCAGCGAGAGGAAAAGAAGTTATGATAGGAACCTTTCAACAGGGAGGCTACAAAGAGAGGAAAGAGTTCCATCTAAAGTTGGAAAGAAGACGAGAACAAAGGAAGTCCTCAAAGAGTAATGAAGAGAACCAGATAAGTTCTCAAGAGAGAGGTGAGCAGTAGGTGAAAAATCCTAGAAGAGAAAGGAGTGCTCAAGAGGTTCTAGAGGAGAGAACCATAGAAATACAAAGATTCTAAGATAAGCAGAAGGCTTGGTGAGGTATTGGGGTAGTAGGTTAGCGAGGTATATTGTAGTAGACAATGATCGAGGAGGATCAAATCGAAAAATGAATACAAAAAATTTGTAAGGCATGAATACATACCATGTATGTCATTGGAAATTTATTTTGTTGAATAATTAAATGAGTAAGTTAGTTATGATTTTGATGTGTTGATTTTCTCAATTGTGTGAATGTTCTGTTGGGTAAGAATTTTGAGCTTTATTAATTCCGTGATTTAACTCACCTTGGTGTGATTGTGTGAAATTCCCTTGGCAATTGAAATATAATTCATCTCTTGAATGCGAGAGAATTAGTATTCATTGTATTATGAATTGGCTCTAAGTTTAGATACAATACTAAGTTTTGTAACATTCTTTTTTATTAAGAACCTTTGATTTTCCTTGCATCCATGTATGTTATTGGTGCGTTCATTGGTATGATCTTTAACATTGATACTTAATGTAGCCACATTGAATTGAGTATGAAGTCAATTTTTTATTAGAATTGAATAGTGAGTTTGAACGAAAATCCACCAATGTACAATATTACATAAAGTTCCAGTGAATAAGTCAGCTAACTATAGAATATTCATACCTCAATTCATTGCAATATCCTTAGTACATCTAGGTATCGTCGAGGCCCACTAAGAGGAAATTTGTTTTGGGAAAAGTGGTGGAGTTTTTCCCAAGAAAGAAATTTTTTATTTTATTAAGGTGGTAAAGGAAGTACATAATACAGTGGGAAGAAAATTTTTATAGTAATCATCAAGTTGAACTTAGAGACAAACATTCCATATCTGAAAGAGTAGAAAAACCAAAACATTCCACATTCGAAAGACAATTTTTAAATGAACTTCCTATTGGGAGAATACATATTTAAAACAAACAGAGGGCTTTTATCAGATAATATATTAAAAACAAAGGACTATAATAAAAAAAGTAGCATAGGGAGCAAAAGGCCAAAAAAATCCCAAAGAGTAATAATTTAGAACTCCAAATGACCCGCCCCCTACAGAATGTTGTGTTCAAATGAATGGAAGAAGATACAATCAAGCTCTGAGGAACATCCATCCTAGGATACTTAGTTTTCTTATCCATTTTGACTCTTATAGATATGGGAAATAGAAATGGGGTTGAAATCTTTGATGAGGGACTTAGTTTTTAGTTTCCAAGTGGCTAGGGACGGAGAGTTCAAGGAGGCCAACTAATTTTCCCATTCAATGATAGCTTTTGAGTCTCCAAAAATAGTTAGTGTCCTTAAACCAAGCCATATAGGACAATGAAGAAGAACCTAGAGGGAAAGGAGCTCAACATGATTATTAGATCCAATGCAACAATGCCAATGGAAACGGTATGATAATTTTGGTCCTAAGTAAATGGCCATGCTGCATCGACAGAGACCAAAAGAGGAAGCCCCGTTGAAAAAACCAAGATACTCAACCCAAATATTGCAAGGAGGAGGAGGACACTTAGGGACAGGAGATGTTGACGCTGAAAGCTCATGATGGAAATATATGATTTTGCAGTTGGTTTTCCAAATGTCAAGCTTCACTTTATCGAAAATAACTGCATTTCAAGCCCGCCAAATTCCTCAGATGATGAAGAAGACTAGTTTATAGAGATGTTTTTTATCCAGTGTCCAACAACCAAGGCAAGAGGCAATGTATGAATGAACCCAATCTGAAAGAAAGTTGATCAAGTGAAGTGTGTGAGTCCAAACCGAAGTCACAAAAGGAAAATGGATAAAAATATGATTGACATCCTCACTAAAGGATTAGCAGAGGCAACATTGACCTAGTCTTTGGAAGCCTCTCTTGTAAAGGATTTCCCATTTCATAATCCGATTATGAACCACCAACCAAGAAAAACATTTTAGTTTCAGAGGGAAATTTGATTTCCAATATCGGGCAAGGTGGTGGAGTTATAGTCAAAGGGAAGCCAAGAAAGGATTAGCATGACCATGGAAATATTAGATTAGGAACTAAGTTAGATGATAGTTTTGGAATTAAATTCCTGGATCCTCAACCTTGGATTTGCAAAATTAAATCATGACTGTCGAATTGTAGATCAATCCCATGCCATAGAGTAGTGTGGAGAGAGCTTAGTCTAGGTCATTTTGGATTTTGTGATAAGCACCCATCAAAATTTTTCCTGAACCCGTGAACATAATCAAACACCTAAAGAAGAGAGACCTGGGCGGCAGGCCCACAATTGAAATTAATGTGCATTATAGACCCAAAAATATTCAGGGTTAATATCACAACATTGTTAGAAAACATAGGATCAAAAAGGTTCCTCATGTTAGGTGCTCAAACCAAGGGTTGGTTGATAGTTTAATAAATTGGCTATAAAGTATCTGAGGGAATCCAACTCGTGATGAGCTATAATAGTTGGGCTATCTAAACAACCCTGGAATAGTTACATAGCTTGAACTCCACCCTCATATATAAGAGAGAGGAAAAATATCAAAGAATTTATGCTAAATATAAACAAATAAATTAAAGGATAATCACCATGGTCGCTTGGTAAGTTAAATAAGGGAAATAAATGCAATAAGAAAATAAATTTCTTCTATTGTTTCAGGTGGTATCAAAGCTCAATTATGATTTGGGATAGAATCCCGAAATGGTAGTCTATGTTGAAGTTGAAGGATTTCTCTCTATCATGAATTAAATATGTGATCAAGCATTGTCCATACTTAGAAAGAAAAGCATGACAAGGAATGATTGATAACTTAGTTTAAAATCGTTGAAGATGTTATCCACCTATGAATTTTTGTCAAGAAAACAGGTGGCTAAATTTTTTTCGAGCCTTCAAGAAATACATTTCCTATGAAAACATATCATTCTTGAAGCTTCTGTGTGGCATTTTCCTTTGAAAAAATCTCCACTGTTGTTTCCATCCAAAAAGCCTCAATGCCTGTGAAAAAATTATGCTCAAAAAAGGCCTTCATTTGCCCCTTGTATCCCTGCAAATTTCCTCATTTTAAAATTTTTTCCCATTTTCAAAGTTTCCCCTTTAATCCAAAAAATCCCTTCCTAAGCCTACTAAATCATCCCATCTCCCCTTTTAACCTTACAAAAACCCTTTGTTTGGCTTAAAAATCCATTTTTCCCTCTACCGAAAGCCTCTTTTTAACCTTAAAAACTCTGTTTTTAAGCCAAAAACCCCACTTTTTATATCACAGGCTTAGCCTCTTTCGGCCAGCCCCTTAACCACTTCCCCTCCATGCACCCGAGTGCTAAAAACAAGTGCTAAAGTATACAACGCTTATCGAAATCAGAATATGTCCGTGAGTGCGTTTTCTTTGACAAAGTGAAAATCCCCGATGTGATGGTGTATTAGTCTATTGGACTCGGGAGCGATCTCTGCCATTGATCTTAATAGATCTGATGGTCCATGCAAAGCTCACAATGCGCCCACCCATATCACTCCTTTTTAAACCCCCGATGGCCATCTCCATCGTTGATTCACTTTTAAATCCGACGACCATCGCAATCTCGCACCATCAGAAATTATTATTGCCCCATTCTTGTTCCCCCCGATTGCGATCTCCCGATGCAATCCCGACCGTTGAATCCACAAGAACCAATGGCTAGGATTCGATCTCACTCTTTCCTGTGTCCCCGATTGATCACCCTCCTATCCAATCATAGTCGTTGATCTGCAATCAATCCAACGGTCCAGATGCAATCACTCCTTCATCCCATTGGAGTTTTGGCCCCTGCCTCCTCCGCTTCCGATTGAATCTTGGCCATCCAACCCTTTTGATCTGATGGCCAGGATCAATCCCGTGCATTCCTGTGGCCCTTTTGCCTCTACCCCCTTTTTAATCTCCACCGTCCAATCCCCAGGATCCAATGACTCATATTTCTCCCGACCACTAACCAACCTCGCCGCTATTATTTCCCCTCTGCAGATCCTAGTCGTCCATCGCACTGATCAGACGGTTCGCAATCAAACTTCTTTCGGCTTGACCCCACCTTAACCGACCGCACACGTTCTCATATCGCGCTCCTCCTCCCACCATCGAATCTCATAGCCATAGATCCAACGGCCAGCGTCCATATCGCATTCATTTGGCATCCGAAGTTTAACAATTAGAACGTATGCAATATAGGCGGTTTTTAAGAGCCACGTGTTAGCCGGAGACCTATATCGCGTTCGAAAAGTGAAAACCACCTCCCTCCCTTTTCATCACATGAAAACAGTGGTTTTCTTCCACAAAACCACTTCCCCACTTCTATGCCCGAAAATCTATCTACAGATCTCGGGCGTTGATCTGTACAGATCAACGACCTTCATTTCATCTCGCATCACATGCATATTTTTCCATTGGGCAAACATTGAACCTCATCGAATCATCGCAACCGTCTATCTCCTCCTGAGATCCGACAATCCATATTAAATCTCCTTCCGCCCATGACCATGTCCCACCATTTAAACTCATTTCATATGTTTTTCGTGCATTTCCTTTGTATTCCGTCCAAAGGTCTAAACTGCATGTTTTACATTAAAAATCATTCATTCCGCCCAAACATTAGAATTTTAATGTTCTACATTAAAGTTTATTTCATTTTCACCCAACCTTCCAAGGTCATTCCATTAGTTAATCTCCACCGTCGATCACTGCCTCCAGATCTAATCGCACGGTCCATATCCATTTCTCCACCAAACCTTCACCAGATCATATTTCCACCATTTCAATGCATTTCTTAGCCATTTCCCTGTGCATCCACAACATTCACCTCTGCTGCTCTGCCATCCTCACAACATTACACTGCATCCGTCCTCCCATCACATGGATTTCTTAACATTGTTTATGTCTTTTTGCAGGGTTACAGGCGGTAGAAACTGCCATTGCTCACAGTCACTGTTATAGTGACACAGAGCATAGAAAGGCCATTTTCAGAGCCTGAGATTATAGAGAAATGCCTAGGAAGGTGTTTAGAACAAAATATTTCCATTAAAGAATAGAGTTTAGCTCTGTAAAACCTCTAGCACCATTAAAGCTTAAATTTCACAGACAGAGACAGTCATGAAGCGGCAATGAGTATCAGTAAGATTAAAGAGTTTTAAACCTGTAATTGAAGATTTTTAAGCTCTAATTCAATGATCAAAGAGAAAATGTACCAGATTGAAGACCTCATGATTAATACAGAAGGCCTAATGAGGCCTAAAGCACAGAAAACAATATTATCAATGTCACCATCAACAGAATGTTCTTTCCTGTGAAAGGACAAAGTACCCATAATGTTTTTATTCAATACCATGTTCCTTAGAAGATTTCCACCTTGAAAGAAGTCCTAATGCTACCAGAGCATTTTTTATACAGTATGGCAGACCTCAAAGTCATTTATCTACCTTTGTTCCTGTCACCAGAGTACTATAGAGTACTACAACCTAACGTACATCAAAGAACATACCCAGAATTAATGTCAGCCTGCCGAAGACCACTCTTTCACCCAAAGAGCACTGAAGATTAATGCATTGATATTAAGACACAATGGACTTTGAGCCTTTCCTTCTTCCTCTATTTTAATGTTTCATTTAGTGTTTCATCTACCTCCTCTGCCTCTCTTTCAGCTATAAGAACTCAAGAAAAACACATTGTAAAGGTTGTTGGTTGTTGATCGTATATTTGTGAATTGTAAGTTGTTTCTCTTGAGATATAGTTCTCTGTGTAAAGATGTAAGATAGGCTGAGGAAGATGTTTTCAAACTGAATATCAAGCTGTTGGACAATGTTGTACATGATTGGTGTTTCTCTTTAATATGACAAGCACATTTCTTTGGATCCTGATTTAAAGCAGCGGTGATGTTTTTCTGCCTTTGTCTATCTTTTCCTTCTGCAATTCATTTCATTTCATTTCTCTGGTAAGAATTAGAAATTTGGCTTGGGATATACCCTTGCATGGTACCCTAAGGCCCTTGCTCTTCTTACCTTTGATGTTTTCTACTGATTGTGCTATCTGAGTATTGATTCAAGATAATTTAACAAGTGTAGTAGCTAATATGTACTGCTAGATGATGCATGAATTAATGAATCTGTTGTTAGATGTTCTTGTTGGGATTTAATTGAAAGAATTGGGATAATGGGAGTTTAGAACGTTGTTTCTGTCTCACTAGGGTCTTTTTCAATCAATTGAACCTTTCTAAGTTCCCTTAAGTTTGATGCCGAAGCATTGAAAGTTCAAAGCCTTTCTCTGATCTCAGTTTTTCACCTTTGTGTTTAAATCTTTTATGTTCCTTTGTCTGAAGAGTTTACCTTTTAGGAGGTGGATCATAGGTGTCTAATGGCATGTCCTGTCCCTAGATTTGATTCCTAATTGGTCACCTTGGAGGTTTCCTTGTCATTCACCTCCTTTCCTTACCATTTCATACCACACTATCATCTTTAAGATCCTATGCTTTAGATGACTATCCCAATTGAAAGCCTTAAATACTGAATAACAAGTAAACCCTTTCCTGACTCCATTTCCCAATGGTCTTGATTGTTCTCTGAATTATCTCTCCTTTGCCTAAAATCCTCTTTTCTCATCCTTGTCTTATATTGAACCCTTCATTCTTGTTTCCTAACAACCAAACAAACAAATAAAACTAAACAAACCTTATGCCTATAACTAGCCTAATATCTTCAAATCAAGCTTCAAAGACATATACCTTTTCCTTTATAGAGAGATCCCTCTCTGGACCCAGGAGGGCTAGATCCTGAGGTCTAAAGTGGTTTTGATGTTGTATTATCTTTTGTTCTTTTCCAATTTGGCCAAAATAGAGGAACCCCAACAGAAGATAAGTTGATTCAATAGAAACACAATTTGGTAAGGTTATCACTTTGTAATTTGGATTTTCATTTGTTTATGCAAGTTTTGAGTTGAAGGACTTGGAAGAAGAGTATTTATTGGAATGTATTAATACTTGTTTTGTTGATATATTGGAAGAAAACATGATGGTAGTATGGTTTTATATCGGATTGCATACCCTATAATGAGTTGAGTTCGATATGGGACTAGTTTTATTGGAATCATGGATGACCCAGTGAGCATGAAAAGCACATAGCGATGGTAATATATGTTAATAAATTTTTGGGATAATACCTCTATAAATACACATGAAAGTAGTTTAAAAACTTGGTAATACTTTCAAATTTATGGTAACTACTCTTTGATTCCTGTGAATGATATTTGGGGATGTGGATTTGTAATATGCAAGTGCAAGAACAAAGAAAATTATGTGTGCTAGTAATTAATTTTGTAGAAGTTGTAGATACAAGGTAATCCTTTTAAAGTCTTGGTAGTTGTACAAAAACATTGAAAAAATATCTCTGTATCGAGGAGACCTAGTAGTCTTATTTTAAAAGAGCTGCTAATTGAAAATAGAAGCGAGAGGCAAAGACGTAGTGGCAAGAACCTTGCATTAGGGAAGCTATAGAGAGAGGAAAGAGTTCCAGGGAAATTTGGAAAGAAGAATATGAAAAATTAATTCCTCAAAGAGAAGTCAAAAGAAAAATATAAGTTCTTGAGAGAGAGGTGAGTAGTAGGTGCAAAATCCTAGAAGAGAAAGGAATGCTCAAAAGGATCTATAGGATAGAATAAGAGAAATACCAAGAGGCTAAGCTCAAGAGAAGGCTTGGTGAGGTATTGGGGTAGTGGGTTGATGGAGAAGACTTGTTAATAGAGCTTGATTGCATCTCACAATGAGGCACAAGAATATCATAGACGAGAAAATAAGATGACTAGTGATAGTTATTTCGAAGGTTCAGGTGAAAGACATAGAATAATGAAGCAAGATGCCAAAGTAATGACATAAGGAGGAGGATGATTCAAGAGGAATTTGATCGAGAAATGGTTGAATTAAAGGAAAGAGTCAGTAAAATGTTGCAATTGCTACAAGAGAGGGAAGAATACTAGAGAGATGGTTGGGTGTTGAGGAAGAAAAAATTGAAATGGGGTCTGCTACAAAATAGGTTCAAGCATAGTTTGAATGCTTCATTGAAGGGTAAATAACTCAAGAGAACTGAGTACGAGGGAGAGGAATTTTTCCTATATAAACTAGAACAAGGAAAAATACTTGGTGAATATTATTAAGATGATGATGGTGAGAGGGAATTGATGAAAAGTCTCATGGAATGTGTAAAAAGTCCAAAACAATAGGAGAATATATTGAAAGAAGAGGAAGCTAAAGAGCCTTGTATTTTTGAAACTGATAAATTCTTTGTGGATGCATGATTTGTAGGTAATTCAAGTGGGAAACAATTAAGAGTGGTCACAAATGGAGAAGATAAGGCATAATTGTCTTGAAGAGAAAAATAAAAGGAGATGAAGGGCAACGATCTTATGATTGTGAAAGGGAGTGTAATTCTTCGTGAACATGTGAATTAAGAATCTGCAATTACTAACGTAATATATTATCCTTTAGAAAAACAAAATTTGTTAAATGAGTGTAAAGGTGCATTGGTAGGTAAAGATAATGGAAAAATTTTTCCAAGTAAGGAAGAAAGTTTCAAAACAATTAAATGGAGTCGTGCCGCCAATTGATAAAATCAAACATTGCAACAAATAGGGAATTTTTTTTTTATGAAGATATCGATGTGGAAAATAAAGAATAACTCTTGAATTTTACTATGAAGGGAAACAAAACCATATATGATTTATGAAAACATCCACAATGAGGAGGGAGAACAAAACTCAGATATATTCTATTGTCGTAAGAAAAATAATTGAAATTCATAGAAGAGTGGTTAGGAAACCCAAACATTGGAGAAGACTGCACTGGAGAAAGAAGTGTTACACAACATTTTGTCACTGTCCCTGCAATCCCCATCCCGCACATTGGAGGCTCATTTCTGTGATCAAAATAAAGTGTCATGCCTTGCAAATACCATCATTGCATCCCTTGCCATGAGGACAACATTCCTTATGTTGACCATTTCCTGAACAGACCACCAAAAAAACTTGTTTTTGCCTTGGCGCTGGTATCCAGTTATGCCCTCGCGCTGATGAGGAAGTTTAACACTGGCCCCTGCGCCAGCTGGCACTCTGTCTCAGTTAGCTGCCCGCGCCAATATTTTTATGGAAATTTTTTAAAAAATAGAGGCGAAGTTGCGATCATAACAACTTCGTGGATGAGTCATGGGGAGTGGTTTTCTTGAATAACCACGACCTTCCTCCTTTGGCCTCTTGTTTCCACATTTTGGGGAAACCTCCCATGGGATAAGGCCTCCCTTCCACCATATTAAGGAGCCCAACTTCCTCCTCTCCCTCTATAAATATAGCCATCCTCCATAGATGAAGGTAGCTGAACTAAAGATATTATAGCAAAAAATTTGGAGAGATTTCTATTCAAGATAGAACAAAAGAGTCCCTTATTGAGAAAGCTTAGGCTTTTGCCTTCATCCCATCCGAATTCCCTGACATTCATTGAGACACGCTTCAACTGAACCCTGCTGAAGGAGGCTGCGACGTCAAGGCTTAGTTGTAACTCTTTCTTCTATTAATACATATGTATAAATATTGTCTAGTTCCCAAGCCGCCTTGATGTGTTTTATTAATACAATATGCTTAACCCTCCTTGACTAGTTAGTAATTATGAATGAGATTGTTGTTTCGTATGTTGCTCTTGCTTGTTTATCTTGTGCAGGTATTAAAGAATTGCTGCAAAATGATCGTGACTTTCCGAGATAAGAATCAAGAGGCCACCACTACAACAACTACGACGACAACATTGGACTCCAGGTAGGTTGATCTACCGCGTCTATTTCATTCAGTAATTAGGAGCCTACACTCTAGTTTGTATTTTTGTTACTAGACCCACTCTAGGGCTAGAAGGATTGTCTTTGTCCGCAGAGAGGATTTAATTTCATAACAAATTGGAAACTCCACAAGGGATCAGTGTGAGTTTGTCTTTTTCCCCTTGTCAAGTCGACTTCAGTCATTTTCTTGTTTATCTATATTTTCTGGCCTGTTTGCTTGTTTATATTCCTCTTGTTCAGCTCCAGAGTGTCAAGATTGATCTCTACTCATTGGATTTCCCATTCTCCCATAGATATCTAGCTTGGCACATTTTTTGTTCGAACATTCGCGCCGATTGGCACATGTTTCTTGTTGATATGAAATGTGAGAACTTCTTATCTCTAATACATAGATTGAATGTAGGGGCATTTACTGGATATGTCACCTTTAAAGAAAGCATGATATATAGAAGCTATCTGGCCCTTTACATACTCTGCCTAAAGAAATAATAGAAGTAATCACTAATGATCTGGAAATGAAACTACTTGTTTGTTGGTGCAAGGTATTCATTATCCATTAACTTATGTGTGCAAACTATTTAATGTGTTTTGCAATTGGAACAAAATGCTTTTGGTGAATTTATGAGTCTTTTTGTGTGTAGGAGGCTTACTTATTTTTACTATTTAACATATTTAACTCTGATAAAACACATCAAATAAATCAAAAAACATAACACAGCATATGATAAGGCAGTTCAACCATCCTAGGCTACATCTGGTGGGTCCAAGGCCCCCAAATGGGCATGTCATTACTTTTATTATGCTCAAAATTAGCTATACAGTGTGAAGAAAGCCTAAACAAGAAAAAATAGTTGTAGAAATGAGTTTAGAACATTGAAAACAATAAAGATAGGCTTTTTTTTCACCTCCAAAGGTTAACCATGGCCCAATACAACTCCAACACTCTCTAGGCCCTGATGGCTCTCCAAGCTTCTATGCTGAAAAAGTACCTGAAGATGATCTCTGTTGCCTATGAAACCTGCACCGTTGGCTCTAGAATGCTCAAATTAGCCAAAAGCCAAATTTATTAGCAAAACAACTTTTTCCCAATCAGGCCTAGAAAACCTTCACCAAAAGTGGAGGAACTACAGATAACTCCACTAATTTAGGCCTGGCACCATTCTGGGTGGAGTCCCACCAAAATCTCTGTGCGGTTAGGAGTTAGCAATAAATTTTATTGTTGGACGTGGCCACATGCGGAGGTTAGTCGTAACCGTCAGGGGTGAACAGTTAATACAACTGTAGCATTAACTCTTTAGCACCATGTCCGCCAGTCATGTGAACACTTGTAACAAACTGTGGTTATCTGTTGGCTTGGATTTGGGGCTTGGTCTCCACTCCAGGTCTCATTGATAGGGTGCTGGCCCCCTTTCGGCCCCACCAAATTTTATTACAAACTTTATATATGCGTGGAAGACTAAGGTTTATAAGAAATATGTTGCATCATGTTGGTCAGGCCCATGGGCTGCTGGCCACCCGACCCGCAGTCGATTTCTGTCAGCCCATACAAATTTTTATACATAAAACTTTGGATTCTTGGGGCCACATGGCGGCCTCTGGTCTGGCCACGTGGCGCCCGCTCATTGGTCCACCTAGACTATTCTGTAGAATATTCTATGGAATATTCCAAGAATATTTTGTGGAATATTCCTTTTTTAATATTTTTTTTATCCAAAGTAAAACTGAGTCAAATTGGGCTTGTTGGTGTCCCGTGTTTTGATAGTTTAGCAAATCAAAAGACAAGGCAACATCAGACCCAATCTTTAGAGTTACAGGATCTAGTCCTCCTGTTCTCAGAGAGGGATCTCTCAAAATTTTGTTTGCAAAGGTTTATCTTATGTGCTTTGATTATTGGTTTTAGACTAGTTATTAAGTGCAGGTGTTTATTTGTTTGTTTGTTTGGTTGGGTTGTCATAGCAGGAAATGAAAGATCTAGGAAATATATACAGAATGGAGAAACATCTGTTTCATTGGGCAATGGAGTCAAAAAGAGGTCATAACATAATCATCAATGGATATGGGATATCAGAGGGAAAATCTAACTTGGCCACAGGATCCTTTGGTTTTGGAATGAGATGGACATCAAAGATCTGGAAAGAGAAGTTTAATTCTCAAAAAAAGGGAATTTGAAAGCACGACTTGAACAATAAAGAGCTATTTGGTAGACAGGGCTAAACATGAATTCTACAAATCACAGCTTTAAGAAAAGAATGATTTCAAAACAACTTTTAAAATGAAATCTAAGATTCGGGGAACACCCTATTTCCTCAAATATTTTATTTTAAATGACTTAGAAAACATAAAATATTCACTGATAATTGCAGTCATAGAAGAGGGAACACCTAATACATCTATGATTACAACTATAAAAGACCTTCAAAACAACTGTTCAAGCAATGACAAAGGGCAAGATCGAAACAGACCTCTTTGACTAACTTAAAACAATGGTACTTCAAAGGGAGACTTCAATAAGAGCTTTCAAGTGATAGCAGACAAGCAAGGAGAACCATAAATCATGCTGAAATCAACTATTTGAGCTATTATAGAAATAAACAAGCATGAGGACTAAAGAGAGAGATTGAAGACTCTAAAATACCTCAGCAGAAGAAAACATAAAACAGTGAAGGATGAACAGGTCTAAGGTGCTTCCAGGAGTCATTTCTTAGCCTAATACTTTCTATCCTACTGTAGTAAGAAACTTTGGAATAGAATGAAAACAGGAGAAAACAATAAAAAATTCAGAATACTTCACCAATAGCCAAGCTCATGGATCCAATGATAGAGCCTTCTCAGTCACAAGCATGCAACAACATAATCAGGGCTTCAGAGACTTCAATTTCTTCTTCAACTTCAACAGACTATGTATTATTTCAGAGAGTTTCAATATTACAACTAGTGATCAACCAACAACTGACCAACCTCTCACTCATCTTCTGTAGAAGTATATATAGAAGAATGAGGAGGTGAGATCTGATAAAAAGATCTCCAATTACAATTAATACAGACTTAATGGCTTCTTGGCATTTGAAGGGTTCAATGAAAAAACTTTCATACATATTCTCTGTATTAAATGATTTTCATAAATTTTTAAGCTCGGTGGGAGCTTTTTTTGACCTTTGAGGCTCTCTGT
The DNA here is from genome assembly GCA_034641835.2 of Pinus albicaulis. Classification (NCBI taxonomy): domain Eukaryota; kingdom Viridiplantae; phylum Streptophyta; class Pinopsida; order Pinales; family Pinaceae; genus Pinus; species Pinus albicaulis. The sequence goes on from CM076569.1 coordinate 316,701,525, forward strand.
GGCATCAAAGTAACTCTGTATATGTTTGTCATTAATTTGCGTGCAGAATTTATCTTTTGGCTGTGTTGTGAGGCATATATCTGGTCCTTATCAATAAATTCAGCCTTTGATTGAATGCTTTGAGGTACATGTGGCATTTCAGTAGCTGGGAGGAATCAATTTTCCTGAATTGTGGCGGTGGAAGCGCTCCTATTGATAAAACACTTAAGATCTTCTTTAAACTGTGTTTTAAATCGGGGATTAGGCTTTTGATAAACATTCTTAGCCGTGATCTCCACAAATATGTCTTCCATCCTCTATCCTGGTTCATTTTGATCTTCGTCACTGATACTCTCTGACTGTGCCCGATTCATGGTTTTTCTGATATACAGGGCTGTGCAGGGTTATGTAGCATCAATGCTTCATGAAAGATTGATGAAAACGTGGTTTTAACACCCTGTGATGATTTTCTTTGGTGAATTGAAGGCAGGAGGATCCTCACCCTCTTCTTTCGAATTTTCTTCAAAAATGGCGAGAAAATCATTTAAACCTTGCAAAATACAAACAAATATTAAAAAATCCTACATATATAGGTTTATTGCTATGGAAGGCATGTGGAGGAAGCGTGGCTTTTGGATGGCGTCATCCAATGGTTAGGATTTATCAGGAGAAGTCATAGAGAAGGCAGAAGAATAGTTAAATCAGAGCCGTCGATCGCGCAGAGATCGACGGTCGGGAGTGGAAACGAGAAATCAAAGTAGAAAACGTTGACTGGGCGATCAAAACAGAGTGATGAAATATGGGCCGTCGATCTGCAGATCAGATCGACGACAGAGATTCGTTAAATGCCGCACCGTAGCCTGGTTAACCGTCGGGCATCTTCGGTGAGCAATAGTCGTCGAATGGGCAGCCTCAGATCGTACAACACGCATCAATATCGCGTCGGGTCCACGTCCAAATGTTAACGTGCAATGGACAGCGGTTTTATGAACATTTCCCAGGACAGGTGTCGGCCAGCGTATGGAATCACTGCCGATCGGGAAAAAACCGCCTTCGCCCAAAGGCGGTGCGATGAATACCGCGCGGTTTTTGGAATGGTGAGTGGTTGGTGGGGACCACCGGGCTGATGGACTCTGCGTCGTCGATCTATAGATCAGATCGACGGTGGAGAATGATTTACAAGTTGGACCAGCAAAGACTTTAGAAAATAATAAATCCGACATTTTTAAATAAAACTAAGGTTTTGAACATTGGGCGGAGATAATTAATTAAAAAACGGATAAGATCTCGGAAGGTTAGTGCTGGGTTCTAACACCAAGACGCATGGAGGGGAAAGGCTAAAGACTTAGCCCGAGGGGGCTTAAGTCCACAATACATATAAAATATGCATTTTAATGGATTTTGAATGATTTTTCAAAGGAAATTGAGGGTTCCGATAAGGCAAAGAAGGAGTTTTCAACCTTGTCAAGGGGATTCTGAAGAAGGGGAAAAAGGGAAAAATATGAAAATGAGGGATTTTCATGGGAAATGGAGGGATAAAAACTGAGGTTAGTTTTTGGAAAAGGGGAAAAGGAAAAAGGTGTTTGCAGCAGTATTTTTCCTTGGGAATCAGCAGGATTTCTGAAGGGGAAAAAAGGCACAGTAGTGAATATTGGGACAGAGGCAGGAGGCCTCCAAGAGTCTTCAAGAGCCAACACTTTTTAGTCATAAATTTTTTTCCTTAAAGGCTCCAAATAGTTTTTAGCCGGCATTTGGTATAACAAATTTTATAGCTGGCTAACAGTGGCTCCACTTGGGGATGATGCCTTCTTGAAGGCATCAAGAATCTTAGACTTGCATTCTGTAGGAGGCTAACCTGTGCCTGATCCATTGGGCTGCCTTTCTTTCTGTGAATGATGTTCTCTGAAAAAATATTAGCAGTCATAAAAACAATGGATCTTTCATCAATACAAACTTTCTACCTACCCAATCCTACTGATCTAACATTTTTTCTTCCTTAGAGTGCACTTGGATAGGCAAACTCTCTTTACAACATTTTATTCTTTCGAAAGCAAAAAATCTAATCTAGTTCTACTTCTTATTTGTCCATGGACTCAGATTAAGCAGTTAAGCCCATATGCTTCTCTACCTAATCTACTAATTTGTTAGGATTAAACAGTCTAACATATTTTATTCTCTAATTTCTACAACAGAAATTTAAAAGCATTCAAGTCAGGATTAAACAGTCTAACTTGATGCTGCTCTATGGCAAAAAAAAAAGGTACACATAGATTATTATTTGCAGAAAAATAAATAAAAAATGGAAGGCTTAAGATCTGAAAGTTTCTCATCATGGACTTCCCTTTTCTTTACATCTCTAGTTTGAATTTGTTTGAGCTATTTTGTCTTTATCAATTGGTTCAGATTTTGAGTTGATTGGAACCAGATTTTTACATCTCTTGACTCAGAATTTTGAAGTAGATTTGAGTCATTTTCTTAGGTTCAGATTTTGATCTTGTTTGAATCTTTAATTTCTATCCTAATCTATCTACTGATAAGCCAAGATTAAACAGTTTTGCAAATCAAATTTACTAACCTATCAACAGAAAATTTAAAGCTAATTAGTCAAGATTAGGTTGTTTGACTAACTATAAGTGTGTTTTTTAGGAGTGGCATTTGAGCTTGCACACTTTCAGAATTTGTTTCTCTTTTTTGGTATGGGGTTGTACCTTTCTTTTTTAAACTACGCCCTCTTTTCTCTTTTCTATTGTTTTTAGATTTTTCTTTTTCCTAGAAGACAAAAAATCAGCAACTAACTAAATGCTCAAAGCTGAGCTTTATTGCTTTCCTATCTAACCTAATCTAACTTGGAACATTTACATTTTTTAGTTGATGAACATTGTTTTCTAGTACAACAAATCCAGCAAATGATTCCATGATTGGTCCTTCTTCATCTCCTTGGGTAGGCTGGACAAACAAGGCCACTCCCATTATTTTATTTTTTTTAGCAGCAGTGCTAAATAATCCTCTTTCCTTTGGTAATACACTGCTCCTAATGACCTTTATCCCTTCTGAAAATGCCTTCAAGAAGTGAGCATAGGGATCTTGAAATAGTGCCTGGTCAAGAGTGTTTGGAAGATGTGTTTCAACCAGGATCATCTTTTTTTTCTCCACTGCATTAAGCCAAAGATTCCTTTGAGAAAGAAAAACTTCCTCATATTCATTATTATCTGAACTAGAGGACTCATCATATATTACAGTGTTTTCCTCTTGTATCTCCGAGATATTCTGATTTAATAGGCTAAGCTCTGTGAAAATATCAATGTATTCTGGAGCAGGGGTTTGTTCTATTGCTTCTTCTTTTTTAAGAGAAGGCTTCATGGTTTCAACTTGCTCAAAAAAAACTTCATTTCTTTCCCCTTCAACCTTTGAGCTGAAATTCTGTTGATTCCCAATCGCATGGAAACTATTACTGATGATCTGAGATGAAGCAGAGCAAAGATCCAATAAATCTTTACTTACTTCTAGGTTTTGAAAACTTTCGTCATCAGTATCATAGATAGTTTTCACTGGTTCATCACTTTTTTGAAGGAACTGATCTTCCTCCCATAAATCTACTAATGATGACCCCACAAAATTAACTTCTGTTTGGGAAGTATCATCACTAGATAGATCAAAGTTAGGAGAATCATAAATATAAGTAATACTACCAATCAAACATACTGGGTTATCAGCAGGTCTTTCTTTATTTTGATTTACAGAATAACTTTCCAAATCTTTACAACAAATTTCATTATGTGAATGGGCAGGAGTGTTTGTTTTGTATAAAGTTTCAGAGAGCGTCTGTTTATAAATAGTCTGATCTATCTCTTTTTCTTTCAAAGGGGAAGATGTTTCTATGTTCCTTTGAATAGGAGTACAACAGATCTCTGTCTCTTGTGAAGAATGATTTTGAGGCTGGATGTCTTCTTGAGCCTCAGTTGTAAGGGATGATGGATCAGCATCTGATTTTTCAGGAATATCTTGAGGAATATCTGCAGTCTCTTGACTGTTTTCTTCCTCAGTTGTTTCATCCATGTTCTTGTGATAGCTAGGATGCATATGAAATTCTTGAATGGTTGTTAACAGATCTTTAGGATGCATATTAACCAAATCCACATCAATATCTAACAGGTACTGTATGATATTCTGAGACTGATCACGACAATCCCATGACAAGGATGGAGAGTTTCCTTTATAATTTTTGTAAAATACTTGGTGCATGTCTTTTAAAGAAAACAAACTTTTGGGTTCTAACCATTCATACCAATTCCTAGCTTTTCCTTCTAATGTTGCCATGAAAATTTTCATTAGGCAGTCTTCGTGCCATTGAAACTTGAACTTCCACACATGTATATGAAACTTGATGAGATGTAGCAAGGGGTTATCAACATTTTCGCCCTGAAAGGTAGGTAAGTTTTTTAACCAATCTACTTCAGGCATTTTGTGTGGGAATCCAGGGATATGCTCCCTGCTCATTGGGGCATACCTTCGTTATATCCTTGGAATCATTTTATAAATCAAGAAAGACGTCACTTTGTCTATTCAACCAGTTCAGAGTCTTCTACCAGTGGAGTCATTAGGTATTTTGGATTTGTGGAGTCGCCAGGTGGAAGATTTTGAAATTTGCTGTCCACCAACAACATGATTGGGTTTGCTCAATGCATTTCCTAGGGAGTCTAGAAGGACTGGAAGGGTAATAGGGCTATTAGAGGTCATTGGAGTCACAAGGTGGAAAATTTTTAGCTTTTGTAAAGGTAAAATGTTTTATGGTTCCACCACCATGTTTATTATGAAGCCAAACTGAATTATTTTTGGGTTTTTACGAGTTTCTATGGTTGTTTGAAAGACTAATGAGTTTATAAGATTTTGCCAGGAAACTATGAACTCAGTTGTCCCACCGTGATCGCCATTATGTTGGTGTCCCGTGTTTTGAAAGTTTGGCAAATAAAAAGACAAGGCAACATCAGAACCAATATTTAGAGTTACAGGATCTAGTCCTCCTATTCTCAGAGTGGGATCTCTCAAAAGTTTGTTTGAAAAGGTTTATCTTGTGTGCTTTGAGTATTGGTTTTAGACTAGTTATTAATTGCAGGTGTTTATTTGTTTGTTTGTTTGGTTGGGTTGTCATAGCATAAAATGAAAGATATAGGAAAGATATACAGAATGGAGAAACATCTGTTTCATTAGGCAATGGAGTCAAAAATAGGTCATAACATAATCATAAATGGATATGGGATATCAGAGGGCAAATCTAACTTGGCCACAGGATCCTTTGGTTTTGGAATGAGATGGACATCAAAGATTTGGAAAGAGAAGTTTAATTCTCAAACAAAGGGAATTTGAAAGCACGACTTAAACAATAAAGAGCTATTTGGTAGACAGGGCTAACCATGAATTCTACAAATCACAGCTTTAAACAAATAATGATTTCAAAAAAACTTTTAAAATGAAATCTAAGATTCGGGGAACACCCTATTTCCTCAAATATTTTATTTTAAATGACTTAGAAAACATAAAGTATTCACTGATAATTGCAGTCATAGAAGAGGGAACACCTAATACATCTATGATTACAACTATAAAGACCTTCAAAACAACTGTTCAAGCAATGACAAAGGGAAATATCGAAATATACCTCTTTGAATAACTTAAAACAATGGTACTTCAAAGGGAGACTTCAATAAGGACTTTCAAGTGATAGTAGCCAAGCAGGGAGAACCATAAATCATGCTGAAATCAACTATTTGAGCTATTATAGAAATAAACAAACATGAGGACTAAAGAGAGAGATTGAAGACTCTAAAATACCTCAGCAGAAGAGAACATAAAACAGTGAAGGATGAACAGGTCTAAGGTGCTTCCAGGAGTCATTTCTTAGCCTAATACTTTCTATCCTACTGTAGTAAGAAATTTTGGAATAGAATGAAAACAGAAGAAAACAATAAATAGTTCAGAATACTTCACCAACAGCCAAGCTCATGGATCCAATGATAGAGCCTTCTTAGTCACAAACATGCAACAACATCATCAGGGCTTCCAAGACTTCAATTTCTTTTTCAACTTCAACAGACTATGTATTATTTCAGAGATTTTCAATATTACAACTAGTGATCAACCAACAACCAACCAACCCCTCACTCATCTTCTGTAGAAGTATATATAGAAGAATGAGGAGGTGAGATCTGATAAAAATATCTCCAGTTACAATTAATACAGACTTAATGGCTTCTTGGCCTTTGAGGGGCTCAATGAAGAAAATTTCATACATATCCTTTGTATTAAATGATTTTGATAAATTTTTAAGCTCGATGGGAGCTTTTGTTGACCTTTGAGGCTCTGTGTGGCATCGAAGTAACTCTGCAGATGTTGGTCATTAATTTGCGTGCAGAATTTATCTTTTGGCTATGTTGTGAGGTAGATATCTGGTCCTGATCAATAAATTCAGCCTCTGATTGAATGCTTTGAGGTACAGGTGGCATTTCAGTAGCTGGGAGGAATCAATTTTCCTCAATTGTGGCGGTGGAAGCGCTCCTGTTGATAAAACACTTAAGATCTTCTTTAAACTGTGTTTTAAATCGGGGATTTGGCTTTTGATAAAAATTCTTAGCCGTGATCTCCGCAAATGTGTCTTCCATCCTCTGTCCTGGTTCAGTTTGATCTTCGTCAATGATACTCTCTGACAGTGCCCGATTCATGGTTTTTCTGATATACAGGGCTGCGCAGGGTTATGTAGCATCAATTCTTCATGAACAATTGATGAAAACGTGGTTTTAACATCTTGTGATGATTTATTTGGTGAATCGAAGGCAGGAGGATCCTCACCCTCTTCTTTCGAATTTTCTTCAAAAATGGCGAGAAAATCATTTAAACCCTGCTAAATACAAACAAATATTAAAAAATCCTGCATATATAGGTTTATTGCTGCAGAAGGCATGTGGAGGAAGCGTGGCCATTGGATGGAATCATCCAACGGTCAGGATTTATCGGGAGAAGTCATAGAGAAGGCAGAAGAATTGTTAAATCAGAGCTGTTGATCGCGCAGAGATTGATGGTCGGGAGTGGAAACGGGAAGTCAAAGTAGAAAACATTGACTGGGCGATCGAAACAGGGCAATGAAATGTGGGCCGTTGATCTACAGATTAGATCGACAGTAGAGATTCGTTAAATGTCGTGTCGTAGCCCGGTTCACCGTCGGGCATCTTCGGTGAGCAATAGTCGTCGGATGGGTGGCCTCAGATCAGACGACACGCATCAATATCGCATCGGGTCCACGTCCGAACATTAATGCACGATGGAAGGTGGTTTTATGAATAGTGCCCAGGACACGTGTCGGCCAGTGTATGGAATCGCTGCCAATCAGAAAAAAACTGCCTTCGCCCAAAGGTGGTGCGATGAATACCGCACAGTTTTTGGAATGGTGAGTGGTTGGCGGGGACCACTGGGCTGATGGACTCTGCACCGTCGATCTATAGATCAGATCAACGGCGGAGAATGATTTACAAGTCGGATCAGCAGAAGACTTTAGAAAATAATAAATCCGAGATTTTTAAATAAAACTAAGGTTTTGAACATTGGGCAGAGATAAATAATTAAAAAATGGATAAGCTCCCAGAAGGTTAGCGCTTGGTTCTAACACCAAGACGCATGGAGGGGAAAGGCTAAAGACTTAGCCCGAGGGGGCTTACATCCATAATACATATAAAATATGCATTTTAATGGATTTTGAATGATTTTTCAAAGGAAATTGAGGGTTCCGATAAGGCAAAGAAGGAGTTTTCAGCCTTGTCAAGGGGATTCTGAAGAAGGGGAAAAAGGGAAAAATATGAAAATGAGGGATTTTCATGGGAAATGGAGGGATAAAAATTGAGGTTAGTTTTTGGAAAAGGGGAAAAGGAAAAAGGTGTTTGCAGCAGTATTTTTCCTTGGGAATCAGCAGGATTTCTGAAGGGGAAAAAGGCACAGTAGTGAAGATTGGGACAGAGGCAGGAGGCCTCCAAGAGTCTTCAAGAGCCAACACTTTTTAGTCATAAAATTTTTTCCTTGAAGGCTCCAAAGAGTTTTTAGCCAGCATTTGGTATAACAAATTTTATAGCTGGCTAACAGTGGCTCCACTTGGGGATGATGCCTTCTTGAAGGCATCAAGAATCTCAGACTTGCATTCTCTGGGAAGCTGACCTGTGCCTGATCCATTGGGCTGCCTTTCTTTCTGTGAGTGATGTTCTCTGAAAACATATTAGCAGTCATAAAAACAATGGATCTTTCATCAATACAAACTTTCTACCTACCCAATCCTACTGATCTAACATTTTTTCTTCCTTAGAGTGCACTTGGATTGGCGAACTCTCTTTACAACATTTTATTCTTTCGAAAGCAAAAAATATAATCTAGTTCTACTTATTATTTCTCCATGGACTCAGATCAAGCAGTTGAGCCGATATGCTTCTCTACCTAATCTACTAATATGTTAGGATTAAACAGTCTAACAGATTTTATTCTCTAATTTCTACAACAGAAATTTAAAAGCGTTCAAGTCAGGATTAAACAGTTTAACTTGATGCTGCTCTATGGCACAAAAACAAGCTGCACATAGATTATTATTTGCAGAAAATTAAATAAAAAATGGAAGGCTTAAGATCTGAAAGTTTCTCATTGTGGCCTTCTCTTTTCTTTACAGCTCTAGTTTGAACTTGTTTGAGCTGTTTTGTCTTTATCAACTGGTTAGGATTTTGAGCTGATTGGAACCAGATTTTTACATCTCTTGACTTAGAATTTTGAAGTAGATTTGAGTCATTTTCTAAGGTTCAGATTTTGATCTTGTTTGAAACTTTAATTTCTATCATAATCTATCTACTAATAAGCCAAGATTAAACAGTTTGGCAAAACGAATTTACTAACCTATCAACAGAAAATTTAAAGCTAATTAGTCAAGATTAGGCTGTTTGACTAACTAGAAGTGTGTTTTTTAGGAGTGGCATTTGAGCTTGCACACTTTCAGAATTTGTTTCTCGTTTTTGGTATGGGGCTGTACCTTTCCTTTTTAAAATCTACCCTCTTTTCTCTTTTCTATTGTTTTTAGATTTTTCTTTTTCCTACAAGACAAAAAATCAACAACTAACTAAATGCTCAAAGCTGAGTTTTATTGCTTTCCTATATAACCTAATCTAACTTGGAACATTTACATTTTTTAGCTGATGAACTCTCTTTTCCAGTACAACCAATCCAGCAAATGATTCCATGATTGGTCCTTCTTCATCTCCTTGGGCAGGCTGGACAAACAGGGCCACTCCCATTCTTTTTGTTTTTTAGCAGCAGTGATAAATAATCCTCTTTCCTTTGGTAATACACTGCTCCTAATGACCTTTATCCCTTCTTAAAATGCCTTCAAGAAGTGAGCATAGGGATCTTGAAATAGTGCCTGGTCAAGAGTGTTTGGAAGATGTGTTTCAAATAGGATCATCTTTTTTTTCTCCACTGGATTATGGCAAAGATTCCTTTGAGGAAGACAAACTTCCTCATCTTCATTATTATCTGAGCTGGAGGACTCCTCATATATTACAGTGTTGTCCTCTTGTAGCTCTGAGATATTATAATTTAATAGGCTGAGCTCTGTAAAAATATCAATGTATTCTGGAGCAGGGGTTTGTTCTATTGCTTCTTCTTTTTTAAGAGAAGGCTTCATCGTTTCAACTTGCTCAAAAAAAATTTCATTGCTTTCCCCTTCAACCTTTGAGCTGAAAGTCTGTTAATTCCCAATCACATGGAAACTATTACTGATGATCTGAGATGAAGCAGAGCAAAGGTCCAATAAATCTTTACTTACTTCTAGGTTTTGAAAACTTTTGTCATCAGTATCATAGATAGTCTGCATTGGTTCATTACTTTTTTGAAGGAACTGATATTCCTCCCATAAATCTACTAATGGTGACCCTGCAAAATTAACTTTTGTTTGGGAAGTATCATCACTAGATAGATCAAAGTTAGGAGAATCATAAATATAAGTAATACTACCAATCAAACATACTGGGTTATCAGCAGGTCTTTCTTTATTTTGATTTACATAAGAAATTTCCAAATCTTTACAACAAAGTTCATTATGTGAATGGGCAGGAGTGTTTGTTTTGCAGAAAGTTCCAGAGATCGACTGTTTATAAATATTCTGCTCTATCTCTTTTTATGTCAAAGGGGAAGATGTTTTAATGTTCCTTTGAATAGGAGTACAACAGATCTCTGTCTCTTGTGAAGACTGATTTTGAGGCTGGATGTATTCTTGAGCCTCAGTTGTAAGGGATGATGGATAAACATCTGAGTTTTCAAGAATATCTTGAGGAATATCTGCAGTCTCTTGATTGTTTTCTTCCTCAGCTGTTTCATCCATGTTCTTGTGATAGCTAGGATGCATATGAAATTCTTGAATGGTTGTTAACAGATCTTCAGGATGCATATTAACCAAATCCACATCAATAACTAATAGGTACTGTATGATATTCTGAGATTGATCACAACAATCCCATGACAAGGATGGAGAGTTTCCTTTATAATTTTTGTAAAATACTTGGTGCATGTCTTTTAAAGAAAACAAACTTTTGGGTTCTAACCATTCATACCAATTCCTAGCTTTTCCTTCTAATTTTGCCATGAACATTTTCATTAGGTAGTCTTCGTGCCATTGAACCTTGAACTTCCACACATGTATATGAAACTTGATGAGATGTAGCAAGGGGTTATCAACATTTTCGCCCTGAAAGGTAGGTAAGTTTTTTAACCAATCTACTTCAGGCATTTTGTGTGGGAATCCAGGGATATGCTCCCTGCTCATTCGGGCATACCTTCATTGTATCCTTGGAATAATTTTATAAATCAAGGAAGAGGTCACTTTGTCTATTCAACCAGTTCAGAGTCTTCTACCAGTGGAGTCATTAGGTCTTTTGGATTTGTGGAGTCGCCAGGTGGAAGATTTTGAAATTTGTTGTCCACCAACAACATGATTGGGTTTTCTCAATGCATTCCCTATGGAGTCTAGAAGGACTGGAAGGGTAATAGGGCTACTAGAGGCCAGTGGAGTCACAAGGTGGAAAATTTTTAGCTTTTGTAAAGGTAAGATGTTTTATGGTTCCACCACCATGTTTATTATGAAGCCAAACTGAATTATTTTTGGGTTTTTCCAAGTTTCAATGGTTGTTTGAAAGACTAATGAGTTTATAAGAGCTTTCCAGGCAACTATGAACTCATTTGTCCCACTGTGATTTCCATTATGTTGGTGTCCCATGTTTTGATAGTTTGGCAAATCAAAAGACAAGGCAACGTTAGAACCAATCTTTAGAGTTACAGGATCTAGTCCTCCTATTCTCAGAGAGGGATCTCTCAAAATTTTGTTTGCAAAGGTTTATCTTGTGTGCTTTGAGTATTGCTTTTAGACTAGTTATTAAGTGTAGGTGTTTATTTGTTTGTTTTTTTGGTTGGGTTGTCATAGCAGAAAATGAAAGATCTAGGAAAGATATACAGAATGGAGAAACATCTGTTTCATTGGGCAATGGAGTAAAAAAGAGTTCATAACATAATCATCAATGGATATGGGATATCAGAGGGCAAATCTAACTTGGCCGTAGGATCCTTTGGTTTTGGAATGAGATGGACATCAAAGATTTCGAAAGAGAAGTTTAATTCTCAAACAAAGGGAATTTGAAAGCATGACTTGAACAATAAAGAGCTATTTGGTAGACAGAGCTAACCATGAATTCTACAAATCACAGCTTTAAGCAAATAATGATTTCAAAACAACTTTTAAAATGAAATCTAACATTCGGGGAACACCCTATTTCCTCAAAGATTTTATTTTAAATGACTTAGAAAACATAAAAGATTCACTGATAATTGCAGTCATAGAAGAGGGAACACCTAATACTTCTATGATTACAACTATAAAGACCTTCAAAACAACTGTTCAAGCAATGACAAAGGGCAAGATCGAAACAGACCTCTTTGACTAACTTAAAAAAATGGTACTTCAAAGGGAGACTTCAATAAGAGCTTTCAAGTGATAGCAAACAAGCAGGGAGAACAATAAATCATGCTGAAATCAACTATTTGAGCTATTATAGAAATAAACAAGCATGAGGACTAAAGAGAGAGATTGAAGACTCTAAAATACCTCAGAAGAAGAAAACATAAAACAATGAAGGATGAAGAGGTCTAAGGTGCTTCCAGGAGTCATTTCTTAGCCTAATACTTTCTATCCTACTGTAGTAAGAAATTTTGGAACAGAATGAAAACAGGAGAAAACAATAAACAATTCAGAACACTTCACTAATAGCCAAGCTCATGGATCCAATGATAGAGCCTTCTCAGTCACAAGCATGCAACAACATCATCAAGGCTTCCAAGACTTCAATTTCTTCTTCAACTTCAATAGACTATGTATTATTTCAGAGAGTTTTAATATTACAACTAGTGATCAACCAACAACCAATCAACCCCTCACTCATCTTCTGTAGAAGTATATATAGAAGAATGAGGAGGTGAGATCTGATAAAAGGATCTCCAATTACAATTAATACAGACTTAATGGATTCTTGGCCTTTGAGGGGCTCAATGAAGAAACTTTCATACATATCATCTGTATTAAATGATTTTCATAAAGTCTTAAGCTCGGTGGGAGCTTTTTGTGTGGCGTCAAAGTAACTCTGCAGATGTTTGTCATTAATTTGCGTGCAAAATTTATCTTTTGGATGTGTTGTAAGGCAGATATCTGGTCTTGATCAATAAATTTAGCCTCTGATTGAATGCTTTGAGGTACATGTGTCATTTCAGTAGCTGGGAGGAATCAATTTTCCTAAATTGTGGCGGTGGAAGCACTCCTGTTGATAAAACACTTAAGATCTTCTTTAAACTGTGTTTTAAATCAAGGATTAGGCTTTTGATAAACATTCTTAGCCGTGATCTTCGCAAATATGTCTTCCATCCTCTGTCCTGGTTCATTTTGATCTTCGTCATTGATACTCTCTGACTGTGCCCGATTCATGGTTTTTCTGATATACAGGGCTGCACAGGGTTATGTAGCATCAATTCTTCATGAACGATTGATGAAAACGTGGTTTTAACACCCTGTGATGATTTTCTTTGGTGAATCGAAGGCAGGAGGATCGTCACCCTCTTCTTTCGATTTTTTTTCAAAAATGGTGAGAAAATCATTTAAACCCTGCTAAATACAAACAAATATTAAAAAATCCTGCATATATAGGTTTATTGCTGCAGAAGGCATGTGGAGGAAGCGTGGCCATTGGATGGCGTCATCCAACAGTCAGGATTTATCGGGAAAAGTCATAGAGAAGGCGAAAGAATTGTTAAATCAGAGTCATCGATCGCGCAAAGATCAACGGACGGGAGTGGAAACGGGAAGTGAAAGTAGAAAATGTTGACTGGGCGATCGTAATAGGGCGATGAGATGTGGGTCGTCGATCTGTAGATTAGATCGACGGTGTAGATTCGTTAAATGCTGCGATGTAGCCCGGTTAACCATCGGGCATCTTTGGTGAGAAATAGCTATCGGATGGGCGACCTCATATTGGATGGCATGCATCAATATCGCGTCGGGTCCACGTCCAAACGTTAACGCGCGATGGACGGCGGTTTTATGAACAGTGCCCAGGACACGTGTCGGCCAGCGTATGGAATTGTTGCCGATCGGGAAAAAACTGCCTTCGCCCAAAGGCAGTATGATGAATACCCCGCGGTTTTTGGAATGGTGAGTGGTTGGCGAGGACCACTGGGCTGATGGACTCCACGTCGTCGATCTGTAGATCAGATCGACGGTGGAGAATGATTTACAAGTCGGACCGGCGAAAGACTTTAGAAAATAATAAATCCGACATTTTTAAATAAAACTAAGGTTTTGAACATTGGGCAGAGATAATTAATTAAAAAACAGATAAGCACCCGGAAGGTTAGCGCTTGGTTCTAACACCAAGACGCATGGAGGGGAAAGGCTAAAGACTTAGCACGAGGGGGCTTAAGTCCATAATACATATAAAATATGCATTTTAATGGATTTTGAATGTTTTTTCAAAGGAAATTGAGGGTTCCGATAAGGCAAAGAAGGAGTTTTCAACCTTGTCAAGGGGATTCTGAAGAAGGGGAAAAAGGGAAAAACATGAAAATGAGGGATTTTCACGGGAAATGGAGGGATAGAAACTGAGGTTAGTTTTGGTAAAAGGGGAAAAGGAAAAAGGTGTTTGCAGCAGTATTTTTCCTTGGGAATCAACAGGATTTCTGAAGGGGAAAAAAGGCACAGTAGTGAAGATTGGGACAGAGGCAGGAGGCCTCCAAGAGTCTTCAAGAGCCAACACTTTTTAGTCATTAAATTTGTTCCTTGAAGGCTCCAAAGAGTTTTTAGCCAGCATTTGGTATAACAAATTTTATAGCTGGCTAATAGGGCTTTTTCCCTGAAATTGAGAAACTTCAAACTTGAATATCTTTCTCATATAGTGTCAGATTTGAGTTCCGTTCATGGCGCTAACATCGTATCAATGAGACCTTTCCTGCCATTCTGGTTTCAACCAATTACGAGCAAATAAAATTTTGAGCATTTTTACAACTTAGGACATGATCAATTGATCACACCTCCCAAAAGGGAAGATTTTGGACCCAAAAAAGCTCTCTGGTTATAGAAAATGAAGATGAGGAGACTGATTCTCCACTCTTCCAACTTTGAACCACTGAAATCTTCCCGACTTCATCAAATTGAGATTTTGATAAAATGATAAATTTTCCCTTGAATTCACTGATCGACCGTTGCCAAAACTGACTGAGTCATGATGCAAATTCTTAAAATTTGCAGAACAACAACTATATTTTGTAGAAAACAAATTGTTTCTGCAATGATCAAAATTTAAAGAAGGGTTAAAATAAGATTCACCTTGCCAACTGTTCACATGGAAAATTTTTGTTGTATTAATCTTGTACTTGTGCCGATTCCCGACCAAGTTTTCTTGCCATCCCAATCTACCATTCTGAAACCAACATTGACCCATGTTGAACTGTGTGCCCTCTTTTCTTGCATGCCTTTCCACCTCATGGACTCTTGCACTGTTTTGCACCGACACTTCATTTTCTGCACCGATCATCACCAAAGGTACCTTGTGCAACATAATGTCATCTTCTTTCAAAGACGAACTATTATCAGACTGAGACATATCATTAGAAATATGATGAAAAGGTAAATGTACAAAATCTTTCCATTTCAACATCAACAAAGTCAGATTTTGACTTGCATTAACTAGCCTTTTCAATTGACCTGCATGGACTAAAGAAGATTCTAGTTTCTTCTTATGTGCTCTCACAATGTACTCTTTTCCATCCTTGAACAAGTGATACTTCTTCTCATGGTAATGGAAGATTGCCTTTCTGTCATATAAATATGGACTACCCAAAACGACACCTGTAATTTCAAGCGGTACTACATCCAGTTCAACCCAATCAACATACTGAGCTGTTATGGTGAAGCACATGATACACTTCTTTGAGACTTGTAAGTTTTCATCCTTGCATATCCACCCAAGTGGATAAGGCTTTGGATGTGGAATTTTCTCAAGTTTCAGCTGCTTGACCAAGTCTTCTGATACGAGATTAGCTTGAGACCCACTATCAAAAAGTGTGTCTATCTTTTTGTGGTTTCAGATTATCCTCACATGAAATAGTTTTATCCTCCTCTTTTCATCTTGAATTTCTTTGTGACAGTTTAATGAGCTAGAACCGGGATTTGATTCTTGTACAACCTCTTTCTCCTTTATTTTCTTTAATACCATGGCGATGCTTTTTGTCTCATCACTTGATTCTGACCCTAAGTCCTGTTCAACAGTTGCTACAGTTTTCCTCTTTTCTTTGGTCTTGTCTTTCTTTTTATATTTCTCTGGTTTCAACTCAGGATGAAGCTTCCAATAGTGGTCTTAATCATGGCTTGTTTTTGAACAGTTCTTGCAAAATAATTTACCTTTTTCCTTTCTAGAATTTGCAACCCTTTTTCTTCCTTTTCTTTTAAAATCACTATCCTCATTCAGTGCATCAAAAGTGTTTTTTATTCTAGCCTCTAAATGTGTAGCTTGTACAAAAACTTCGTCTAGACTAGTAGGATTAAACATAAGAATAGTGTGTTGAAGGTAACTGTGCAAACCACCTATGTACTTTAACAAAGTATCTTGGCTTTGTAAATCTACCCCAAGTAAGAGTGCTCTTCTCCTAAATTCCTGGGTATAGTCTTGCACATTTTATCCCTTAAGCTGTCTAAAGTTTTGCCAGTTGATTATAGCCTTTTGAAGGTGAGCAAGAGGATAAAATTGTTTCTTTATTGCAGTAATAAACTCAGTCCATGATAAAGAAATCTTACCATGTTTCTTGATTTCCTCCCTGGTTTTTCCAGTTCATTATAGCCTTTTGAAGGTGGAGGTTTTCTAGGCCTGATTGGGCAAAAGTTGTTTTGCTCATAACTTTGGCTAGGGGAGACCATTTGGAGCGAATTTTTTTAATTTTTATTTTGGGTAATTTGAGCATTCCAGAGCCAATGGTGCAGGTTGCAGAGGCAACAAATATCATCTTTAGGTACTTTTTCAGCAGAGAATCTTGGAGAGCCATTAGGGCCTAGGGAGTGTTGGAGCTGTATTGGGCTATGGTTAACCTTTGGAGGTGAAATAAAAGCCAATATTTACTGTTTTCAGTGTTTTGAACTCATTTCTACAACTATTTTTTCCTATTTAGGCTTTCTTCACACTGAATAACTAATTTTTAGCATAATAAGAGCAAGGACGTGCCCATTTGGGGGCCTTGGACCCGACAGATGTAGCCCAGGAGGGTGAACTGCCTTATCATATGCTGTGTTATATTCTGTGATTTATTTGTTGTTTTTTATCAGAGTTAAAGATGTTAAACAGTAAAAAGAAGTAAGCCTCCTACACACAAAAAGACTCATAAATTCACCAAAAGAATTTTGTTCCAATTGCAAAACATATTAAACAGTTTGCACACATAAGTTAATGGATAATGAATACCTTGCACCAGCAAACAAGTAGTTTCATTTCCAGATCATTAGTGATTACTTCTATTATTTCTTTAGGCAGAGTCTGTAAAGGGCCAGATAGCTTCTGGATCTCATCCTTTCTTTAAAGGTGACATATCCAGTAAATGGCCCTACAGTCAATCTCTGTATTAGAAATAAGAAGTTCTCACATTTCAGATCAGATTGGTATTAGAGCCAGGTTTCATTAATAGGGAGTTGGCCCCCTTTCGGCCCCGCCACATTTTATTACAAACTTTATATATGCGTGGAAGACTAAGGTTTATAAGAACCATGTTGCAGCGTGTTGGTCGGGCCCGTGGGCTGGTGGCCACCCCACCCGCGGTCGATTCCTGTCAATCCATACAAATTTTTATACATAAAACTTTGGATTCTTGGGGCCACGTGGCGGCCTTCGGGCTGGCTACGTGGCGCCTGCTCATTGGTCTGCCCATAATATTCTATAGAATATTCTATGGAATATTCCTTTTTAAATATTTTTTTATCCAAAGTCAAACTGAGTCAAATTGGGCTTTTTCCCTGAAATTGAGAAACTTCAAACTTGAATATCTTTCTCATACAGTGTCGGATTTGAGTGTCATTCACAGTGCCAGGATCATATCGATGAGACCTTTCCTGTCGTTCTGGTTTCAACCAATTCTGAGCAAATAAAATTTTCAGCATTTTTACAACTTAGGACATGATCACCTGATCACTTGTGTTGCACTAGCGCCAACCCCTGTTTGGCGCGGATTACCGCCTTATAGTCGCGCTAAATCCTATAGGGTTTGGATTGACTTTCCTTTTGAGTTTTTTGGTCAGTTGTGCTTATCTTTGGGTGGATTTCTGATTTGCAATTTTTTTTTTGAGATTGTTTTGACTGTCATACACTTGTTCTTCTCAGTTGTACATCTGTTTACTTATCAGTGTAGTTTATGGCCTTAGGGTTTCTGAGAATCTTAGCTCACTAAGCCTTCTGATTGGAAGTCAAGTCTTTTGATTCTTATCAGTCACATCTCTTGATCAATTGCGTTTAGTTATTTTTTGATCCTTTGAGCGTTTGTTTTGGTTGAATCATCATTTCGGGTTTTGTTTGATTTTTCTTCTTGCTGCTCCAAGCATAGATTACCATGCTTGTTTGGATTGTTTCAAAGATTTTTATTTGATTGGAAGAGTGTGCCATTGGTTTGAGTGCATATTTGTGTTTATGTTTCTTTCATCGAATCAGTCGGTTTAGCTCTTTACATTCACAATCCTTGAACTAGTGCTTGTTTTGTTTTTTCATGTAATTAGTGCATTGTGTCCTTCATTTCATTGAAAAAATAAAAAATTGCATTCTTTCATTTGTTTGGAAAAGGAAAAGTTCTTTTGTATAACTAGTGCTTGATAACTAGGAAAGAGTTTTTAATTTTTCACTTGATTGAATTAGATACATTAGCGTATTTCTTCGTTTGATTTCATTTATTGCTATTGTTTGAAAGATATCTATCCTTCTCTTAATTAGTGTTCATTGAATGGAAAATGGTGTTCATTTGCATATAGTTTGCATTTAGGAAATTTGAGATAGACATTCGGTAAGGCCTTGAAATTGAAACATAATTCAAGATCAACAATAAAATCAATTGAATTAACCTAAGGAAACATTGGAACCTAGCGCAAAAATTTTAGTGGTCTAGGCTAGAGACGTGTTCCAGCGTCTTAAAACCTAGTAGTTGTCGTTCGCCTTTTGGCTTTAGATAGCACTAGTATGGACTCGTGTTCCTTGTACCATCGTGTATATAAAGGGAGACCCCTGTAGGTTCAAATCCTTTATCCATAGGAAGCCGAGTCTGCTGCCCTGTAACTGTGATACACCGAACACAGCATTCGGGGAGACTACCTGCACGTACAGAAAGCCCTTGGTAATTTCTATTTCATTTTATCACTAAGGTGTATATGGAAGTTCACGGAAACTTGGTACACCCTCTTTCTTAGATTACCAGAGTACTCATTTCGATCTTTTCATGACTCTTTAAAAAGAGAAGAGATCATCGATCACTTGTCCTTTCACGGTTGTTTAAAATTGAAAGTTAATAGAGTCATCTTTTGTCTATTTCTCGACTCTTAAAACGTGAAACAACGAAGTATGGTTTCAATGTCATAAAATTAATTACCCATGATCACATGCTTGTTAAAATTTTTTTACTTGGCTTGTTTTTTTTATCCTTAAGCCTTGGTCTTGAAGCCTTCTTTTGGCTATCTCTTTTTCCTTTTCTGTTTTCAAATACGGTTGGTGGAACCACCAGTTTTGTCGTCTTCCTAGTGGTAGTTCCTTTCCTAACGTTTCTTACGAAACCCCTCAGTCCACTTGGTCTACCGATTTTCTGTAGCCTATTTTCCCAACTGTTTTACCTCTTGCTACTTGATCTCCTCCTGAAGAGTCAGTTGAGTTCAATTGGCCTCCTCCAGGTGCTTGGTCTAGTTTTGGGGATGAGGAAAAATTCCCTCCTCTTACTTCAGGATCACCATTTGTAGTTACTCTATACCTCCTAGTCCTCGCCGTATTTTTGAAAATCTTACGATTTCATCAGATATGGATTCTTCGAGTCCTGTTTACAGTGAAGGAATTCTTGTTTCTACAGGAGAATATCAAATTTTCCCTAAATATCTCCCGCATGTTTATGTTCAATCTTCTACTCAATCGGTGTCATTTCCACCCAGTTATCGGACTTTGAGTCAAATTATGTCTGGTGTTGCATCCATCGCGCAATACAGTACATCAACTCCCTCTAGGAGTTCGGTCCTCACTTCGTTGGGACTATCACCTTTGACACTGAGTTCACAGGTTATTGTTACATATGTCCCGGTCTGACCTACGATCTATGTAGCTTCATCTACGCTGGTTGTTACAACACAGTCGTCAGAATATTTTCACACTTGTAGGTCTATCTTACTTAATCCTACATGGCTTTTCAATTAGGGTCTGAGTAGATCACAAGCTCGCGCTCTGGAGACTACACCTGCTAGTGTGGCTGCGACTATGCCTATGATTTCTACCTATACTTTTGATGAGCACATGTTGGACATTCACCAACGTTATGCTCCTTCTCCGGATGCTCAATCTCTTGCAACCTTGACTGCTTCTAGTATGACCTCGACTATCACTATGGTTCCCAGCGGCCTTAATTTTGAAAAGTATTTGTTGGCTATTCAGCAACAGAAATCTGAGGGTTTTCAACCACCCCAAGTTCCTTTCAATCCTCCCCATCACTATGATGCTGTTGGAAACCCTGTCTATTTGTTTCCTATTGATCCTTATCAAACCATCACTCATCAAGGACCTTTTCTACAAGGAAAACCCTCAGGCTTATAAGGACAACCTTCAACTCAGCAAGGACAATCCTTTGGTCCTTAGGGACAACCTTACGGTCCGCAAGGTCAACCTTTGATCCAAATTTTGCATTTATTCTGGTAGACTCTTAGGGTTTATCGTGTCCAAATATGGGATTCACCTTGATCCACTCAAAGTCGAGGCTATCATTAATATCCCCTCTAAATCTTCATTACATCAGCTGCAGAGTCTGTAGGGGAAGGCTAACTTTTTACGCCGTTTTATACCTAATTATGTCGATGTCGCTAAATTATTCACATGATTACTAAAGCAGGGTGTCCCTTTCCTTTTGGATGAGGTTGCAAAAAAGTATTTTAATGCTTTGAAGACGTTGCTTGTCAACACTCCTGTGTTGCGTCCTCCAAACTATCATCATGATTATTTTCTCTATTTAGCTACCGCTTTTAGCACCATTTCCATGGTTCTGGTTCAAGACAATGATGACGGTGACGAGCATGTTATTTACTACCTCTCTCGTAACCTTCTCGATACCGAAACGTGCTATGCTCATGTCGAGAAGTTAGCATTAGCTGTGGTTCAAGCAGTTCAACGTTTTCGCATTATATTCTATTGCGTACTGTGACTGTGATTTCAGAATGCAACCCTATGACCTATATATTGTCTCGAAAATTGCTGGGGGGAAAATATTCAAAGTGGATTGTTATCCTCCAAGAGTTCAATTTGGTTTTTACTACTGAAAAGTCAAAGAAATCACTCGTCTTTGCCAATTTTATCTTCTCCATTCCCTCTGACTCCGCTCCATCTGGTTCTAAAGAACGCATTCCAGATGATATGATTTTTCTCCACCCTTGATCCTTGGTACGGTGATATCATCATATATCTTCAGAATTCTACTTTTAGATCTGAGTTGAAAAAGGATGCTCGTTGACGCATCCGCCATTAGTCACAACCTTATCGTATAGTCAGAGATACATTATACCGCATCTAAGTAGATTCCATTCTCCGACGGTGTTTGAATCTCGAGGAGGCTGAGAAAGTTCTGAATGATTGCCACAGTGGTGCTTGTAGCAGTCACATGCCTGGTTATGCCACTACATAGAAGATTCTTCGTGCTGGGTATTTCTGGCCCTTTATCTTCAAGGATTGCATTGTGGCTGTCTGTAAATGTCATGATTGCCAGATATATCAGCGCAAGATGTACGTGCTGCCTAAACATCTGCACCCTGTCATTACCATTGGTCCCTTTGCAAAGTGGGGCATTGGTTTTATGACATGTAACCCTCACTCGACTGAGGGGCATGCTTATATTATCGTAGTCATTGACTACTTCACCAAATGGGTCGAAGTAATGCCTACACTTGTCGTCGATGGTAAGATAGCAGCTTAGTTCATATTCAATCACATCATTTCTAGGTTTGGTGTCCCTCAAGCCATTGTTACTGATCATGGTTCCCATTTTCGACATTATATGGTGGTGGAGTTGAGTTCCAGGTTGGGCTTGCTTCACGACAGCTTAACGTCGTACTATCCTAAGGCCAATGGCTAGGTTTAGGCTGTGAAAAACGTTTTAGTCACTATGCTTCAATGTACGATTGGTATCCACAAATCCAATTGGCATCTCATGTTATTTTCGGCTCTCTGGGCATACCGAACCTCAGTCAAGGATGCAACTAGATTCACTCCATTATAGCTTGTTTATGGTCTGGAAGCTACCCTTTCGATTGAGTGTGAAATACCTTCGTTCAAATTAGTTGTTGAATTACTGTCCAACACTTCACCTGAAGAAGAGTGTGTTATCTACTTAGAGAGGCTGGATGAAACTCGCTGTGATGATCATGATAGCATGTCACTACCTGGACAAGCCGCCTCAGCAAGCGGTGAAATCGGTTGGATACCCCTACAGTGTGTCTCTGATACGCACAAGGAACATCGTAAAACCGTGCATAGTTTGGGACCCCACGGGCAATTCCCTCCAAGTTGTGCACGATCTCCTCCCACTCACCCTGAGGGTAAAAATCAAAATCATGAGGTATTCACCTCGCTATCAGATACATTCCTGCTGGTCTCTCTGGGCCGACATCCGCAAATGCAAGAACATACATACCAAAAAAATAATAATACTCATAAAACTTTAAAAATGAGTCTTACCAAGTGCTTCATCCCAATCCTCTCCTTCTGGGAGTGGGAGATTTGGATCACCAGTGAAATATGTGCTAGAGTAGGGCCAGTCCTCCACAAAAATCAACTATCGACAGAGCCAATCAAAGAACTCCGATCTCCAGGGCATCTGTTGACCACTTCCTGACCTTGGCATCAGAGCTACCCATCGGACCATCCATTGTTCTGGTGGTGGTGGTGTTGTGACTATCACCTCCTCACGCTGAAAGACTGGTATCCGTTCTATAATGAACGATACCAGGATATAACCATAACCAAACTGTTTCAATTTGGTCTTCTTTCACTTTGTCAGCTGACTTTTTATATTGATTGTTACTACCTCTTCCTAGTTGTAGATGGTCGGTGACAAGCAGTCTACAGCAAGAAGTAGCTATGTTTTTTTTGCTTCGTGTGGTGCTTGTGTTCCTGCAGTTAATGTGATCGTGTGCAGCACTACCCTTAGCATTAAATCTGGGATATTCTGGATGTCCACTTTCCTGCTTTTTGATCCTTTTCATGCTCCCGGGCATACCCTGTCAATCACCATGCCCATGCTCTCCATGGTGGGATGGGTGCCAGAAAAGATTGGTGCTACCACCCTCCGTGACAGTCCTATTATGAAATAGACATCAGAAACATCAATCTTGAGCTCTTGATCTCCAAGAATGAATTTTTCTTGATCTTCATCTCAGATATTGATCAAGTATTGCAGTAGCTCCGGTTGAGCTCTGAGACACGGTGTCATGAAGAACTTTTTCAGTCCAAAGTTTCTGAGAGCTTCCATGCATCTCACATTTCCCATGGAAAGCTCATCCTCTTCACTGTGTTCCTATTCCTTCCAATCTATCACCATTTTTTCACTCTTTCACCTGCAAACATGTTCATATGGACATTATTAGCCAAATCCAAAGCTAAAATTTGTGAAATTTAGAAATGCTTTCTTGCATTAAAATTTTTTTAAGAGGTCTGCATGGTTGGCGTGACTATTTTAGAAACAGTGGCACCAATAGGTGTGCCCTAGTTTAAAAATTTGGCGGTTGGCCTCAGTCCGTGCCTGAAACCCGCACCGACCACTGTGCCCTAGTTTTCACAATTTCCCCCTCAGAACTCAAAAATGAAGGTCAAAAGTAATGAAATAATGCTTAAAATGTGGGGAAGGATGTCAGCTCTTACCTGGAACTGAAGGATTCCATATTGGTTTTCTGGATTGCCCACTGTCGTTGCCGCAAAATCGCAAGGTAAAATGTGGTCACGATTTCTCCAGAAGAGGTAAAAGTGAAAAGTAATTATTTTTTACCATTTTTGGCATTTTATAACTTTTCAGAACCCTAATTAGGTTTTAAGACATGTTTTTTGATTATTACATTATGTTATTTCGAGAAATGGTTTTTACATTTGTTTCTTGTGCAACAACAGGTCTTTAATGCGATAGTGATGAAGTCATGAGTTGTATTTTATACTTTTTTGGACTCGGTAAAAACACGAAAAATTCACTACTGGAGTCATCTTTCAGCTCTTTTCTAACTCTCTAAAACTAAAAATATTGTTGAGACTCTTGTCGTTTTTAACTCGTTAAATGGTTGTGAAATGATATCCACCCAGTATACGTTTGCCCCTTTTTCGGGCTGGGATAGATTATTTACGAAAAAGCAATACCTTAGCCTATCGTGACTAAGAGGTTCTTTCAGATATTGTTTTCTACCTTTTCGGATCTGAGAGACTATTTATGAAAAGGGACATGCTGAAGTTTTCTTTTCTTCTTCTTTTCAAACTCTCTAAACATGAAAATATGCCGAGTTCTTCCTTTGTTAGACTCGTTAAACCCTAATGACATCGGACATTGTCACCATGAGGTTCATCGAGTTCCTCCTTCCTAGGGCTCGTAAAATGTACTAGGATGGATTTTTCCAAAGGAAAAACTTACAGCACAAGCATATGCTATCCCCTTCAAGCTTTCTTTAAAAAATAATTGGGGTACTCGTCAGAAATGGTGGGGGAAAATTGAACCGGATTTTAGTTATGTCGGCACTATGTCACTCTTGAACATGACACTTGTTTGCATTCATGTCGGGTTGGGGACATCTCATTTCATCATTTTTAGCCTCCATGGGTTTGGGTAATCTGTTTTGACCTCCCATCTACTATTTGCCATGAAATCATGATCTCAGATCCCTTGATGTAAAATACTGCCAAATCCAGAGTCGTGTCGCTGATATTTTCAAGAGAAGTTTTTCCTCTGCAGTTTTCAACCTCCCTTTGATTCTCTGTTGGTCCTGATTCACTATCATCATGTTCCACTGTCTCGTGTCGATGATGTGGGAAACATTATGGCCCTCCTTCGTCTAGGTCACTTCCTGTTGACTTCAACTCATTATTGAGGAAGTTTATCTAGAGACTCCCTATCGATACCTTGGAGCCTGCATGCCTCAATGGCAGGTTTTTCGCATTCGACAACAAGCCTATTTTTTCCTTGGCGTTGGTAGCCAGTTATGCCCTCACGCCGATGAGATAAATTAACACTGGCCCCTGTGTCAGCTGGCACTCTGTCTTAGTTAGCTTCCAGCGCCGATCTGTTTATGGAATTTTTTTTTAAAATAGAGGTGAAGTTGCGATCATAACAACTTCATGGATGAGTCATGGGGAGTGGTTCGACTGAATAACCACGGCCTTCCTCCTTTGGCCTCTTGTTTCCACTTTTGTGGAAACCTCCCATGGGATAAGGCCTCCCTTCCACCATAGTAGGGAGCCCAAACTCCTCCTCTCCCTCTATAAATATAGCCATCCTCCATTGATGAAGTTTTCTAAACTGAAGATATTATAGTAGAAACGTTGGAGAGATTTATATTCAAGATAGAATGGAATAGTCCCTTATTGAGAGAGCTTAGGTTTGTGCCTTCATCCCATTCAAATTTCCAGACATTCATCAAGACGCGCTTCAACTGAACCTCGCTGAAGGAGGCTGCGACATCAAGGCTTGGTTGTAACTCTTTCTTCTATTAATACATATGTATAACTATTATCTAGTTCCCATGTCGCGTTGATGTGTTTTTTTGGTTCAATATGCTTAACCCTACTTGACTGGTTAGTAATTATGAATGATATTGTTGTTTCGTATGCTGCTCTTGTTTGTTTATCTTGTGCAGATATCCAAGCATTACTGCAAAAGGCTTGTGACTTGCCGAGATAAGAATCGAGAGGCCACCACTACAACAACGAGAACGACAGTGTTGGACTCCAGGTAGGTTGATCTACCATGTCTATTTCATTCAGTAATTAGGAGCCTACACTTTAGTTTGTCTTTTTGTTACTAGACCCACTCTAGGGCTAGAAGGATTGTCTCTGTAGAAATTTTGAATAACTGATATATTATTCACCGAGATTCTCCTAATCACACACTATTTTAACTTCATGCACAATACAGAATCTCTTCTACCATTGATCATTACATGCGGAAATAAAATCAATTGCATGTGCACATTAAAACCATAAATAGTCACACATATGAACACAGTATTTCATGGGAAAGCTTAAAGCTGAAAACCCCAACTATCTGTATATTATATGTCATAGAGATCATGTAACAGTCATTGTAAAAAGCTCCTCACAAGCTCTCAACACAACCTCCAATTGCTACACACTAATCAAGATAGATCTAGCAAAACACATGCTCCAATATCTGCCACCTGATAGCCAGCCTCTATTGCGTAATCAATGTTGTAGGATGGCTCATTAAATAACTTGAACCGAATTCAGCGAGCATCGCGCAATCCTCATGGCTCCTCCACCGATCGCTTGTTGCAATATGTAACAAAGATAGTCACAACCCCATATTTAATCAGCTTCTTTGTTGAAAATGCAACAAGATGATGGAGCTTAGTGAAATGAAGTCGCCTTCACTAAGTGGGCCCGCAGGCTATTTTTGGCGCAAAGTCTATTTTTAGACTATGTCTATTTTTAGACATATGGATCATGGTCTATGAGTTGCAGAATGCTATTTATGGATGATTGGTCGAGTTGGTAAAAATAGATGGACCTCTATTTTTAGACATTGGGCGGTTTCTATTTTTAGACTGCCGGGCTAAAAATAGAACAGTCAAATATTATTAACCCTTAATAATATTTATACTATAAACATTATCTTATCCTCTTGGAGCACTTCAGTTTGATGCTTGGATGTGGCACATGCAGCTGACAGAAGGAAATAAGATTTTCCTAAGGGTTAGTTGAGCTATTGCATGGTTGACTTTAGTTAGAACTCATGTGGCAGAGTTTGGTGGAGTTGATGAGACAGTTGGTGGAGTTGTGTTCGGTTTAACTTAGTTGAACTAGTTGTATTTAGTCTAACTGATAAATACACTAGTGATGAGTGGTGTGAATTAATTATTAATAATTCAATAATTATTAACTCATAAATCAACTAAAGAACACATCAGTTAACTGCAATGCATGGACAGTTCAGTGGAGACCAGTGTTAGAGGTGGGTGAAAGGGTGAGTCTACTATCAGTTGTGACTATGGTTGTGCATGAGATTTGCACAATTTGCACAAACATTGATCGAGATTATTAATGAGGACGGAAGATAAGCCAATGGGCATTCAAACTTGGATCTCATCACTACTCATCTTGGATTGCGCAGTAGAGGCAGGCAGACTTGTGGAGGAGATTTGAACCTGTGACTTGTTCATCTTCCGTGCTAGTTTGTGTGTAGCATGTGAGATAGTGCTGAGAGCTGTGAGAGCTTTGTGCTATGTATTGTTACATGTTCTCTATCATTATAATATATAGATAGTTGGGGGTTTTCAGCTGTAAGCTTTCCCCGTTACATACTATGTTATATGTGTGCTTGATTATGTTTTAATGTGCACATGCGACTGCTTCTATTTCTGCATATTGATGATCAATTGTACAAGAGGTTATGTATTATGCATGAAGCTTAAATAGTGTGTAATCAGGATAATCTCGGTGAATAATTAAGCTATTATTCAAATTTCTACATGGTATCGGAGCGAAATTGATCATTGGATCTATTACAGTGATTACAATTTATTTCAGTAGACAGAGTTTGTAAGCGGGCCAGGTAGCCTCTGGATCCATCCTTTCTCTAAAAGGTGATATATCCAGTAAATGCCCCTACATTAGATCTCTGTGCTAGAAATACTTTGTTCTCACAGATCGGAAGCGGTTGAGTTTTGAGCTAGTGGAATTCGAATTTGCAGCAGGATTTGGAATTCGAATTTGCAGCAGTTTTCTTGGTGTCAAAGTCAAAATGTCTTTCAACGGATTGCGATTGGATTATGCCCTTGAGGGTAGCTCGAATTATGTTGCATGGAAGGATAGAATGGAGGTGGTATTAGATGATAACGGGCTGAAGGAGTTCATAGATGCTGAGGTCCCAAAGCCTACTGATGCTACTCAAGTTGAGGCTTGGCAAAAGAAGATGGAAAAATGTCGAAGGATTCTGTTGGAGGGCATGAAGGATCACACTGTATCCAACATGTATGGAAAATATTCTCCATATTTGATGTGGAAAGCATTGACAGATTTATTCCAAAGCAAGAGCGACTAGAGGAATTTGGCGCTCAAGGATAAACTCAGACACATAAAGATGGAGAAAGGCGACAGTATGCCCAAGTACCTCACGAAGTTCATCCAATGCAGAGATGAGCTGGGAAGTGTGGGGGTGACTGTAGATGATGAGGAATTGGTGAGCTTAGCTCTCCTTGGTCTTCCGAAGAGTTGGCATGTCTATCAGGATTCTGTCAATGGTCAGGAGAAATTGCCAGGATGGGAGCGACTTTGGTCGGATCTTGTGCAAGAGGAGATAAGGCGGAGTACCAGGGACGGATATTCATCAAAAGCATCTGATGAAGAAAATTTTTCTTTGGTTTCCAAAGCAAAGAAGGGGAAGAGCAAGAAATATTCTCATTCCAGTGCGAAATGCAAGAAGCAGGACATGTCCAAGGTGAAGTGTTTTCACTGTCACCAGCACGGACATTATGTCACAAATTGTCCGCAGAAGAAGAAAAATAAGCAGGCTACTGGATCTGCAGCTGGAGAGGCCTTAGCCTCGCAGTTTGAGCTGGATTTTTCACTGATCGCATGCTTGGTCTTAAGTGTGATGGG
Organism: Pinus albicaulis; assembly: GCA_034641835.2. Classification (NCBI taxonomy): domain Eukaryota; kingdom Viridiplantae; phylum Streptophyta; class Pinopsida; order Pinales; family Pinaceae; genus Pinus; species Pinus albicaulis. Next base: position 316,730,177 of record CM076569.1, read on the forward strand.
ATCAGTATGGTTCTTGGACAGTGGCGCGTCTTTTCACATGACTGGAGATCGAGATTTGTTTTCAGATCTGGATGAGAAATATTTTGGAGTGCACATCGAGATGGGCGATGATAGTAGATACAGTGCGACCGATATCAGTACCATTCCTTTGAGAGGGAGTCTGGTAAACCCTTCGTATTGAAGGAAGTGATGCATGTTCCAGGATTGAAGAAGAATCTGATCTCTATGGCGATGTTAGAAGACAAGGGGTACGATGTTGTCTTCAGCGAAGGAAAGGATTTCCTGCGTAGTAAGACAACTGGAGAAACCCGGAAGATATTGGTTCGAGTCAAGAACCTTTATCAGCTGCAAGTAGATGGTTGCGCAGCAATGGCATGCAAGACAGAAGGAGTGGTGAGCCGGGATGATGGCGAGCCGTGGCAGTGGAGATTGGGCCACCTTCACCATGGAGCTTTGAAGATACTGCAGCAGATTTCTACTGGGCTTCATAAGGGCACTCTTGCACAGTCAGATCAGTGCAAGGGGTGTACCTTGGGAAAATTTGTGAAAACCACCTTTCACGAGAAGGATAGTTGCACCACGACGATCCTTGAGAGAATTCACACAAACGTGTGTGGACCTTTCTCAGTAGCTTCGATAGAAAAGCATAGGTACTATGTGATATTTGTTGATGATTATTCTCGGAAGTGCTGGATCTTCTTCATGCAGAAGAAGAGTGAGACATACTCAAAGTTCTGTGAGTTCAAGGCGCTAGTTGAGAAGGAATCGGGGAAGCATGTGAAGTCTCTTAGGAGCGACAATGGTGGTGAATTCATCTCCCTGCAAACGGTGATTTTGCAACATACTCAAAGAGAGCTCATAAACACCCCATAACCGACACGTAATGAAGTTACGAGCGGAAGAACAAACGACTGCAGTGCACGACGAGCGGCGTTGCACAGATCGTGCCTACCCTTCACTGTAAAGGCATGCACACGCAAGATATGTGCACCGTTGTCCTCACAAAGATGGCTGGCATGAGTACACCGAGGAGGCATTTTCCGGAAAGAGGCCCGATATTTCCCATTTGAGGATTTTTGGTTCACCTATCTACATGCATGTGACGAAGGATGCCAGGAAGAAGCTGGAGCCGACCGTAGAGGTTGGGATATTTGTGGGGTACACTGATACGCCCCACAACTATCGTGTATTTGCCAGACAGTCGCAAGACTGTTGTGCGACGGGATATCAAATTTCAGGAGGAGAAAGCCATGAAGTGTTCGCTTGAGAGGGAGCCACACTTGCATGCAGATGAGGAGCTATTAGTTCCTAAGGATGAGCTTTAGGATGTGGATCAGCCACAAGAGGAAGTTCATGGAGTGGAAGAGACCACTCATGCAGCGCCAACCATCAGAGGGCGCAAGCACACTACAGAAGCTGAGCGACTGGCTCAAGATGCAGAGAAGGTTGTAGGACCACCTACATCACAACGCAGACAAAGACAGTCACCGGACCGGTACACTGGATACATGGATCTTGTGAGCAAATGTGTCGTGACAGAGCCATCCTCTTTCGAGGAAGCTGTGGAGGACCCCGCATGGGTAGATGCCATGGTGGAAGAGTATGATTCGATTATCAGAAACAGTGCATGGGAGATTGTCCCAAGACCGGAGGGGAAATCAGTGGTGGGTTCGCGATGGATCTACAAAGTGAAGCAGGCGGCTGACGGGAGTGTGGAGAAGTACAAGGAAAGATTTTTTGCCCGTGGATTCTCACAGATCGAGGGGATCGATTATGAGGAAACCTTTGCACCTGTCGCAAGGTACTCTTCCACACCACGATCCTCCCTCTCCCGCCGATGGGGTGGAACATCCATCGATGGATGTGAAGACCGCGTTCGACCGAGCCGCTGAGGAGGAGGTTTACACAGAGCAGCCTGAAAGAGCAGCCCAAGGTTTCGAGATCTTCGCCAGCGAGTCGCATATCCGTGCTCAAGAGAGCACTTGGAGACACGGGCAAGCACTCGTGCTTGGTACACACACGGATCGACAGAGCCAACGGGACCCTGATCTCCAAGAGTGAGGCGGATCCCAACCTGTACCAGATTGTGGTGGAGGGGAAGTTGCTGATCATTGTACTATATGTAGATGATCTGATTTTGACGGGTGATGAGCTGTTGATACTTTCATGCAAGGAGGATCTTGCTAGAGAGTTTGAGATGAAGGACTTGGGCCTCCTTCATTATTTCCTGGGATTGGAAATTTGGCAGCGCAGTGATGGAATATTTGTTTCTCAGGGTAAGTATGCCCGAGAGATACTGGAGAAGTTCAACATGCATGGCTGTAAGCCTGTTGATACTCCTCTTCCTAGAGGTTGGAGGAATGAGGATGCTACTTCAGCGGAGGTAGTGGATGCCACTGTTTATCGACAGTTGGTGGGGTCTCTTATGTATCTAGTCAATACACGACCCGATATATGCTATGCTGTTAACCAGCTTTCACAAGCTATGGTTAAGCCTACCAAGCTCTTCTGGAAGGCAGGCAAACATGTATTACGTTATCTTAGAGGCAAATCGGGATATGGCTTGTGGTACAGACAGGAGGATGAGGTGAAGCTGTGTGGCTTCACGGATGCAGATTGGGCAGGGAGCCCAACAGACAGAAAGAGCACATCTGGAGGGATATTCAGTATTGGGTCGACAGCAGTTTCTTGGTACAGAAGGAAGCAGAGATCCGTGGCACTCAGTTTAGCAGAGGCTGAGTATATGGCAGCATGCTTGGTTGCATGCAAGGCCATATGGATGAGGAAGATCCTGGTCAGGTTGTTCGGGTCACACTTGGAGCCTACTGTGATTTCTTGTGATAACCAGAGTTGCATTAAACTCTCGGCTAATCCAGTATGTCATGATAGATCCAAACACATTGACATCAGGTACCATCATATCAGAGATTGTGTGCAGCGGAGAATCATGTTACTTTCATACATTCCCACGGAGGATCAGGATGCTGATATCTTGACGAAGGCACTCACCAGGAGAAAACTCGAATACCACAGAGGCAGGATAGGGGTTGCAGATAATCCATATCTTGTTGAGAGGGAGTGTTGAAAATGCAACAAGATGATCGAGCTTAGTGAAAAGAAGTCGCCTTCACTAAGTGGGCCCGTAGGCTATTTTTGGCGTAAAGTCTATTTTTAGACATATGGATCATGGTCTATGAGTTGCAGGATGCTATTTATGGATGATTGGTTGAGTTGGTAAAAATAGATGGACCTCTATTTTTAGACATTGGGGGGAATCTATTTTTAGACTGCCGGGCTAAAAAACAGAACAGTCAAATATTATTAACCCTTAATAATATTTAGACTATAAACATTATATTATCCTCTTGGATCACTTCAGTTTGATGCTTGGATGTGGCACATGCAACTCACAGAAGGAAATACGCTTTTTCTAAGGGTTAGTTGAGTTATTTCATGGTTGACTTCAGTTAGAACTCATGTGGCAGAGTTTGGTGGAGTTGATGAGACAGTTGGTGGAGTTGTGTTCGGTTTAACATAGTTGAACTAGTTGTATTTAGTCTAACTGACAAATACACTAGTGATGAGTGGTGTGAATTAATTATTAATTAATTCACTAATTATTAACTCATAAATCAACTAAAGAACACATCAGTTAACTGCAATGCATGGATAGTTCAGTGGAGACCAGTGTTAGAGGTGGGTGAAAGGGTGAGTCTACTATCAGTTGTGACTATAGCTGTGCATGAGATTTGCACACACATTGATTGATATTTCCAATGAGGATTGCACAGTACAAGCCAGTGGGATTCGAACTTGGATCTCATCATTATTCATCTTGGATTGCGCAGTAGAGGCAGGCAGACAGGTGGAAGAGATTTGAACTTGTGACTTGTTCATATCTGAGCTAGTTTGTGTGTAGCATGAGAGATAGTGCTGAGAGCTGTGAGGAGCTTTGTGCTATGTATTGTTACATGTTCTCTATCATTATAATATATAGATAGTTGGGGGTTTTCAGCTGTAAGCTTTCCCCATTACATATTGTGTTATATGTGTGCTTGATTATGTTTTAATGTGCGCATGCGACTGCTTCTATTTCCGCATATTGATGATCAATTGTAGAAGAGGTTATGTATTATGCATGAAGCTTAAATAGTGTGTAATCAGGATAATCTCAATGAATAATTAAGCTATTATTCAAATTTCTACATCTTTCACCTCCATTCTACATCGGGTTCCACCTACACCCATGCACTCAAGTTAACCGATGTATTCTTTAGTTGATTAATGAGTTTATAATTAGTGAATTAACATAATACTAATTCACACCACTTTTCACTAGTGCATCATCATTTATACTAAATACAATCAGCTCAACTATGTTTAGATTAGTTAACCTAACAATAACCTACATTAACTCCCCTCAATCACTAAATTGAAACTCGTTTACACATGAGTGAGGACCGAAGTATCCATGCAATAGCTCCACATAACCCTCAGGAATAGCGTAATTCCTTCTGTCAGCTCATGTGTCACATCTGTGCACTTAACTGAAGTGCTCCAAGAGAATAAGATAATGTTTATTCTCCAAATATTATTAATAGCTAATAATATTCGACATATCTATTTATAGAATGGCAATCTAAAAATAGATTCCGCCCAATATGTCTAAAAATAGAAGTCCATCTATTTTTTTCCAACTTTACCAACCATCCACAAATAGCATCCTGCAACTCATAGAACATGATCCATATGTCTAAAAATAGACATAGTCTAAAAATAGACTTTGCGCCAAAAATAGCCTGCGGGCCCACTTAGTGAAGGCGACTTCTTTCCACTAAGCTCATCATCTTGTTGCAATCTCAACAGCCTCTATCTGCAGAGAGGATTTACTTCATAACAAGAAGGGGTCGAGATTCTCAAACCATATGAATATATTGATAATTTTTATGGTGTCAAAACTACTAGGCCTTATGATTGAGTGTGTAAACAAAAAAAATAAAAGGAAGAAGATGAAAGAGGGAAATATGAGACAAGTTTGTCACATGAAAATGGAATCTTATTTGAGCATAAGAAAATGGGGCATGAATATGTTTTGAATAATAACCACCCATTTTCAAAGGATGAAATTACACATTATGGCGTGGGTAACAATGAAAGAGAACAAGAAATCAGTGAGAAAAGATATTTATTTGCAAAAGAAGGTAATACATCTTCCATAGAGCAGTCTTGGGGAAAGTTATTAAGTCATGAAAGTGATGAGATGACCATTGAAACCATAATTTTTTTTGAGTTACCACTGAAATTCATTGACACTAACATGATGGTTCAGTAGAGAGATGAAATGGAGGAATTGAGGTTACTAATAAAGAGGCATGGAGAAGCAATCCAATCTAGTAAGACAATAAGAAGGAAAAACCAAAATAGAGTGTGGGATCCTGGTACATTAGATGATGGAAGTAGAACCACTGGAACACACCCATGATCAACAACAATTTTAAGTCTTGGACCATAAAGGGTTCAACAATCAAAGCACATGACGAGGAGTTCATGCAAAACTTTTCGACTTGGGGAGTCCGATGCAAGAAAATCAACCCTAGGCAACTCATTTTTTTTCTAGACCCCAAGGGGGTCATGAAATTACCACGGGGAAATAAATTACTCTTAATTGTAATTTGTATAATTTTGGAATACTATATTTTTAGTCTTAGTATAAGTGTCGAGATTCTAGGAAAATCTAGATTGTTAGTTGTTTTGCTGAGCTCCTTTACTTTTCCAAATAGAGTTTTGAAGAAATAATATGTTTCTTGGTAAGGTGTAAGGAAGTTTGGGCCAATGGATAATTGTCCCATTTTATCAAAGTTTTGTTAGGATATTTGCTAATCAGTTAAATATGTATACATGTGCACAATCCAGAGAATTAGGGAGGTAGAGTCTAGTAGACAGAGCTCGAGGAGGAGCAACTCGAAAAAAAATGAGATCTTTGTAAGGCATGGATATAGATCATGTATTTCCTTGAAATGTCCTGTATTAACTAATTAAATGAGTCTGTTAGTTATGATTCTGATATGTTGATTTTCAGAATTGTGTGAACGTTCTATTGGGTAAAAATTATGAGGTTTATTAATTCCCTGATTTAACTCAGTTTGGTGTGGGTATGTCAAATCCCTTGGCTAGTGAAATAAGCCACATCCCTTGAACACGGAAGAACTAGTCTTCGTTCAATTATGAATTGGCCCTAAGTTTAGATCCAACACTGAGTTTCGTAACATTTTTTTGTTGTTGTTGGGAACCTATGATTTTCCTTGCATCACGGTCCAGGCCATTCAGTATATTTTTGATAAGCCCCCATCAAAAATTTTCCTAAATCCTCGAACAGAGCCAAACACCCGAAGAAAGGAGACTCAGACCCATAAGTGAAATTATTGTCCATTTGGGACCCAAGCTTAGTTGGGGTTAATAGCGCAACATTGTTAGAAAACCCAAGATCAGAACGATTCATCGTGTTAGGCACTTGGACCTTGGACCAAGGTTCGCTTTGATAATTTGATAAATTGGATATAAAATATCTAAGCTAAGTGTAGGGCTTGTGAAAAGTTATAATAGTGAGGCTATCCAAATAGCGTCCGACTAGTTACTTAGCTTGACCTCCGCCCTTAGAAATATGAGAGAGGGACAATCTCAAAAAAACTCTGCTAAAGGGAGAAACAAAGAAATTAAAAGATAAAAATTAAAGGATAATCACCATGGTTGGCTAGAGAGTTAAAAAAGAAAAATAAATTATTGTTCAATATTTTTTATTTATTTTAAAGGTAATTATGTAGTTTTAATTTTCTATTTAATTTAAAAAATATTATATTTATAGATATAAGACATTGTGTTTTTCTTATTACATGTTTTTAAAATGTATATATATGTTTTGATATTATATAAATTTGTTTATAACCAATAATAATAATAAAGTTATAATTTAATTATTTTTTATGATTAATTTTTACATTTTGGCAATGCAACATGTATCATAACGTGGCTAAAGGTTCATATTTCTCATATTTAAGGAAGCATGAGTGAAAGCTTGCTCCCTTAAGGACCACTAGGGTTAAGTCCACTTGGCCTGGTTTTCATTAAATAATAATGATGAGTATACATACATTTTTAGTGTTAGAAAACATGTTTCATAAAGCAAATGTCTTATATTAATCATATAAATAAAATGATATTTTTTATGATTTTTTAAAGCTTGGCAATGTGAGATTTATCATGAGGTAAGTGCCTTGTCTATAATTCTATCTACTTAACATAAAAAACTTACCTAAGTTACATTTCACATTTAAAAAAAAAAAAACTAAATGATAACTTTATTTTAAATTATTATTATTAATTGCAGAATAAATAAATAAATGAAAAACATTGTAAAACAACACTAATAAGAGCTTAATATAATAAATAAAAATCAAATGGAAACTGAAATCTAATACTTATGAACATGTTTTTTTTTTAATTAAATTGCAAAATAAAAAAAACATAACTATATTTTTAAATAAATCTTAACCTAAAAAAACTTTGAGTCATTAATTCCCTACTATCCATCTAATAATTATTAATAATTAAATTAAAATCACAGAAACCCTACTAAAAAAATTAAATTTTATGTTTCAAATTAAAAGATAATTTTAAAGTAGATTTACTCTTAAATTTTTAATTTTTATTATTGTGAAACATATATTAATTATGATTATCTTAGATACTTTTAAAATCATAATATTCTTAAAAATACTTTATGTATATTAATTCTTTACCAGCTACCTAATAAAAATTATAAAAAATATAATGAAAATTTATATTTTCTATTTGAAATTAAAAAATAATTTGACTTCCCAAAATTTTATTTTTTATTATTATGAAACTGATATTTTTATAATTATCTTAAATATTTTTAAAACTTATCATGATATTTTTTTCCTTTTAAATAGGCTCATCTGCCATTAAGAGTTTTTCCTTTTAAATATGCTCATCTTCAATTAATTGATTCTTTATTCAATCAAGAAAAAGAAAATACATTACATACCATTCTAAGTGTTTTTATGTTATTTATGAATATATTGAAGCATCTCATCAAATTTATGGCCTCATGGGTCATTTTTCCTAACTTAAATTTAAGATAAATATGTTTTAAAATTATTTTCAATTAAAGTAATTTGAAACCTATGCGTGGGATGATTCTTATGGTAATTCGAAACCTGTGCGAGGGATCATTCTTATGGTAGTTTATGGTAGTTTATAATTTAATGTTTATTAAAATTAAATATATATTAATATAATTAAATAATTGAGTAAAAAATGAATTGGATCTTTTAATCGATTTCCCAAATTGATGAGAAAAGGCTAGCAGCTAGCCCGTGTTCTTATTTTTTTTGGGTAAGGCAGACTAGTTGAAAAACTTACAATCAATGTAGAATCAATGGGTTTTATTTTATTTAAGATGGTTTTTAATTACTTGAGTCTTGAGGATATTAAGAAGGATTTTATACAAAGTAGTGAAAGAAGAGTAAAATATTAAATGAAAATTTAAAAAAGGACTCTATTTTAAATATTTAATAAAGAATTTTAAATAAAAATGTTAATTAAAATTATGGAAAATAAATTATATAAAAAATGTAAATTTTAATAATATTTATTAAAAAATAATAATTAAATATTAAAACAATTAAATTAGTAAGTTTTAAATTTATTAAAAAAATTTCATATATAAAACAAACATGAGTAATTAAAAATAATGGACATTGTGAATGAAGCTTTAATTAATTAAGTAAATTTTCTTTTAAATTATTAGATGAAATGATAAAAACACTTTTAGCAAAAGAAACAAAGATGAAAATAGGTGATTTAGAGGACAACTCACATCCTAAGATGACATTATTGTTTAAGGGTAGGATCAATAAAATAGTCAAATATTTTTAAAGTAAAAGACATGGAAATACACCGTTAAATTGTAAAAATTGTGCTAAAGATCTATTAAATGGAAAATTAAAATAATTAGTTATGTTAGTTGCTGTTAGCTGCTTCTAACGACTCACTAGAGGTCAACCTTGAGGAATTCTCATATTTTAACAGTGATGCTGAGTTCAATACAGAGCCTCTTTCAGTCATTATGAGATCCATGCATGTGACACTTGTCATGTTGTTTGATCAATTTTTGAACACACTCATTATCAAGAGAACCTTCCTAGCAACCGATGGATATCCGAAAAATGGTGGTAGGTCCATAAAGTGGTTCATTACTTGAAAATTCTTATCATGGAAGCCCCGACCAGCTGAGGATGTCAATATTGTTGAACTTACAATTTCATCGTTGGTCGGAGATAGTTGTACTTTAAATGAGTCAAGTAGGAACCTCAAATATTGAGGTGGAGAAAGAGCTTGGTCCATGGGACTTCAGAGTGGGTAGAAGTCCCAATGAAAACCATATCATACAAATGTGAATTATATAAATGTAAGTTGTGGTTCAAGTAATAATGTAAGCATTAAGGGAGGTACTTGTAAATAACATTTACATTAGTAAATTGGTATATTTGGCTTGTTGATTCATTGGGTTATGAGATATTTTCTGAGCAAACAATATCTTAGTTTAAAAATTGTTGGATCTCATAAGAACCATAGATGAGTGATGTAATTGTGTGATTTTTGTGAGTAATAGAAAAATTAATTATGTGTGTGCACATCTCTGTTTTCTTTCTAGATATTCTAATTTTCCTCTTTGTTCTCTGACTACTCTAGCAGTGAGTATGGAAAGTGATAAGAAGGGTGATTACTATCATATTGCATGGTGGTGAATATCAATGCTCACTTACATAGAAAATTTGAAGGGAGGTCCTATTGGTTGGTTTCTTTGGTATGGTATGTTGCATGGGATTTTCAACAACTTTTGTACCTTGTTGAGATATTCCTAATTCATTGTTCAATTTTAAGTAATTTCCATTTTAGAAGTTTTTTTTTTACAATTAGACAATCTAGTGTGGCTTTCCCTCTATCGATTGTGTTTCCATTACTTTCCTATTTGGTTTAGTCTCAAAATATTGGTCGAGGAAAGAGTTAGATTGGCTGGTGTGTTCTCTTAGTCATTGGGTTCTTTCCTAGTCTGTCTGGTTTGGGGCTTAGGAGGTTCTCTTGTCTTTATCCTCAAAAGGACTTGAAAGCTTGTTTTGTTTTTAAGTTCCAGGAATCGACTCTTTGGTTGAGTGTCTCCTTTCTTCTAGGTGGTTGTCTATTATTCGTTTGTCACTGCCACCTACTTATAATACTTAAAGGTATCACTCATGCCTATGGTGAGCCTTTGTGGCTGTGTTGATCCTTGTTTTTAAGTTCCAGGAATTGGCTCTTTGGCTGAGTGTCTCCTTTCTTCTAGGTGGTTGTCTATTATTCGTTTGGCACTGCCACCTACTTCTAATACTTAAAGGTATCACTCATGGTTGTGGTGAGCCTTTGTGACTGCGTTGAGCCTTCGTGGTTGTGGTGAGCCTTTGTGGCTGTGTTGATCCTTCGTGGCTATGGTGTGCCTTCGTGGCTGTAGTGTGCCTTCATGGTTGTGATAAGCCTTGGTGGCTACATTGTATCTCCTCGAGGCTTAGTGCCTAAGTGGTGGAGGTGAATTGCTGCTCATCGAAGTGTAAACCAGCAAGCAAGTGAAATGGTGTTGTTGGTGTCTGTTCGTGAAGTAGCGTGGAGTGATCAGTTGTCAGCGATTTGACAGGAATCAAATCGAAGACAACGTGCAGTGTATGATTTTGGATCTGCCCACAACAACAGTGTGGGTGGTGTTTTGGTGAACTGAAGTTTGGGGCAGTTTGTCCGCAGAAGTGAATGGCGTGTCCCTATGTTGAATGTTTGCAAGCTCGTTGTTCTTCATGGATATTGCATTACTGTCATGGTTATCGCTTGTGCTTATATTGTCATTTGGTATTGTTTTTGTTTGGTATGGGTAAAAGATAATAAGTCTTGGAAATTTGTATGAATATTGAGATTTGCGACCTCAATATGATGTCATTTTGTCATAATTCGCAACTCTAATTGATGACATGTAAAACATAGAGACCAAGACCAGAATGCCATATTAAAAAATGAAGATGCTAAAGACTCAAAAGTACAAAGCCAAAGTAGTGGTATGTTCCAGCATACGAATGGTGTGGTCAAAGTTTATTTGTGTTTATAGAATAGACTCGTGATCATGGTAAAGTATGAGTCACATATTGTAATTAGAGAAAATCTACATGTCATATAATGTTAGTTGCGGTCCTTGAAATGTTTTATGTACCTGTTGTAACACCCACAGAGGCCTGCATACCCCTTTGTTATGTGTTCCTTTTGTTAGAGAGTTTTAACGCCCTCGAAGAGTGTCTCATGCGGGATGGATAAACTTGGGTGAGAAGTATTGGTTTTAGACTCCATGAGAAGAAATTTTATAATTAGGGGCAGCTAAACGAGAGGTTGGATGAACCATGTATGTGAAGGACTTCCTAGTAGACTAGCGGTTGAAGCTGTTGGGAACCCATGCATTCCGGTAGATGGTTGTTCCTTTATATGGACATCGACAATTGCATGAACAAGATAGGTGTAACTACCAGACTCGCCCAGATGTAGATTTTACATATTGATAATGAGACAAATAGTCATTAAGAAGGTGTGTTAGAAAATGTAATTCCTACTTGTCTGAGTTGTGATTCTTTCTATGTAAAGGAGTTTGTTCCTATTAGTAAGAAGTTGGTTCTTAGTTTGTTGTGTGATTGAGGTATTCTCAACCAACAGATTGTATATCCAAGATAGTTTCCCTATCTTGAGACAACATTTCTTTTATATATATATAATCTTGTTTGATTAATATAATATTGTGGGCAGTATCAAATTTTATCTAATAAAAAATATGTGAAAGCCAAATCCATGCCATGGACGACGTGGATTCTTCATCATAACAATATGCGTTAACTTGGGAATTGCAACCTCGTCTCGCTAAGATTCCAAACCCGTGGCCCTAGCGAGTGTAGTCGTTGTTCAAGAGTAAATGTATCCATTCAAATCAGTCAAAGCAATTGAGATATTGTCACTTATGAACTTATTGATATGAAATATCACTGTGAAAACACGTAGAAAAATACAACCAAAGCCCCGGAAATATGCAAATGGACGGACAAGACGACAAGAAAACAAAAAAATTTCTGTGTTATATTAACGGGCTGATTACCCCGCGCGAGAAAAAGCAGAGAAGGTATGCACATTACAAACAACCCAATATATATTTGCCACGCTGAACGCATAGTGTTATGGAGCATCCATGTCATATAGCCAATGACATTGCATCTGCATTCACATCATATTTTTACTGAAAAGGTGATGGTCACTCATGGATCGAATCCCATCCAAGTTCCGTTGGGGGTGCATAACTAGAAGGAGCCGTGATGATGACGGTGACCATTTTTTCGAGGAATAATAGGTGCGTAGTAATTGGTTATTTTAAAAGTCGATTAATTTTTCGTTGGCAAAATAAAGTTTCCTTTCTGATTTACCAATTTTTAAAAATTTAATGATTTGTTTTTATTAAAACCAGATAAAATTTTACATAAGAACTGAGGCAAATGTTAAATGTTATATTAATTAAAATTACAAATAAATACACAGGCAGAAACACCAGCAAACGTGAGACAAAGCTCACACAACTCAATGAATTCAATTGCTCAATTACATCACACTTATATAGGGAACTGCACTCACCTAATCCTCCTGAAAACGAGGAAACAAACCTGAATATGTGCAACCAATTCCTAATTACACCCTCTCGTTCAACCACTCACAACTAATTCTATTTCTGCATTATTCTCACATCCTCCCTTAATGGAGAAATGGATTTTCTACAATACCTAACTGACTTCTAAAAACTTCAAATTTGATTTTACCAAGGGGCTTAGTAAATATATCAGCCATATTATCCTTGGTATTACAAAATATTAATTCAATTTCATTTGACTCAATTTTCTCACGTACAAAGTGGTATTGCAACTCAACGTGTTTTGTTCTGGCGTGGTATATTGGATTATGTGCTAATTTGATAGCACTTCGATTATCACAATTGATGCATGTTGAACCACTTTGCGCCTCTTCAAGATCTGCAAGAATTCTCCGCAACCAAATAGCTTCACAGGTGGCATTGGTCAAAGCTTTGTACTCTGATTCTGTTGATGATAAAGAAAGAGTTGGTTGTTTCTTACTACTCCAAGATATGACCCCTGATCCAATATGAAATGCATAGCCAGAGGTAGATTGTCTGTCATCTGGATTTCCTGCCCAATCTGAATCAGAAAAACCTGTCAGTGCAACATCAGATTCATCAGTATACATAATACCTAAATTCACTGTTCCCTTTAAGTATCGGAGAACTTTCTTTGCAGCATTCCAGTGATTTCCTGAAGGCTTAGCCATGAACTGACTAAGAATACTGACTGAGTATGCAATGTCTGGTCTGGTAGTGGTGAGATAGTTTAAACTTCCCACTAGCTGACGGTATAATGTTCCATCTGCCTCTTTTGTTCCATCTTCTTTGTACAACTTTGCATTCTGTTCTAAGGGAGTTGACATAGCTTTGCAATCTGTCATATTGAACTTTTTAAGAATTTCCTTTGTATATTTGCTTTGAGTGATCAAATTTTTACCAGGCTCTCTCCATACCTCAATTCCTAAACAGTAATGCAATTCACCCAAATCTTTCATTTCAAATTCTTGTGACAACTGAACTTTAATTTCTTCAATTAACTTGTGAGCACTGCCTATGATAATGAGATCATCCACATACAAAGATATTAAAGCAACATTTCCTTTTCCATCTTTCTTAACATACAAGTTAGGATCATTTTTGCTTTTCACAAATCCATTCTGAAGAAAGAAAGTATCAATCTTTACATACCATGATCTCGGCGCCTGTTTCAAACCATATAATGCCTTTTTTAACCTGCAGACTAGATGCTCCTGTCCCTGTTTGACAAACCCTTCAGGTTGAACCAAATAAACTTCTTCCTTTAAATCACCATTTAGAAAAGCAGATTTGACATCCAATTGATGTATATTCCAATTATGTTTTCTGGCTAAGGCAATCAGTAATCTAATTGTATTCAACTTAGCTACTGGTGCAAAAGTGTCTTCATAATCAATTCCCTCCTTTTGAACATATCCTTTTGCTACTAATCTTGCCTTAAATTTATCAATTGTACCATCTGCTTTAAATTTTGATTTGTACAACCATTTGCTTCCAATTGGAACTTTATTTTCAGGAAGTTCCACTAATCCCATGTTTGATTTTTCATAAGAGAAGCATACTCATCATTCATAGCATTAATCCATGGTTCATGTTGTTTAGCCTGCTCATAGTCAATTGGTTCTTCAACATTCATTATATTAGACATTAAGGCATAGTCTCTATACCTTGCAGGAAGCTGAGTCTGTCGGGATGACCTTCTTGGTGCTTCAATGCCTGTGGGTGTTCCATCCATGATTCGTCGGCTTTGAGGTGAATCACCTCCTTGTGATGACTCACTGCTGCTAGATGTGCTCATACTGCTGCTTTCATCCTGATCCTGTACCTGTACCTGTACCTGTTCCTGTTCCTGCTTAATCAAAGTATCAAGTTTGACATGTGCATCATTAGATATATGCCATGCATCATTCTTTGTATTACTTTTATCAGCCTGCTCATGAAACAACACATCACGACTTGCAAATAGTTTATGGGAACTTGGATCATACAATTTATAGGCCTTCTGATCCGTACAATATCCAATGAAAACACACTTGATTGACTTGGCATCAAGTTTTCTTCTGTTAGCCTTAGGAATATGAGCAAAAGCAGTACATCCAAAGACTTTGAAATGACTCACATCAGGTTTATAACCATGAAGAGCCTCAAAAGGAGTTTGAAAAACTAATTGCTTAGTGGGACATCGATTCTTCAGATAAACAGCAGTGTCAATGGCTTCTGCCCAAAAACCATTAGAGATGTTCTTACCTTGCAGCATACTGTGAGCAGATTCCACCAAGGTTCTATTCCATCGCTCAGCAACACCATTTTGCTGAGGGGTATGTGGCACTGTGAACTGTTGTTGAATTCCATTAGATTTACAATAGGTGTTAAATGCTTTTGACTTATATTCACCCCCTTGATCAGATCTGAGTATTTTAATGCACTTGCCTGTTTGTTTTTCAACCATAGTTAGAAACTCTTTAAAATACTCAAATATGTCATTTTTCCTTCTAATGAAATAGACCCAGGTATACCTAGATTTATCATCAATAAAAATAACAAAGTATGAAGCACCACCAAGAGACCTAGTTTGCATAGGTCCACATACATCAGTGTGAATTAATTCAAGTATATCATACTTTTGTTTCTCAGTATGAACCGGAAACTCTTCTCTATGCTGCTTACCAAGTGCACAAGCTTCACATGGTAAATGTTCACACTTCATAACAGGAAGACCTTCAACCATTGATTTCCTTTGCAACAATGATAAATCATTGTAATTTAGGTGCCCATACCTGTGATGCCATAATTCTGTTGTCGATGTCTCTTTGGATGTCAATGCAACATGGCGCTTCACTGTCACATCCAATCTGTATAATCCTCCAACCCTGGTACCTGTAGAAACAACCCTGTAGTGGTCCTGAACATCTTTCACTATACACCCTAATTTACCAAATTCAACTTTTAAATGATTATCACTGATAGTGGAAACAGATATCAAATTCTTTTTGAGAGCAGGTACATACATTACATTATGAATCTGTCGCATTTGTCCATTAGGTAAGTACACATTTATTATGCCATAGCCTTGAACTTTAAGTGACCTGTCATCTCCTAGGTAAATGTGTGTACCATCAGATTTCTCATAATATTTATCATACCATTCTTTATTACAAGTCATGTGTGCCAATGCACCAGAATCGATGAACCATGCATTCTCATCATCAGTTTCAGCAGACAATGCAGCATCAGAAAGAAATAACTTAAGATTTTTAAATCCATCATTCACTGAGGTGTCTTTGTTTATGTAATTTCCATTATGCCTTCTATGTCTTTGATTTGATTCATTATTCTTTCTCCTATAGCAATCTTTAGCGAGATGTCCAGGTTTTCCACAATAATCACATTCAATGTTCCTCTTAACATAAAAATCAGGAGGTGCCATACCTTTCTGCTTTGCTTGAAAACGGCCTCTGTTCCTGTCCCATGGTCTCCCTCGGAATGGTCTTTTGCCTCTTGCAGTCAAAGCCAAATCAGAACCATTTGACTCCAGTTCAAAATTTTTCATTCGCTCTTCTTCTTGAAGAAGAATTCCAGCCAATTCTTCAAATGTAGGAGGTGTCAGTCTAGCTGAGAGAGCTGAAATAAAGACTTTATAGTCTGGGACTAACCCCTTTAAAGCAACAGTTACCAAGTCTGTACTAGAAACCTTTTCACCAATATCACCCAGCTTATCACTCAAGTCTTTAATTCGGGAAACAAAGTTGCTAATGCTTTCATTGGCATCCATTTTAATAGATAGCAGCTTTGTTTTTAAAAATAAAATACGGTTTGCATTAGTAGTTTCATGCAAACCTTTGAGAGTGTCCCATGTCGCCTTTGAAGTTTCACAGTCCCGAATGTGAGGAATAATATTGTCCTTCACTGACATGCGTAGCAGCACCCTTGCTTTCATTTCACGCTTCTCCCAATCTTGAGTGGCAGCAGGAGGTTGAGGCTTGGGCTCGTCACCTTTGACAATCGTCCAGAGATTGTATGCCTCCAGTACTGTTATGAGCTTAAATTTCCAGTTTACATAATTTTATCCATCAAGTTTTGAAGACTCATTTAAATATGAATACATGATTCATGCTTTACTCCACTAACTTTAGTAAATTCAAAAAAAAAAAAAATTTTAAGCTTTTGACACACTCTATTTAGTTTGATTTTTTTAAAAAAAAAAAAAAAAACTTCAAACAAAACTTGCAAACTTGCTCCCTTTTTGTTTTTGTAAAAAAAAATGATAAGAACAAATATGAATTTGTTCAACTCAAAACAAACGCACATGTGGGGGGCTGCAATTAACAACTCTGCACGCACGCACCAATTTAAAGGAACTACCACTCCAACGCACAAAAGAAAACGTTTCTTTAAAAACTGGCCTGAACTGGGGTCGATTGCTGCAGTTCTGCTCACACCAATGCAAAACACCACGCAACACCAATGCTGCCTAAACCTCCGTGGGCAAACACCACGCTTGCTGCGGCGATTAGTACCTTCACGCTCGAAAAAATGCACCAAATGACAGTGCTTACTGCTGTAAAAAACGGACCAAATGATAGCAAGCAGAAAACCACGCGCTCGATAGCAACAACGTTTGCAAGTTCCACGAAATGTTACTTACTTCTAGCAGTAAACTCGAGCAGGGGCAGGAAACTCGACTTCTATAAGACTTGTGGGTTCGTGTCCCACCGGGCGTGCTACTCTGCAGCCTCCACGCGCTTCACGAACAGCGCCTCTCCGCTGGAATGGAGGCACGAAAAGGAACCAGGCCTCCACGAACATCATGAACTGCACGATGGGTTTAGACAGCGGATGAGCCAGAGCTCAATCCAATACCCAACTGACCTGCGACCTCACTTGCTCCGATACCAAATTACAAATAAATACACAGGCATAAACACCAGCAAACGTGAGACAAAGCTCACACAACTCAATGAATTCAATTGCTCAATTACATCACACTTATATAGGGAACTGCACTCACCTAATCCTCCTGAAAACGAGGAAACAAACCTGAATATGTGTTTGAGAATAATGCAGAAATAGAATTAGTTGTGAGTGGTTGAACGAGAGGGTGTAATTAGGAATTGGTTGCACATATTCAGGTTTGTTTCCTCGTTTTCAGGAGGATTAGGTGAGTGCAGTTCCCTATATAAGTGTGATGTAATTAAGCAATTGAATTCATTGAGTTGAGTGAGCTTTGTCTCACGTTTGCTGGAGTTTCTGCTGTGCGTTTGTTTTGTAGTTTGGTATCAGAGCTAGTGAGGTCGCAGATCAGCTGGGTATTGGATTGAGCTCTGGCTCATCCGCTGTCAAAACCTAGCGTAGAGGTGCGTAGCATAACATTTCGTGGAACTTGCAAACGTTGTTGCTATCGCTCTGTTCTTGGAGCGCGTGGAGCACATGAAGGTTGAGCCATCCGGCGTTCAAGAGCAGATCATCCTGTGCGGTAAAGCGTTTTCTGCTTCCTGTGCGTTTTTTTAGAGCGTGAAGTACGTAGGAAGTATTGGTGTTGCATGGTGTTTTGCAATGGTGTGAGAAGAACAGCAATCGACCCATTCGAGAGACTAATCGCCGGATCAAGCGTGGTGTTTGCCAGTGCATAAGCCTGCTCATTGGTTATCTGCGTTGAATCCGATTTCAATTGATTTTTGAAGCCGCAGTTCTTCAAATCACATGTTTTTTTTGAAACCGAACTGTCAAAAAAAAACCGACTTGCTTTGAGCGGTGGTACGGTTCTGTGAGAACGTGGAGAGATAAAATATGCTTTGCGTTTATGCCTGAAAGTTGACCCATTTTTGGTTGTGTGTTTTATGTTGAATGAACCATGGTTGTTACTTGGCAGAGTTGTTAATTGCGTGAACCACGGTTGTTAATTGCAGATCTTTAATTGCAGCCCCCCACATACAGGTTATGTGTGTTTTTTTTAAACAGTTTTGTGTGGCAACGAATTCTTAAAGGCGGTTTATTGGATTTCCGCTTGGGGGTTGAACAAATTCATATTTGTTCTTATTATTTTTTTTTTAACAAAAACAAAAAGGGAGCAAGATTGCAAGTTTTGTTTGAAGTTTTTTTTAAAAAAAAAATAAAAAAAATCAAACTAAATAGAGTGTGTCAGAAGCTTGCAATTTTTTTTGAATTTGGTCATTAGTGGAGAAATGGCTAATCCCCTTGCAGATTCATATTTAAATGAGTCTTCAAAACTTGATGGAGAAAATTATGTAAACTGGAAATTTAAGCTCATAACTGTACTGGAGGCATACAATCTCTGGACGATTGTCAAAGGTGACGAGCCCAAGCCTCAACCTCCTGCTGCCACTCAATATTGGGAGAAGCGTGAAATGAAAGCAAGGGTGCTGCTACGCATGTCAGTGAAGGACAATATTATTCCTCACATTCGGGACTGTGAAACTTCCAAGGCGACTTGGGACACTCTTAAAGGTTTGTATGAAACTACTAATGCAAACCGTATTTTGTTTTTAAAAAAAAAGCTGTTATCTATCAAAATGGATGCCAATGAAAGCATTAGCAATTTTGTGTCCCGGATTAAAGACCTGAGTGATAAACTTGGTGATATTGGTGAAAAGGTTTCTAGTACAGACTTGGTAACTTTTGCTTTAAAGGGGTTAGTCCCCGACTATAAAGTCTTTATTTCAGCTCTCTCAGCTAGACCGACACCTCCTACATTTGAAGAATTGGCTGGAATTCTTCTTCAAGAAAGAAAGATCGGGCAGAAATTTTTTTTTGGAGTCAAATGGTTCGATGACTTTGGCTTTGGCTGGAAAGCCTGCCATTCGAAGGAGACCATGGGGCAGACGAAGCCGTTTCGAAACAGCGAAAGGTATGGCACCTCCACGATTCTTATGTTAAGAGGAACATTGAATCAGTTGTTCTTGGAAAAACACGGACATCGGCTAAGGAATTGCTACAGTACTATCAGTTGACACATTCAAAGACATAGAAGGCATAGTGATGCATAAACGAGAGACACCTCGATGATAGAGTGGTTAAATCTTAAGTTATTTCTTTCTGATGCTGCATTGTCTGCTGAAACTGATGATGAGAATGCATGGTTCATCGATTTTGGTGCATCGGCACACATGACTTGTAATAAAGAATGGTATGATAAATATTATGAGAAATCTGATGGTACACACATTTACCTAGGAGATGACAGGTCACTTAAAGTTCAAGGCTATGGCATAATAAATGTGTACCTACCTAATGGACAAATGCGACAGATTCATAATGTGATGTATGTACCTGCTCTCAAAAAGAATTTGATATCTGTTTCCACTATCACTGATAATCATTTAAAAGTTGAATTTGGTAAATTGGGGTGTATAGTGAAAGATGTTCAGGACCACTACAGGGTTGTTTCTACAGGTACCAGGGTTGGAGGATTATACATATTGGATGTGACAGTGAAGCGCCATGTTGCATTGACATCCAAAGAGACATCGACAGTAGAATTATGGCATCACAGGTATGGGCACCTAAATTACAATGATTTATCATTGTTGCAAAGGAAATCAATGGTTGAAGGTCTTCCTGTTATGAAGTGTGAACATTTACCATGTGAAGCTTGTGCACTTGGTAAGCAGCATAGAGAAGAGTTTCCTGTTCATACTGAGAAATGAAAGTATGATATACTTGAATTAATTCACACTGATGTATGTGGACCTATGCAAACTAGGTCTCTTGGTGGTGCTTCATACTTTGTTATTTTTATTGATGATAGATCTAGGTATACCTGGGTCTATTTCATTAGAAGGAAAAGTGACATATTTGAGTATTTTAAAGAGTTTCGAACTATGGTTGAAAAAAAAACAGGAAAGTGCATTAAAATACTCAGATCTGATCAAGGGGGTGAATATAAGTCAAAAGAATTTAACATCTATTGTAAATCTAATGGAATTCAACAACAGTTCACAGTGCCACATACCCCTCAGCAAAATGGTGTTGCTGAGCGATGGAATAGAACCTTGGTGGAATCTGCTCGTAGTATGCTGCAAGGTAAGAACATCTCTAATGGTTTCTGGGCAGAAGCCATTAACACTGCTGTTTATATGAAGAATCGATGTCCCACTAAGCAATTAGTTTTTCAAACTCCTTTTGAGGTCCTTCATGGTTATAAACCTGATGTGAGTCATTTCAGAGTCTTTGGATGTACTGCTTTTGCTCATATTCCTAAGGCTAACAGAAGAAAACTTGATGCCAAGTCAATCAAGTGTGTTTTCATTGGGTATTGTACGGATCAGAAAGCCTATAAATTGTTTTATCCACGTTCCCATAAACTATTTGCAAGTCGTGATGTGTTGTTTCATGAGCAGGCTGATAAAAGTAATACAAAGAATGATGCATGGCATATATCTAATGATGCTCATGTCAAACTTGATACTTTGATTAAGCAGGAACAGGAACAGGTACAGGTACAGGTATAGGATCAGGATGAGAGCAGTATGAGCACATCCAGCAACAGTGAGTCATCACGAGAGGGTGATTCACCTCAAAGCCGAAGAATCATGGATGGAACACCCATAGGCATTAAAGCACCAAGAAGGTCAACCCGACAAACTCAGCTTCCTGCAAGGTATAGAGATTATGCCTTAATGTCTAAGATAATGAATGTTGAAGAACCAATTGATTATGAGCAAGCTAAAAAACATGAACAATGGATTAATGCTATGAATGATGAGTATGCTTCTCTTATAAAAAATCAAACATGGGAATTAGTGGAACTTCCTGAAAATAAAGTTCCAATTGGAAGCAAATGGTTGTACAAATCGAAATTTAAAGCAAATGGTACAATTGATAAATTTAAGGCAAGATTAGTAGCAAAAGGATATGCTCAAAAGGAGGGAATTGATTATGAAGACACTTTTGCACCAGTAGCTAAGTTGAATACAATTAGATTACTGATTGCCTTAGCCACAAAACATAATTGGAATATACATCAATTGGATGTCAAATATGCTTTTCTAAATGGTGATTTAAAGGAAGAAGTTTATTTGGTTCAACCTGAAGGGTTTGTCAAACAGGGACAGGAGCATCTAGTTTGCAGGTTAAGAAAGGCATTATATGGTTTGAAACAGGCGCCGAGATCATGGTATGTAAAGATAGATACCTTCTTTCTTCAGAATGGATTTGTGAAAAGAAAAAATGATCCTAACTTGTATGTTAAGAAAGATGAAAAGGGAAATGTTGCTTTAATATCTTTTTATGTGGATGATCTCATTATCACAGGTAGTGCTCACAAGTTAATTGAAGAAATTAAAGTTCAGTTGTCACAGGAATTTGAAATGAAAGATTTGGGTGAATTGCATTATTGTTTGGGAATTGAGGTATGGAGAGAGCGTGGTAAAACATTGATCACTCAAAGAAAATATACAAAGGAAATTCTTAAAAAGTTCAATATGAGTGATTGCAAAGCTATGTCAACTCCCTTAGAACAGAATGAAAAGTTGTACAAAGAAGATGGAACTAAAGAGGCAGATGGTACATTATATCGTCAGTTGGTGGGAAGTTTGAACTATCTCACCACTACCATACCAAACATTGCATACTCAGTCAGTATCCTTAGTCAATTCATGGCTAAGCCTTCAGGAAATCACTGGAATGCTGCAAAGAAAGTTCTCTGATACTTAAAGGGAACAGTGAATTTAGGTATTATGTATACTGATGAATCTGATGTTGCACTGACAGGTTTTTCTGATTCAGATTGGGCAGGAAATCCAGATGACAGACGATCTACCTCTGGCTATGCATTTCATATTGGATCGGGGGTCGCATCTTGGAGTAGTAAGAAACAGCCAACCGTTTCTTTATCATCAACAGAATTAGAGTACAAAGCTTTGACCAATGCCACCTGTGAAGCTATTTGGTTGCGGAGAATTCTTGCAGATCTTGAAGAAGCGCAAAGTGGTTCAACATGTATCAATTGTGATAATCAGAGTGCTATCAAATTAGCACATAATCCAGTTTACCATGCTAGAACAAAACGCCACGCACAGCAAGCATAAGGGGGTCGCTGACATGAACAACGTTCTTCCGGATTGCTTCTGGATTCCGCACAGAAAATTGAGAAATTGAAACTCGACCAGCAAAAATTGAATGTCGACGTGTGCAAACTCGACTTCTATAAGACTTGTGGGTTCGTGTCCCACCGGGCGTGCTACTCTGCAGCCTCCACGCGCTTCACGAACAGCGCCTCTCCGCTGGAATGGAGGCACGAAAAGGAACCAGGCCTCCACGAACAGCACGATGGGTTTAGACAGCGGATGAGCCAGAGCTCAATCCAATACCCAACTGACCTGCGACCTCACTTGCTCTGATACCAAATTACAAATAAATACACAGGAAGAAACACCAGCAAACGTGAGACAAAGCTCACACAACTCAATGAATTCAATTGCTCAATTACATCACACTTATATAGGGAACTGCACTCACCTAATCCTCCTGAAAACGAGGAAACAAACCTGAATATGTGCAACCAATTCCTAATTACACCCTCTCGTTCAACCACTCACAACTAATTCTATTTCTGCATTATTCTCACAATTAAATGGGGTTATATTATTTTATAAAGTTCAGTGAAAAATTAAAACAATTTTTTTTCTTATCAATTTGTCCTTTAATCCATATTAAAAATAAATTGATATTTAATTGATATTTTTTATTATCCATTTTTTATTATTAGAATTTCTAAAAAAACATCCAAATATTAATTTAAAAGAAAAAAACATTGTTAATAATATAATCTTTCAAATTTCAATAAAGATAAGATATTTTAAGAAATGCTCATTCATTATGAACATAGAACATGGAAGGAAATAATGAACCTGCAAAAAAATGAAAGTGCGTAATATATTGAAAAGTTTCACCTTTCTTATAGTTGATTGGGTAGTAAGCTCATGAAATCTCTTTATATTGGTCACTTGATTGGTATATTATGCATGTACAAATGTTTATTTATTATTTAGAAAAAGATTAAATACTATTGATTTGTAATGATGTAGAAAAAGTTAAAATAATATTAGCAAAGATTGCAATGGTGTCCAAATCATATTTTCTATTTCTAAACGACTCAATAATATAGATCCATTTACTAACTTATAATGATTTATGTCTTCATCATAATTTTTTTAATTATCATTTTAAAGAACTTATTAGATTCCCAATGGTTGATGTTATTTTTTAATTACTTAAATGTAAATTAATAACCACTAGATATTTAATGTAGAATTCCCATCGCACAAGCTTCGAGTGAAAACAAATGATTTGTAAAAACATTGTCCTGATTGTCCTACTGTCATATATGATGATGGTTGATTTTAGATTTGATTAATATAATTTAAATAATATCAATATTGCTTAGATAGATGGTAAAGATTTAATTTCCAAATATTATAAATATTTTTAATGATCATATATAAAAGGTTGACATTTATCTTAAAAATAGTTATATAATCGCAATAGCCAATGATATTATAACAAAACCTATTTATAAATTAAAAAACTCCATAAGTAAACTCTTATAATTCATAATCTTATTAAATGGTTTTTAAATATATAAAAACATTTAATTCATATATTAATTATTTTTATAATTATTAACAATAATAATAATAATCTAAAATAATATTACAATTTAATTAATTTTTATAGTTTTTTAAAATCACGATATAAAATATGTCATGAAATAAATATTTTTTTTTATTTTGTTTATCAAAATTATCAATCATTTATGTGACAACTGGTTTAAATACCAAATTATTTGTTATATAATTGTTTAAGGAAAACTGAGACATTTACTTTCTTACTAGAAATTAGTTAACAAACAGAAATAAATAAATTGTGTTTTGGATTTAAGGTAAATGGAAATTTAGTTATGGAAGTGGTTCCATAAAGTGAAAATACTGATGGTAAAAAGTAATCCAACTAAGAAGTGGTTGAACAGAAAGAGTTTAGTCAGTTACCTTTCCTCTGTGGATAAAGCAACATCTTTGTGAGGAAGAGGGGTTTTGACCTGTGTGAAGCGAAGTGAAGGAAAAGGGGAGAGAGAATTTTCCCAAGCTGGTAGAGACCAGTGGAATACTCTCAGCCATCCTGAATTCTTCTGGAAAGTAGATTAGACTGGAGTCTCAAGATCTCTTTCGAGTTTTGTTTCAACCTACTTGACTCAGGTGTGGAGCACGGGGGGGGAGTGAGGATGTAATTGCTTCATCCACGGTAGGGAGGACAACATCAATCGATTCCAGATAAGTAAATATGCTGTGTTCTGTTAAGTTTTACAAGGGCATGTCGGTACTGTTAGCTTAGGTAATATATTAAATTATTAAATTGAATATTTTGGTTGAGAATCATGTTTCTCTGAAGACGCCTGTTTACTATGAAGTTTCATAACTGTTGAACAAATGTCATTATTCATGAAAGAGGAAATTACTGTGTGATTCTCAGATATTATTCATTCTGAAATTTTAAAGACTAGATGTATGGTTAATTAAAAGAATTTCTAAGAAGATAGGATTATGCATGGAAAGGAAACTTTTATTCTTTATGAAATACAAAATTCTCTTTAAACAGTAAACTCTTTTCATTACACAGAATAATATATTTGCATAGTAAACAATCTTTTTCTACAGCAAGGGAATTTTGTACAATAAAACATTTAGCTAGAAATGAACAAGAAGAAAAGAGTTCGGAGAGAAAAACATGTATGATATACAAACCATAAAATATCTCTTAAACAACCTGAACAGAAGGACTCGGTTAAGGGTTGATTGGGAAATCTCTAACCCAGAACCAGAGTGAGGAAACTCCGGTTCCGAGACATTTGTTTCCTAGTAAAAAGACTATACACAGATGAAATTAGGTTGGTCCGGTCAGCCCCTAAATTGTGATAAGTTTACAGTGAAGATGAATCATGATTGTTATCATACATTGGAAACAAGAAACATAATTCAAATCACCAAAAAAATCAATTCATTCATATAACACATATAACTGGAAGTAAACATTCTTCTCAAATTATGGAAAGCAGATATTACATTATCTCCCAGACATTTAAACATAGAAATTAGAGGTGCAAATGTTCGGTGCATTCATATATATGTTAACCTATAAATATAACAAAAACCCCAGAGAAAATTACTGGGCTGTCAAGAATACAGTAATAGAAATTCCTCGTTCAAACATAATGAGTCAAAAATCTAAATTTATACATTATTGAGGAATTCTTAAAAACAGAAGTAACCCTAGTTCGGGTCATCAAAACCCTTAATCATATTGTAATAAAAGTCTCTTAAAACTCTAGAAAATTACTTGCTCCTAGAATGTACATGTTAATGCAACTCATGCCGTCGCGCTAATAAAGAGAAGATTGAAAGCTGCCCAGTACTTGAGACAGGAGATTCATTTGCAGGTAATATCCTTGCCTTGGTACAGGGTAGAGGCAAAGTAGGAAACCAACACTGAAATCGATAGAAAAACATGTACCTGCACCATTTCAAACCAAACATAAGTTAGAAATATTAGCTAATAGTATTGTGAATGAAAAACACTGTGAGAAAGTTGTGGAACTGAGAATGGAAGACTTGACATACCTGGGTGAATCCGACTCCAAGCGAAAGCGAAGATTCCCTGCGGGGTAGTCAGAGGGAAAATATTAGTTCCAGACTTCAAGTACAGAAGGGAGCAGTATCCAAAAGAAAAAAAACATAAATAACACAAGGAGATAACCTCAAAGTTTTACCTACTGCAACATAAAGGCCGAGATGTATAAATGACGAAAGAGGCATGGTGTTATGCGGATTAATCCCTCTTGCGGACAAGAGCAATCTCCCTAGTATTCTACAAAGAGCTAGAAACAAACATCCATTTGTAAATCATTTTCACTAGATTATTTGCAATTCAAAATTATTATAAACAAAGAAAGAGGACATGCCCCTACCTCGAAATCCGACGTTGCGTGTAGTCTTTTATCCAGTCGCTCCAAAGAGGCTTCTCGAGTAAGTAGAACCTGTAATCGAAGACAAAAAAAAGAATTAAAAGCACCTGCAACATATAATAATTAATAATAGATAATATAACTTAGTGATCAAGGAGTCTAAGTATTGAATTATTCAAATAAGCACAAGAACAACTCAATGAGAAAATGAGATCCATATGTATTATCTTGAATGAAAAGAGTAACTTTACAACCTGGCACCTTGATGTAATACAAGTTTCTCCTGGGGTCTTAAACAATCGTTCCTCCTTCAGTTTGACAAGCTTTCCTCTCTTTGAACCAGTATGGAGTTATGGACATAAGGGTGTGATCATTCTCATGTCAAAAACAACTAGTATAGAGAGTATGATCCAATGAGAATTTCTTCAGCAACTAACATGTATGTCTACCATCTACCCTTGAGACTGAAACATGAGCTCAATTTATAAGGAAATGGAGGTAGTTTGAGTTACATGAAGAGGGGGATGGATTCCTCTCATGAAGGGATTTTCTCTCCATGACCAAGGGATAAAATCCATGAGTAGAGGGATAGAGCTCCATGAGTGGAGGGATAAAGCTTGAACTGATTGCAGCTCTAGAAGCTTCCAGTTGGGAGAATATTCGACCAGCTGAGCTTCTAGAACTTGCATTTTCCTTTATTTGAATTTTTACGAGGGTCTGCAGGTTTTAATAGTAGAAAATGCAGGAGTTGCTGCATGCTATAGAACAAGTATCCGCGGACCCATGGTAAAAGGCTAGGAAAAGTGCAGACTTAGAATTTTAAGGGTTTTAATGAGCTTTTCTCCAATTCCAAGATTTGGTTTAGGAATATTAGGGTTTTTGACTTCTAAGGGAGCACAATATAAGTAGTGATACACCTATATGGAGAGTCAAATGTCACGGTAAAAAAATAACGTGTAACAGATTGCCCCTTAAAGTGTGAATTCTGAGGTTGTTATGAAGAGTGAAGTACTTTATCATTCCGAGGATTGGATTGCGGACACATTGGTCGAAAACTTGTAAAAAAATTCAATGAAATAATATATATATATATATATATATATATATATATATATATATATCATCGCTGAGGTAGGAATTCCCATGGTGAGATCAAAACTAACTAATTTTTTTGGTACAGATATGATTTTAGTATTACATCAAAAGTAGACACAGTATGGATGTAGGAATCTGTCATGAGTAGACTACCGTATCATGAATAATAAAACTCCTCGCAGCATGGATGGTGGAAACTATATCCAGGGCCTTGATTTCTGCTTCCCAAACTAGTACGATTCTATCCATGTGATTGATTGTGTCGAAGTCGAACATGGTAGAAACCACTTAACTACCAGTAAATGATGTGAACTGTTAACAAGCGTGGGAGAAACAATGACAATGATTGTCAAAGTACTTAGTACAATCCACGAAGTGTGAATGAATGATTTATAGTTGAACATTTCATAGAATCATTCGATCTAAGGTCAATGATGCAACCCGTCATCGAAGGTTAGAAACATGCCATTAGGGCATGCAGATTCCAAAGTACTGATAGGATTCTAGATCAACTTCCTAGATGATGAGCTGTCGTTGATAGAAAGTGACCTGTCGCAGGAAAGCCCATGACACGAAACCATTAGATCAAGTTTTGAAGAAATATTTGCAAGGATTGACTCAGGGATGGTCAACGAGAATGGAGAATTTTTTTTGCAATGAATGGTTTGTTTGAAATGTCTTTTGAACACATAAAAATACTACAAATGGTTTGGTAAAAATTGACCTAAAGCTGATACTCAGAAATCGACTGAAGACTTTCAATGTGGTTTGATTAATTGTTAGACAAAGGATTTCCCAACACAGGTACAAGTGTGACAAATTGTCCTGTTCAAGAGTGATATACTTATTTTTAAACAAGGGTGGCAACTAGATTATTTTTCTCTCTTTTCCCCCCACCATTACTGGCAAGTACCTCTTTATTTTTGTCAAGCTTGAGGAGGATAACATTTCTTGTTTGTGTAAGCTCATCCTTCAGATGAGTCCATCTTCGTATTAAAATTGAACCGTCAGAAGGAGTGGTTCGGTCCTGTTTGTAATCGACATGTCCTTTACTGTTAAATTTTAACGAGTTTAGTATACGAGAAACTCAAAGTTTTTCAATTTTAGGGAGTCAAAAGAAAAACATAAGTAAAATCTGTGGTTGTAATTTTTCGTAAATTTAGTCTCTCAAGCCCAAAAAAGGATAAAATAATACAAGAGAGAACTCTATTGACCATGATTAGTCAAAGTATACCTTTTTTGTAAATAATCCAATTTAGTCCGAAAAAGGGGTAAACTTATACTGAAGGGATGACTGTTCATTTCCTTTAACGAGTTCGAATAGTCAAGTACTTGACGATATTTTCATATTTAGAGAGTATGTAAAGGGCTTAAAAGAGAACTCTAGGATTTCACTTTTTCATAATTTTCAAGAGCCTGAAAAAGTGATAAAATTATACTCTGTATCAAAATAATTCTTTTCATCAAAAAATCCTGTATACTGCACAAAAAATCAAAATATTACACACACCTATTCCATAGAAGTAAAAATATTGAAAAATATTTTTTTAAAGTGAAAAATAAATAAAATATAATATTTTATTCATTCAAAAACTATAAAAAGGAGTTTAAAAAAATCATTTTTACCTTTTGTCTTTAGAGTAGTGAATTGAGAGCTTTTGGAAAAAATGTTCCAGAGCTAATATCGAGAGAACCGACCGTTCATTCTGTGATTCATCAGAACCAGGTAATCCACGTCATCTTACACTTCATTTCTGTCTGTTTCAATTCTCCTTTTTAGTTTTAATTTTATTTTTTGGGAGGAATTTGTGTTCAAAAATGTGCTCTCGGGGGTCCGCAGGTCATGCGCGCGCTACCTGTGGACCTCGATAATTTTTGAAAAGGGAAATTATCAGGCTACTGAGGTTTTTTTGTGGAGCCCATGCGAACGTTAGCACTGTTTCCACAAAAAAACTACAGAGGCACCGTGACCATTTTTAAATTTACAAATTCTCTTAAAATTGATTAAAGTTTTAGACTCCAATGGTTTCTAACTTTCAAATGTGTTTATTTGCAGGCTATTCCACCATGCTAGAGTGGAGAGAACGTGAGCATGAGGCTATATACAATGAAGCCATGAATGAGCCTGCAACAATGCCTGTAATAAAAAATTGCAGTTTATATAAGTTCTGGGAAATCCAAGGTATTAAGGCACAGGTAGAGCTGATGACGTGGTTAGTAAACACATGGAAAAATCAAGATCAGTGATTTATCATTGGTGACCATCGACTTGAAATTGAGCTCGAGGATATCTATTTCCTCACTAGATTGTCTCGAAGAGGAGAAAACATATCCTTGTTTGGGGCTAGATAGGGTGGCCTACTCGTTGCTAGCTACAAACAATAGTTTTGCAGTGATGTAGTAGATCCAAAGGATAATTGCATAGACATAAAAGCTATCTTGCGATTAGATCTCAAAGTGATTGCATTCACGGTAACCTGATTGTGTGGAAGTGCGACTCCACATGTAGCCACTAAATCTCAAATGCAGACTGCAGTAGATTGTTTCAGAGGCACCATATTTAACTGGTGCGAAGGGGTATTGGCCAACATGAAAGGCCAACTAACTAGAGAAAAGAATGAAAAGTTAAAAAAATTTGGTTATGGCACCATTTTGATTTCTTTTTCTTTGGAGAGAATCCCACTTCTCGCCCCTCAGCTTATTCCAGTAGACCGTGGGGAACCTCGGGAACCTCAGATGGTATGTTGGGTTGCATTAATGGCCTGCCATGGTTGCGATGTAAGTTCAGTGGTTCAGTTCACTCTGGTGTACTTTATGTGGCTAAGGAACCAAGTATTCACAATTGAAGACTTCCCTTATGGAGGTATAGATTTCAAAGGTGATCCTAAGATGTCTTTGCCTCTAGGGGCACAATGGGATGAATTAGGTAAGCAAACCATTTTTTTGTTTTTAATCTAATTTTTATTTGTTTTTTATTGTCCAATACTGATAAAAATATTTAAATGCAGATGTTGTTCCACGACGACTAGCTACACTCCTCTGCTTTGATAGGCGACAAGCAGAGCCTATAACACCACCACAAGATCAGGCAACATAGACCCTAACTAATATGGAACACATCCTGGAGAGGTTAACCATAGATATTCCCAAGACAGGGATAGATGACATTCCTCTTCGGCTTCAGAGACATGTTACAGGTGTTCCAGGACAGTTTAGGAGATTGCCGCACAAGGTGGCACGTGCCATAGTCTATTACCATGATCATCATCACGGATAGTGGATGATCATTGTGGATTGACATGTTTTTTTTTTGTATCAGTATCTATTAGATCATAAGGTGTTTGAACCTATGATCAGAAACGATGTAATATTTTTGAAAACAAACCTATCTATGACATTACTACTTTCTCTAAGTATCTTTTTCAACATGTATCGAATGTTGTTTTGGTTTAATATTTTAATTTTGCAAATGTCTATGTAAAAGACGATTAGCTAATGCATCAGCCAATATGTTTAAATTTCTTGAAATATGTTGACATTCGATGTAATCAAACTGTTGTTCCAAGAGATGAACCTTCAAAAATAATCTCAAAATCTCAATAACACTAGATTTTTAATTGCATATACCCTGTTTAAATGTAATACAATGAGTTCTGAATCCAACCTAATGATCAAACGTCGAATACCAAATGAATTGGAATCATATCATAACTCAATGACTACGCTATATTCTGCAATATTGTCCGTTTTCTAACCAAGGCTTACCCCATGCATAGAAACTAACACATTGTTAGGTGAATAGATAACCCAGGTTGCGGAAGAAATATTCTATGTACTACGACAAGCACCATCAACAAAACCAACGTACGTTTGAGGAGATGTCAACATCTGCAATATCAAGAGTAATCAAGATAAGAAGTGATAGTAGTAACATAAAATTTAATTTAGGCACACTTATCTAATCTAAGGCACACTATATAAAAAGTAACTAATATACAAGTGAGATCTTCACATGAGAGTCAAACACAATATCTCTTAATATAAAGACCATTTCTGGGCTTACCTAAAGAGACCCCATCATAATCAGTCAATTCATAGGCCCCTTTTGCAAGCACATGCTTGACAATGTAGGGACCATGCCACATCGGTTCGAATTTCCCAACACCTAGCTTATTGTTAGCTTGATCATATACTAAGACTAGGTCACCTTCTAAAAAAACATGAGGGGTAGCACTTCGATCATACTAAGCTTTCACACATTTCTTATGATCTTCGGTAGCTAATGAAGCAGTGCGTCGAGTCTCATCTAATTATGCTAAGTACAAAAAGCATTTTTCCTCTTCAGAGGTAGCTGGTAGTAACTCTATGGATAATTGGAGTGACAGTATTTCGCATTCAATGGGTAACACAACTTCTAAATTGTAGTCCAGTTGAAAAGGAGTGAACCCTGTAGCTATTTTTTTTGAGGTTTGGTATGCTCATAGTGTCGGAAAAAGAATGGTATGCCAATTCGATTTGTGAGTTCTGATAATCCATTTAATCATGGTGGTTAAAACCTTGTTGACGGCTTCAACTTGACCATTAGCCTATGGGTAATATGGAGTATAGTTATCATGGTGCAGACCAAATTGATCAGAAATTTCGTTCATCATTATATTTCAAAATGACACCCATGTTCTATGATAATAGCTTGGGGTACACCGAAACAAGCAATCACATGATTGAATATGAACGTAGCTGTAGTTTTTCCATCCGCCGCGAATGTAGGCATTGCCTCAGCCCATTTGGTAAAGTAATCTACAATGAGAATAATATACCAATGCCCCCCGGTCGAGTGATGGTTACATGTAATGAAATCAATGCCCCATTTCTCAAAAGGACCAACATAAATTATTGGCTGAAGATGAGCTCGAGGCGCACACATCTTTCGATAAAAAAATTGGCAGTTGTGGAATTTTTGGACCGCAATAATACAAACTTTGAAAAATGACGACCAAAAATAACCAGCGCGCAATATATTTTGGGCAGTGGCAAACACAAAAATATGACCACCACATGCTCTAGAGTGGTAGTTATTAAAAACTCTTTCAGACTCTTCATGAGTTATAAAACGTCAAAAAACATAATTTTCACCACGACGATAAAGTTTGTCTCCAACAATATTGTATTTCTGGGATTGACATCAGATTCTCTGTTGATTTGAACGTGAAATATCGGGCCGAAAGGTTTGAGTTTGAATATATATAATGATATGTCCATACCATGGATCTAACGTACTGATAAGAAACAAAGATTCATTTGCGATGGGATTCTCTACCACCGTTTCCGTCTTAGTATTGGGAAATTCACACATAAGTTATTTAAACACCAGTGATTCCTTTGATTTATATTTTTCGAATTCCAAA
The DNA here is from genome assembly GCA_034641835.2 of Pinus albicaulis. Taxonomy (NCBI): domain Eukaryota; kingdom Viridiplantae; phylum Streptophyta; class Pinopsida; order Pinales; family Pinaceae; genus Pinus; species Pinus albicaulis. Next base: position 316,763,445 of record CM076569.1, read on the forward strand.
TCAAAATCTTGTAGGATGAAAATCCATTTAGAGTATTTTCCCTCGAGTAATTGTTTTGTAAAAATATACATCAATGGGTTGCAATTAGATGTCACGGTTGTCTTACGTAACAATATGTAGTGATAGAATCGTTGGAAATCTTGCACTATTGCCAAGGCCAATTTCTCCACATATCGGGTTCAAATTCCGACTTAGATAATAAATAAAATGCTCATTGTGAGGTTCATATTCTTGAACTAGAACCATTCCAGTGGTGGAATCATAGTCTGCTAATTATAAAAAGTAGTCTTGGTGGTAATTGGGTGGATGCAATAATGGTGCATGGGTTAACAAGTGTTTTAGAGCATCAAAAAATTGATCATCAATCTCATCCCAAATAAAAGGAACATTTTGTTTCAACAACAAGGTAAAACCTTTTTTTTAATCAACAGAGTTCGAGATAAACCTATGTAGAAATTTTTCTTTCCCCTGCAAACTTTGGAGTTAGTGAAGTGTGGAAGGAGGAGGGAAATTAATGATGGCCTCAACATTCGAGGGTACAACACGAATGCTAGCTTTCAAAATGAAAAATCCAAATAATTGTCCTGATTGCACACAAAAAACACATTTGTGCGGGTTGAAACGAATATTGTAATGCCTACATCTCATGAAAATAGCTCGTAAGTGAGTAGGATGATCTTCCTTGTGTAATGAGTGAGCAGGTAAGTCATCCAGATAAAGTTGTACAATATGGTTGATGTCATGAAAAGCGTAAGACATTTACCTTTGAAAAGTTGCACTGGCATTCTTTAATCCGAAAGGTAGTTTGCAATAAGAAAATTTCCCCCAAGGACATATAAATGTTGTTTTTGGTTGATCAGCAGGGAGTATGTTGATTTGATTATATCTGGAAAATCCATCCATAAATGAGAAAATTTCATTTTTGGCATAATCATCGATAATTTGGTCAATATAAGGGGTAGGATAATTGTCTTTTGGAGATGCTTTATTAATATCCCTATAATCGACACATACTTGTATAGTCCCTTGTTTCTTGGTAACAGGAACTATATTAGATGCCCAATCTATCAAAGGGATTGGATAAATAAATCCTGCTCATATTAGCTTTTCAACTTCAACTTTGATAGAAGCAACTTTTTGTGGATGTATTGGACATAATATTTGTCTAATAGGCTTGGCATCCATGTATGTCTTTATTTCATGAATGACAATATTTGGATCGATTCCTGGCATCTCTTTGTAAGACCAAGAAAATATGTCTTAGAATTATTGAAATAGGGATTTATATGTATTAATCTCTTCAATCGCACAAGAAGTGCCTATATGAATGTTTTTAACAATTCTAGGTTTAACTGATATGTCGATAGGAACAATTGTAGAAATTTTTCCAAAATTAATCTTAGAATCCGAATTTGTAATCGATATTGGATTCTGTGGTTCCTTGAAATATTCAATTGTTAAAATAGATGAAAAATAATTTTCAAACTTATCAATTTCAGGTAAAAAATGAAGATCTATGATGTAGATCATCCTAGGATAATTCATCCAAAAACAAAAATTCTCAAATACTTTCATCAGTGTGAAACACTTGTTGAAAAGGATTGGAAAGTGATGTCAAGGCTGAGCTTGATGGTGAAGAATATTCTTTGGTGATCACATTCATTTGATCAGGAGTAGTTGAAAGTGTGTTACAAAATGACTGTACTACCACATATGCCATTTCAAAAGGACTCAAAGGCATCTTGCCATTGAAAGAATCCAATTTTGACTCTGAAGGTACTACCCAAGTGTCATCGAATGGTATAGTGCTTGATGAAATCATATTGATGTTGGCAATGGTATGTGGTACATTAGGTAGCGGCATAAAAAAATATCCCATCAAAGCGGAGTCCTTTATTAAACCTACACCAAAATCTTCATATGGGATAGTCAATTTTCTGACATGTTGGATACTGTTTGTAGAAGCAGGGTCGGACGAATAGTATGACAACTGATCGATTTTCACAACCTTCCCTTTATGAGGAAACATGATTAACCGAAAGACGGATGAAACGACAAAAACCATGGCATAAGACCAACTATGACCCAAAATAAGGTTGTAATCTAGAGGGGCATCAACAACTTCCACATCTAGATTAATGGTTTTAACTTCTACTTCTATAGGTAGATCCTCGAGTATTCCGTATGGATGAAATCCTCTTCGATCAAAGGCTTTAAGGATTGTTGGTGAATGGTTGAGTGTTGTAGAACCAAGAGTTTTCCAACAATTTAATGACATTATGCACGTGGATTCCCCCTCATCAATTACAATACGAAAAACTCGTCTATTTTTTACTAATACTGGAATCTGAAAAGCCATCTGATGAGGGAGTCTTAGTGTAAAATTTTCTAGATCAAAGACCATGAGGTTAGAATCCTGAGGATATATAGCTCCAATATCTGATAAAAGTAATTTCCTTTGTGTTGGAAATGATTGTAGCACTTCTAAGGCCGACATTGTTGAAGGGGATATCGCCAAGTCTTCAACAATGTTGTAATTTTGAGAAGCTCTCACATGTGGATTGAATGTTGATTCTTGAAGTACACCTTTAGCAGGCAGTTTAATTGCTAGATCAGAATTAGGTTTCTCTATGCAAAGCGTATAAGAAACAGAAGGAGATACATCTGGTGGTTGACTATAGTTTTCTGTCTCTTTACTAGTTACAAGATTTCTACTTCCATAGTCTTGCGATTGCGTCATAACCATAACCTCAGACATCATTAGAATATATGCTGATCAATTTGAAGAAGATCCTATCATTTTTCTATCTTGAGTAGGAAAAGGATCCTTCAAGACAGCGGGTGTGGGTGAACCTTTGATGAATTTAGAGACCTCAGACCGATGTGGGCACTCTTTGGTAAAGTGATCCTCGTCACAGATAAGACAAGGATAACAAGGTTTTAGATTATCATCAGATGGTTCATTCTTTTTGGTTTTCTCTTTGGGGAATGTAGTTTGTATGATTTTATTCTTTCCTATATTCTTATTACCGGTTTTTTATTTAGCCATAGATGAGTCTACAAAATACACGTCGGCATAAGTTTCAAGGGAAGAATCTCCTTTCGGTGAATCTGATAAAGTTATGATAGGAGAATTAGTTTTAGATTACTTCTTCTTACTCTTATTAGCACTAATTAAACCAATTACATTGTCTGTTGCATGAGAACCTGAAGGAGTTGCAGTTATTTGACCAAGATGTGGTAAGTCAGGAATTCTTTCGTATAATGTACTAGACTGTGTATATACAAGGTCTAAGTATTGAGCTTGAGCAATGAGCTGTTCTTTTGTAACAAACCTTCCCTTAGCCACATCCTCAGTGATATTTGGAAGCAATGATTTGATAAAACATTCTGCCAAGATTTGATCTGAAATAAAAAATTTCACTAAACGTCTTCTATGTCTCCATTCATGTATGTGATTTGATATGTAAGTATATGTAGATTGTTTTAATGAAGTCAAAAGTTTCGTGCCATTGTCGTATCGGACTGGCAACTGAAAGTGTGCTAATAAAGTTGTTGCTAATGTGTTGAAATTGTTGAAAGAGCCATGTGGTAGTTCAATATACCATTTTGTAGCTAAGCCTATCAGTGTTCTCTAAAACAAGCTTAATCGAATGGAATCATCGATTAAAGAGTTGGATGCGCACCAGAGGTGGTAATTCATGACATGGTTTGAGGGGTATTCTCTTTATTTACCTTCAAACTTAGGAATATCACTAAGCAACTTATTTGACATTGGCGGACAATACGGAAGATAATAAATCAGATCATTCTTTAGACGCGACAAATCGGGTAAATCCAAAGTTGCTATGAATGGTAACCAACGGTTAGGGTCTTGCTAAGCAAATTGATAACCTCATGGAACTATACTAGTACCAGGAGGAGGATATACAAGATATCCTAGAATAGCCCGTGCATTTGGGATTGGAATGCCTCCTAGATAACCAGGGTTGGCTGGACCATATTGAGGTTGAGCTGGCATCTGATACGTGTAACTAGGGTATGGTTGATGTTGGTATAATTGATTTTGTGCTACAGGTCCATTTTATGCTGCCCTTGATATGGTTGATAAAAAAACCTGAGGTTGGCTTGTTACAATTGTACTTGTACTAGGTTATCCCACAGGTATCTAATCAGTAGTTTGAACTGTGGGTCAAGGTTGTTGTGCAGTGACTGGAGGGATTTGTTGTGATACTTAAGGGGCTGTAGAAATAAGAGCTGCAAAAACTCCAGGGATAGGCATGGTAGGTTGAACAGAAGTTGGTGAAACAGTTTGAGGTGGAGTTCTAGGTGTACTCAGACCAGGCTATTGAACATTACTAGTTGCAGACACCTGTGGTATAACTTGAAGCGTAGGTTGGATAGGTTTCTAGATTTGACTGTAACCAATTGGCTGACTAGTTTAATTATAAGGTACTTGCACGTTAGGTTCAAAATTTTGTTGATTCGGTGATGGATTCCACACTGTGTTTACTCCAGGATATGGAGCTCCCATTGAAGGTTTTTCTACATAAGATAGACCATAACCAGGTTGATAATTTGGAATATATGTTTGATATTTAGCTAGATAATTCCCACTAAAATATTGACCTCTTGAAACAATTGTTGTTCTTGATAGAACTGCGGCCCTAAAGGAGGCTGTTTTCCTTGGAAAGACTGTTGCCCTAGAATAGGGTATTGTCCTTGGAGAGGTTGCAGACCCTGAATATAGTATTGACCTTGAGGTTAATATTATCCTTGAGGTATGTACTGGCCTTGAGTTATGTACTCTCCTTGAGGTGTGTACTGTCCTTGTAGTATGTAATGTCCTTGAGGTGTGTATTGTCCTTGAGGTTTCCCCCCAGGTGGTAAATTAATACCTTGAGGATGCCCCCCAGGCGATAAGTTACTACTTTGAGGTTCATGGTTAGGAATATGTCCAGACATCATGTAAACTTGTTCTGCGTTCAAATTTTCGGTATGTGACTCATTTGGACCAGTTAATTGTATAAGTTTTTTGGGAGAAGGAGCTGCTCTTGAGAAAGTACCATAAAGCGATTGGTACCCTGGAGGAATATATGGACCACCATACAAATATGATTTTGGTGATGCATAAAACATGGATGACTCACCAGACATGTTGAATGAAGGATTGTAATTACCTCTTGGTATGGCGTAAAAAGGAATTCGGGGTGGTGAATAGTTTAGACCAAAATTGTGTAGAAAGTCCGTTCACTGAGAATAGAAAGGATCTTGTTTGAAAGGGCTATAATGGTAAATCGACTCACTTGCCCTAAGATCTAAATATTCCTGATGTGAAGGAATAATATTTTCTTCTTCTGTGTCAGTAATTTCTTCAATGCTAATGAGGCTAGGAGGAAGGTTCTAAGTGATGTGAAACTTCACTCTCGGTGAATGAGGGTGACCAAGGGTTGGAGTGATGAACTCTAAAGCAGGCTTAGATGTACCAGGTTCAGTTCTGGTTCAGAAATTTTAGGCTCAGTAGTTGATAATTCACTAGTTGTGGAAGCAAGTTCAACTAGTTCAGAAATTGATATTTTCCTTTGAGAACTTTTTGTTGTTTGAGGTTAATATAATTCATAGTCAAGATGTATAATTAATTATGTTTCCTCATGTTTAGTTGATCCAGTCCCTGATGGTTGTCCTTTCTCAGATTTAAGATTTTCTAACTAGCTTGGTGTGTTCTCAGGGGATTTCTCATGCATTCTACGTGATTGCCTAGGTAATTCATCCACAATTAAAAATTTAACACACGAAATCAAATAAAATTTCAACAAAATATCCTAAAGTCTCTAGGGAAACAATCAAATTGATCAAATGCCTACAAAATCTAGGAGAGAAATCGAAACACAAATAGTAGATTTCCACACTAAAAACACTAGTTGGTGATGAAATCCAACGTTTTAGAATTCTAATGTGGAAATGGTGGTTGGAACAGTTACCTCGACAACCTACTTAATGAAACAGTCTGGTGTAATTCCCTCCACTTATGCCATCTCGAAGTGAAGAGTACCCTCCGGAAAGTCCAAGTGAGTCTAGTCGACATCTGCTCGAGGTACAGCGGGACCTTCCCTCCACCGTCACCTTGGGAAAAAATCCTAAATTTTATAGTCACTAAGGTCACCAACAAGAAAAAATGTACCTAGGGGTGCAGTCTATGATCCGACATACATGCAAGGGCAGAGCAAAAAGCTTTATCCCCTTGAAGGCTCCTTGATATAATCCAAGTTTTACCAACAAGTGATCCCAGGCTCCTTGACAATGGTCTATTTGAGGTTTATCGTTTTTAATATGTGCACATATGCTATCTTTCCCAATGAGATAGGTACGATTACCTCACTAGTTCTGACATGATATCATGCTTGGATATTTTAATAAGAGCTTCCGAGAGCACAAATGCTACAATTGGATTTTCCTACCACAAGATTTCTACTTGTTTGTTTGAACTTTCTTGGAATGTTAATTACAACCTGTTCCAAGACACTAGCCTAAGCTATGTTGGTGGAAAAGAGCCCTAGAAAATGTAAAATATCTAGATTGATTTTATTAAAGCATTTTTTTTAACTTGGCTATTACTTAAGACAAAAGGAATGGAAGTGAAACTTCAATGATGTTTGTGACCCGACCCAAAAATATGCTAAATGCATCTGAATGAAAAATGTAACTCTTTTCTTTTCAATGAATCTTACTTAAGGGAAAGATGAGAGATTTAAGAACTTTCAAAGCACCAATTATTTCATTCATAAACAAAATATTTGAAAATAGGACGATTTATTTGAAAACTCAATTTCGAAAAAATGATCTATTACTCATTCGAAATGAAATTCCTTTATCAATCAGATTAGAAACTACAAATCATTTCCAAAAATAAAACAATATCTAAAACTCCTAAAAACATAAAATTCAAAATCAAATAAAAATCTAATTTTGAAGTCTATCTAGAAAGTTAGAGGACATTTTCTCCTAGTTTGTGATCAAACTAAGAATAATCTCTACTTATCTCAGTAGAAATCAAAACATCCAAAAATGGTTTGGTGTGAAAATCAAGCCTTAGTAAGCTAAAAATCTCTTCCAAATTTGCAAATGAAAATGAAACTAATTTTCATAAAGGTAAGGTTTTCAATGGGTTTAATGGCTCAGAAAGAGAACAAAATCATACCAGTAAGCTAAGGTATATGAAGGTATCTTGTATGGAGCAACAAAACAGTAGGGAAAAAACTCGCTCATAAAATGCAAATTGGATGAAAAATCACACAAATGCAAAAGTTGTTGAAAAGAAATTCACACATAATATTTGACAGCTAAGATAGACTGGGGAAAACACAAAGAATCGAGTGATCTTGCTCCTAAAAAGAGAATTTTAACTTTTTCAAAAATTTTCCACATTTCCGTAGTTTCTAATGGAGAACAGAGTGGTATCGCACTATTCTAAACTAAAAACTGTGGAGCCTACCGCACTATTTCCAAATAAAAACCGTAGAGGCAAGGAAAAGTACAGAAAAAAATATTCAAATTTTCTTTTCAGGATTCTTAAAATTTATCTACCCAACCCAATCTCAGAAAAATCAAAATTAGAAAACTCTTAAAATTAAAAATGAAAATAAAAAAGGAAAACTAAGTTCTATTCCCCAGTGGAGTCGCCATTTTGTTATGTGGATTAATCCCTCTTGCGGACAAGAGAGATCTCCCTAGTATTCTACGAATAGCTAGAAATAAACATCCATTTGTAAATCATTTTCTCTATATTATTTGCAGTTCAGAATTATTATAAACAAATAAAGAGGACATGCCCCTAACTCGAAATCCAATGTTCGGTGTAGTCTTTTATCCAGTCGCTTCAAAGAGGCTTGTCCAGTAAGTAGAACCTCCAATCAAAGATAGACAAAAGAATTAAAAGTACCTGCAACATACAATAATTAAGAATATCTAATCTAACTTAGTGATCAAGGAGTTTAAGTATCAAATTATTCAAATAGGCACAAGAAAAAATCAATGAGAAAAGGAGATCCATATGTAGAATGAAAAGATTAACTTTACAACCTAACGCCTTGATATCATACAAGTTTCTCCTAGGGTCTTGAATAATCGTTCGTCCTTCAGTTTGAAAAGATTTCCTCTCTTTGAACCAGTATGGAGTTATGGACATAAGGGTCTGATCATTCTCATGTAAACAACAACTAGTATAGAGAGTATGCTCTATTGAGAATTTCTTCAGCAACTAACATGTATGTGTACCATCTACCCTTGAGACTAAAACATGAGCTCAATTTATAGGGGAATGGAGGTAGTTTCAGTTCCATGAAGAAGGGGATGGATTACTATCATGAATGGATTTGAGTTACATGGACCAAGGGATAAGCTCCATGAGTGGAGGGATTGAGCTCCATGAGGGGAGGGATAAAGCTCGAACTGATCACGCCTCTAGAAGCTTCCAGTTGGGAGAATATTCGATCAACTCTGCTTCTAGAACTTAATTTTTCCTTTATTTTAATTTTTATGAGGGTCTGCAGGTTTTAATAGTAGAACATGAGGGTGTTGCCGCAGGATATAGAACAAGTATCTGTGGACCCATAGGAAAAGGCTAGGAAAAGTGCGGAGTTAGACTTTTAAGGTTTTTAATGAGATTTTCTCCAATTCCAAGATTTGGTTTAGGAATATTAGGGTTTTTTACTTCTAAGGGAGAACAATATAGGTAGTGATAGACCTATATGGACAGTCAAATTTCATGGTGACAAAATAACATGTAACACATGGTGCTAAGAAAAACCCTAAAGTCTCCTGCCAAGCAACATGCGGAAAGAAAACGACGTAACTACTGGAGTAGAAGTGTAGGAACAAAGTTACAGGAAAGCCTGTTCTCTTTAGCAAAATTTTGATCATGGAGAGGAAAACCAAAACCGCAAAGCGGTGGTAAATCCACGAGCCACTAAAGTTGGTTTTGAAATTATCACACCAAGAAAACCCTCACAACTCTCCTTCTCCATTGCCACAGATAGATGAAAATCATAGCCAGAGGTCGAAGGCTACGTCCGGTTGTAGAGCAGCAACCCCGCAGCGAACCCCTATTCAAATGAGCTAAGAGGTTAGGGTTTGGGTGAGGTTGTTTACCCTATCCCGTCGAGAACCAACAACAACCATAGATCTTCCATTGAATTCGACGGTGAGAATGCATACAGATGTCATGGGCACGAAAATCAATTGGAGAGGTGGTACAAACAAGATCTTCACGGATACTTAAGTTAAAACAGTATTTCTAATCACAAGAATGATAATCGATGTGATTTGGATTCACATTGAATAATCGCATTCCTCGGAATGCAAAACATTTAAAATAAAACTGTGTGCAGTACTGGTATAGACCAGGAGAAATTAATAGAGAGTACCATGGTCGTATGTTATCCATATATGAAATAAAAACAAGGTCGTGAACTTTACAATATTCAAAAATATGTTATGTCAAGTAAAAACAATAACCATAACAAAGTTTAGTGAGTGAGTAAGTATATTATTTACCGCAGAGTATATAGTTAAATATTTTTTTATTATTATGTGATGTTTGGATGAATGTTACAATTTAATTTATATAAATATAGTATTTATATTATTAAAAAAAATTAACCAACTCTACCATATAAAAAAATTAAAATCATAATATTCTTCTAAATATTAAATTCGGCTCATAATTAAAATAAGATCAACACTGATTTCTATGTTTTTTTATTTACAAAAGTTGGGTCATGCACTCATGTCTGAGTATAATGACCATCCATGTACGTAACTACCCAGTTGAATCCTTTTTAATATTATCTCCTTTCTTTCATGCTATTTCCAAGAGGGGATGATAAAACAGAAACCCTAAGCCTCTTATGCCTTTTCCAAGAGGGGATGATAAAAAATAAACCTTAAGCCTCTTATTCCTCCAATCATCGATTCACCATCATCACTGCCCATATGCATAATGACTTCCCTTACTAGTTTTGCCCTGTAATGATGCATTGCTTGGTGTTCGGTAATGATGCTATATATATATATATATATTAAATTGTATCTATGTTGATACAAATAATATTAGCTAATTATATTTCTTAATTTTTGGTGATGAGATTCAACAATACAATATTTTAATAGTTGTTTTATTTTTGTGATGAAATTTTTGTCTTTATTGATTTTAGTTTAATTAAACCATATTTAAACTAAATCACAAGTACTAGATACTATGTAGCCCTTGTTAATTAATTAATTAATTTAAAAATGATTTAATATATATTTTAATTTATTTATCACCATTTATATTGGAATTTATAATATAAAAATTAAACATGAGGTATTATATTTGAAAGTTTATTTATTTATTTATTTTTAACAAAAACGGGTATGTTTATATTGATTCAAAAGTTCTTAGTCTTATGCTTATAGGTTTTACATTTGGAGACCCAATGTCTAGGGGGTTTCTGAACAAGAAAAATTCACCTACTCTGCTTCTTACATTCAATCTAGAAATTTCCCAACGACTAGAAAACCTTATAATACAAAATAATTGTTGTAGCAAGATACAAAAATACATAACAAGGAGAGCGGCCGGCTAAGGTAAAGGATCCCATGAATCCCCCTCTTTGTAGAGGATAGATCCCACTTGTAAAGATACAACAATGTTGGCTTCAAGATCCACATCTTTGTTAATTTTTCGAAGGGCATGAAATAACTGAAGTTTGTCAAAGGACACGATCAACTTATTGATACAAGCGAATAAGCGTTGCAAGCAGAGATATTTAGGAACCGATTTTGTCACAATCAAGCCAATGAGGCTTTGTGAATCTCCAATGACGCGAGACTCCTTGATTCCATGTTTTTGCAGCTATTTCAAGCCTTGGAGGAGAGCCATGGATTCTGTTTGATTGTTCGAAGTTGTTGAGCATTGGAAAAGGTATGGATTCACTATTTATTTTCTCATATTTTTCCTTTAAACATAATTATTTTTATCCTAGAAAGATGATTTATTGGAGGATTAAGATAAAATTGTAAAGACTCGTGTTTATTGTGAAAATTGACTAAAAATTGCCTTTTTTTCTAAAAACAGGAAACAAATGAAGTAAACCATCATTCGATAAGCAGAGCTAAAATAGGAGTAACTGTTGTTCCTCCAGAAAAAGACCATATCTAGACAATAAGATGGAAATCCGAGCATATAGCTAAAGGAAAATAGGGAACAACACGTTTATAGCCTAAGAAGACCAAGCGCTAGCTAAAAAGAGAAAAGAAGTGAATCCCTCAGGATCTTTTGATCCTGAGGGATCGCTGTTCAATCTTATCATGTTTCTTGTTTTATCCGTCAAACTGTTATAAAAGGCAGTGCCTTTAGAAATCGAGGGGTGGAATGATTTATGATTAAACACTGTTTTTGTAACTCTGTAATTTCTTAACTATCATGATCAGAGAGCGACTGTTGTAGATGCTATTGATGTTTGATTAATACAAGATTTTGTTTCTGTTCTATTTCTTAACTCTGGAGTAAAGCCCAGCGGTGTTTCACTGGTGGCTAAGGGCCCGACCCTGGTGGATCGATCTGCTATTTGTATCATTACCTTTCAGCTATCATTGTGTGATAGTTCATATTCACTTCTATTATAGTTTGTAAGTTAATTGGTTTACTGTTTAATTGCGTATTGGTGCGTTACGTTGATGAATTGCATTGTTGTTCCGTTCTAACAAGAATCTTAATTCCTGTATCATTTATCTTGTTATGCTTTACAGAGCTTTGTTGTTCAGCATTTGATTCCATTTTTTGTTCCGTTTTATTGCTGTTCATTTCAGATTGCTACTTAACAGAGTTTGTTGTTGACAGGGTTTGTTGTTTAATAGAATTCGCTATTTGATTCCATCAGATAGGATTTGCTGTTCAAATTCATTGAATAGGATTTGCTGTTCAATTATTCTAAGTTATAGTTTTTTATTTATTTACATTACTGTTCAACCCCAGTTTTTTGTTCATTTCCAATTCATTAGTTTACATATTGCAAAGAGTTTTCTTTTAAAAGTGCTTGCATAGTTTACCTTCATTAGCAGCATTTAGTTCAAAGTCTATTTTCATTTAATTGCTTTAAAGTAGGATTATCAACTCTAAAGAATACTAGTTATTGCTCCCACGTTCTCAGATTGATTATCTTGTTCTTAGTTGATTTTATCAGTTTCTAAAGGAAAGAGTTATCATTACTATATCCTTGACTGATACTTGTTGAGTGAATGATTGAATTTTCAAGCATTTAAGTTCATGTCATTGTAGTTAGATTTCTTTTCCAAGCATCCATTTACTCTTGTATTTAGAACACTATTATACATATTGCAAAGCGTTACTCTTAGATTGAATTGTAGCCTCAGACTGAGTACACTCTTGAAACAAAAAGTTGTTCCTATATTGATAATTAATGTAGGATAAATAGGCATTAAAAAGACACCTTTTATACCTCAACATTTTGGCGTCGTTGCCGGGGAGAGTGTAGCCATTTACAGAGAGTGATTCATATTTAATTTTTTCTGCTGGTGAAGAATTGGGTATTAAAAATGGAAGGTAAGAACTTGCGTACCGAGCAAGGAAAATACTTGTTCACTAGCCTGCTTCACAGCAGAATCGGGTAAAATTTTTTAGGTAAGAATGAATGCTTGTCTTTTTGAATGAATAGAAAAGCTAAACAGAACAAAATTCCTCCTAAACCCAAAAAACCTAAGGGACCGGTGACCCTTGGGAAAAAAACTTTCATTGATGAAATCTTTAAGAAAATTGAATCTCAGCCATCAGTAGGACCTAGGAAAGTTATTTCTAGACAACCTACTAGTTTTCTTCAGGCCACAAAATCACCATCTGTAGCCTTTGCTGAGGTACATAGTCAAACTGAAGGAATTGAGCAAGATTCCCAAGAAATTGAGAATTCTCGCCTAATTTCTCTTCAAGAAGGGAAATCTAGTAATTTCCATGAAGGAGAAGGGGAAATAGGGGAAACAGAAGAACCAAAATCTCCTCTTGAGGTAATAGAAACAGTGAGCAACCTAGATAAGGGAAGTGCTGTCAATATCATTCAAAACAAAACTAAAGGACCTGAATCTCCTCAGATACTAGGCCAACAAGGAACACTTATTATTCCAGATCAAGGGAGTGTTTTCAAGGTCAATTGTGTTCCTTCTAGTTAGCCTAGGAATTCCCTTGAAATCCAGGAAGGATATTGGCACATATTCAATCAAATGGCCCAGAACCAAAACCAGCAAACACCTCAACAAACTTCCACACTGTAATATCCCATTGTGGACACTGTAGTTAATGCACCTATGAAGGCCATTCCTTTTCAGCATATTCCTACATTCCATGGCTTAACATTAGAAGATCTGAATGCATTCCTGTTTAAATTCGATGTATTATGTAGGGGGTATGACTATACCACCGATCCCCAAAAATTGAAATGAGTTCTTTCCACATTAAAAGGAGTAGCTTTACGATGGTTTATGGGGTTAGGTGGAGGTGTTATAAATGATTGGGATCAGATGAAAGCTGTGTTTCTAAAGAAATGTCAGGATTATTGTAGGTCTAGGGAATTAAAAGATGAAATATTTTAGATGACAACAAAACCTAATGAAACACTTGAGGAATATGTAGAACGATTTCAATATAACCTCCACAAATCACCTTATGCATCTTTACCCTTATCTGATAATGTGTTGAAAACTACATTACTTAAAGGGATGAAGGAAAAATGGGTTGAAACATTAAACATTATGGGAAAATGTGATATATATCAGGAAAATTTTGCTGACATTATTGATTTATGTATCAGGAGCTCGAGAGGCAGCACAAGGCTAAAGTCAGCAGAACGTGATATGATCACAAGAGATAGTAAGATCTCCGGTGAAAGTATAACCCGCACAGAAATTGGCAATCTACTAGAAGATTTTAAAACAGATATTCTAGGGACTCTGAAAACGCAGTTCGACATTATGCAATCCAAACAAAAGCAAGTAGAAGCAGAACAAAATCTGGCAATGTTCTGCCCTAAATGCAAAAAGAAACACAGCCATAAAGAATGCCCATTGGATATAGACAAATTTTGTGCTATCTGCACAAAAGATCACTCCACAAAAGGTTGCCCCTAGCTCCCTAGATTGAAAGCCGTTTACAAGGAGGAGAAATAAGAAATAGAATTAGTATGCCTACTCAATCAGCGCCGACAATGGTAGCCACGACAAATAGGTATGTCAATTGATCCATCCTCTTCTTTTCAGTTTCCTCTGTATAATGCTCAACAATATAATGGAATGTGGAAAAATTAGCCACCTTTCCCCACTTAGTCACAACATCGATTCCCTACATCACCATGGCCAAATCAAATGAATCAAACTAATTGGCCAAACTTTCCTTACTGTCCACCATTTTGGCAAAACAATGCTTATCCAACACAATGGTCCCCCTCCACCTCGCAGAGTTAGACCTGGCAGACAAACTGGATGTTGAACCCTTAGTTAAACTGAGAGGGGGGGGGGTGAATCAGTTTAACACATACATGGATTTTTAATACTTTTCTTCTTAAATATTATTTACACCTTCATTTCATGGTCAACTTAATATGTGAGCAATCTTAATCTGTGAGCAACAAGTATTACTATCAAACAGATTTGTTAATGTAATAGCAGATTGAATATGAGAGCAGCAAGTATTAAGCAGATGAGATAAACCACATCAACACATAAACATCATGCACGGAGACACCAGATATAAGTGGAAACCCATAAAGGGAGAAAACCACATCTTATTATTGTTGTGATGCAAAGGCAAGCTCCAACTCCCTCTCACCACTGTTTTCTGCAGGCACCAACCTACGGGAGGCTCTATCCTCAATTCTGCAAGCTACAACTTGCAAGGAAGCTCCAACTCCCATCAATTTTCTGCAGACACCAACCTACAGGAGGCTCCAACCTCAGTCATCTACAACTGACATTTTATCAAGCTACAACTTGATGTGGAAGCACCAACTCCCATCTATTTTCTGCAGGCACCAACCTACAGGAGGCTCCTACCTCAGTCAGCTACAACTGACATCTATCAAGCTACAACTTAATAGGGAAGCTCCAACTTCCTTACTCTTTCAAAAAAAAAACACTTGCTGATTTACCTTGGATATCAGCTCTGTTTTGTAACTTCTTCTCTGCTGTTCATCAACTCTTATATCAGACTTGCATCATCTCTGCTCAGCCCCTTCTTCTTCTTTGCTCAGCTCCTCCTTATTCACATTCTTCTTGCAGCTTGCTTATTTTCTTCAACTCTCTTTAATTCTGCTGCATACTCTCTTCTTCTCTCACTCCATTTTCGTCAACCTTCTCCCCTTGGATATTACCCTGTTTTATACAAAAATAGTTTCATGACTGTTTGTATTCCACTGGGAATTCGAAATGGACAACCATGTCTCTTTGCCTTCTGCCTTCTCATCTCTTTTCAGCTCACTCAGAAAAATGTAACTGTAGGTGCTTATTTTAATATTACAGTGGGATATTTGCTCTCTTCCAGAGACTTGCCAATGCATCACAACAATATAAATTTAAATAAAACATTTACATTCAAATTTAAATGAGAACTCCAACTCACTCGTTTTGTCTCTTGGCTTGCCGCGCATTTGTATTTTCTGTGACTGTGTTTTGACTCTTTTCTACTCGGTATGCTTTTCTTTCCTCTGCTGTGGTGTAATTGCTGCATACGTGTAACAGTGCTTTTATATCAGTGCCTCTTAGAAAGATACGTGACTGCTGACTTGCAGCAAGTGTCTTGTTGATGTGGAACTTTCTGCAAGCGGAATGGACATATATCACAATCATTGTATATTAAGAATCGCCCTCCCATTAAGCTGAGGCCCATGGGTCTACAGACCACATGGCTTATCGCAACAGCGTTATATATATATATAACAGCGCCTTTTCATATATATATATAAGTAATTTCAACACTCGGCATACATACAAACTTCCTTTTAAAAAGACTTAAATCAATTCTCGGCATTATATAATAAAAACTCTTTAAACAAATAAGAACTCCTTTCGGGCTCACTCGCTGATCTTTTCCGATGCGATGTATCACTCCTCAGCCTCTTCCGATTGCGATTATTCACTGTTATGGCGAAACTTCAAACATATATCAGTCTTGGCTTATAAACCCATCGGGTCCGGCCTTTCAATCGCAATCGCAAATCTTTGTTAACATGTTCTGGAACTCAAACCTATCAAGTCACAATTTATCAGTCCATCGGGTCCGATTCTCAATCGCAATCGCAACTTTCTGTTGTGATGTTCCGATGCTCCACTTTACCTCCGATGCGATTGACCATGGAATTGAAACATTTGTTAGTCATAATTTATAAGCCCATCGGGTCCGGGTTTCAATCGCAATCGCAAGTCTTTAACATATGTTCCGATTGACCAGTGCCTATGCGATTTGACCGTAACTCAAATATGTATTAACCACTGTTTATACACCCATCGGGTCCGGAACTTCAAACAAATGCAATCGGGGCGCATAATAGAAAAGTTCCGATTTGCGATCAGAACATGGATGCGATTTGCATCTATTAACTCCTACTTATAACAGGATCGGGTCCGCCATTTCAATCGCAGCGTTTTACAAAAGACATGCGATTGGGAACTCGGATGCGATTAGCATCTATTAACTCCTGCTTATAACAGGATCAGGTCCGCCATTTCAATCGCAGCGTTTTACAAAAGACATGCGATTGGGAACTCGGATGCGATTAGCAATTAACTGTGGTATATAACTCGATCGGGTCTGGCCTTCGATCGCAATCGCAACTTTCTGTTGCGATGTTCCGCTGCCCTTGCGATCTCCGATTGCGATTGGGGAGAGGTCCCACCTTATCAAACTTTGTTTTATGTGCTCCATAATATAAATGCCTTGGACCTTTATTTATGTGATGCACTGCACATATATGTTTATATATATTTTTGCCGCTGGAGTGAAGCGATTCCCGGAATAAGTTTGTGTTATATTATATGTATAACGCCAGTTGGAGTGTGCGATTCCCGTAATATGGTTCTGTATTATATGCATTATATTGCCGCTGGAGTTAAGCGATTCCCGGAATAAGTTTGTGTTATATTATATGTATAACGCCGGTTGGAGTGTGCGATTCCCGGAATTATGCATATGAATGTATCTGCCGGCTTGGGCGATTCTCGGAATTTTATAACGGCTCTTCCTCTGCCTCTGCTGCTCCTATCGCTCTGCCTCTGCCTCTGCTTCTTTGCTGCCTCCATTGTAGTCGCTGCTTCCTTTGTCTGTCTTGCTACTCCTGTCGCTCTGCCTCTGTATTCGACTGTTACACTCTAGCAGTGTTCTTCTGCCTATTTCCTTTGTTTGTTTCAGCTTCAACGCTGCTCGACCTCTGCCTCTACTGCACGTCCGTTTCATCTCTTCCTCTATATTTGCTGCCTCTGCCTCTGCTGCTCAACAACTGCTCTGCCTCTTCCTGTCTCCTTTGTTGTCTCCTTTGCTTGTCTCTGCTATCTTTTTGTTTCTATCTCTTCTTCTGGTCTAATGCTGCTCCTTGCTTCTTCAAATGGTCCTATCTCTGCTTCTCTTTGTTGCCCTGCCTCTGTTCTTCGCTGTGCATCTGCCTGTTTCTGCTTCAACACTGCCTCCTTTGTTGCCTTTGTTACTTCTTTGTCTCTTCCTTTCTTCTATATCTGTTGTCTTAGTTTCTTTGTGCTCCTTTATCTATTGCGTATATAGAATCCACTCCACCTGTTATACTTGTAGCACATCCTATGAGGCTCCGATCTTCTACGCCTTCAATTCAACAGTTCTTTTCCTCAACTTCGAACTCCGCTACGTTACCAGAGTTTTGTTCCTCATCTTGATTTAATTCTGCAGAATGAATTGATGTATTCTCCCCAACAGTGCTTCATAGTCTTCCCACTAGAATAATTGTTCCTCATCACTCTGTCTCATTCCTCAGCTACTTGTCTTATGCTCTCTTTGTTTCATCTGCTCCTTGACTGATGCTACTCCTTAATTCTCCTTTTGTTGCCTCAGGTGTTCTTCCTTTGCCATCTCCTTTGCCTTGTTGTTGCCTCAGGTGTTCTTCCTTTGCCATCTCCTTTGCCTTTTTGCTGCCTCAGGTGTTCTTCCTTTGCCATCTCCTTTGCCATCAATGACAACATTTCCAACACTGGAAAAGACATACAAGTCAGCCAGCTGGAACAATCCCTCTCCCTCAACCTACATTGCCAACCCCCTATACATTTCCACAAAATCCACAGACCAACTTAAGACCGCAACTCTTGGCCCAACCCAACCCAAATCCCAATAATAGGCCAATTCTGTCTGTTCAAATAATGGAACCACCGGAACTAGAAACTGAACTAAGGCAGTGTAATGACCTTCAACTAAGATCTGGGCGCATAGTAGAAACAGAGGGAGACAAAAATGTTCAAGTTGAAGACCTGTTACCCGTAGAACAAATAGTGTACAAGGATAATATGGTTAAACAACGAACTCAGGAATAAGCAACCACCTCTTCTCCACTGTTCCTGAAATGATTAATCATACCTCACCCAATAGAATATCCCGATTTTGATCTTCTCGGAGAACTAAAAAATTTGTGTATAAAAATCCTTCTCCTCCAAGCTATCCAAGATATCCCTATTTATGCAAAAGCCATCAAAGAACTATGTATAAGGAAGCCTAAGAGGAGAATAACAACTAACCCAACTTTCCAAGTAGTCAGCACTCTATCTAATTTATTATCAGGAATGGAAACACCTATAAAGTATGAGGACCCAGGAAATCCTACAGTGACGGTGAAAATCAATGGGAAATCATTTCCAAATGCCTTAGTTGATTTATAAGATTCAATTAATATCCTAACAACCACCACTTGTCAAAAACTTGGAATTACATCATTAGATCCAACATCAACCTTATTGGAATTGGTTGACCGATCGGTGGTCAAACCAGAAGGTACATTACATGATGTAATGGTATCAGTAGATTCCTGGGAGTACCCTGCTGACTTCTTGATTATCAGCCCCAAAAACCGGCTAGATGGACACCCCCTGATCCTAGGTGGACCTTGGTTGGAAATTGTCGATGCTTACATTGGCTGTCAACAAGGAAACATGACTATAACAAGGGGAAACTATGTCAAGAATTTAGCTTTATATCCCCCAACCCAACCAAGCCTATCGATAATCAAAACAAGGAAAAAACCTGTATCATATCTCATGGAAAACATTAGATCACCACTAACCATAGAAGATGCCCTCGAATTTAAAGACCAAACAGAGGATGAAATTATTAACAGTTTCATCAATAAACCAAAAATCAGATCCCATTTGCAGTGTGACATGATCAAGGCAGCATTTGATAATCAAGAAGAAGAAGATCCCCTAAAAGAAATTCATGATCAATCAATACCCACCACTTTTTTTTACAATAGCAAAACTGTAGAAATTGAACCAGGAAAAACCTTAAACATTAACAAAAATCTGATTACTGAACAAGAAATGAGGACAGTCCAGTTACTACAAAAATATAAGGGAGCCTTTGCATGGGACTATCCAGACATGAAGGGAATTGACCCCCAGTTATGTATGCACCACATCTATACATAAAAATATGCCAGACCCATTCGCCAACCCCAATGAAGATTAAACCCTCATCTTAAAGATATTGTGAAAGATGAATTACAAAAGCTCTTGGATGTCAATTTTATTTACCCAATATCTGATAGCAAGTGGGTCTCTCCATTAGTAGTAGTGCCAAAGAAGAATGGAAAGTGGAGTATATGTGTTGACTACCAAGAACTAAACAAAGCAACCCAGAAAGGCCACTTTCCCCTTCCCCTCATTGACTAGGTATTAGATACATTAGTAGGAAAGAAATTATTTTCTTTCCTAGATGGCTTCAGTGGATACAATCAAATTCAGATTGACCCTGAAGACTAAGACAAAACCACTCTTACCTGCCCTTGGGGGACATTTTCCTATCGAGTGTTACCCTTTGGCCTATGAAATGCCCCTGCTACATTTCAGAGGGCGATTCTTAGCATCTTTTCAGATTTAATAAATAAAGGCCCGAAGTATACATGGATGACTTCATACCTTACGGAGATGATTTTGAGCCAGCATTAGAAACCTTGGAAAAGGTGTTGCAAAGATGTATTGACACTAGGCTTTGCTTAAGCCATGAAAAGTGTCACATGATGATGACTGCAGGACTCATCTTAGGTCATTATATATCAGCAGCTGGAATTCAGGTAGATCCAGCTAAAATTTAGATAATTTTGTTAATACCTACTCCTACCACACAAACAGAGGTACACAACGTTCTTGGATTTTCTGGTTATTATAGAAGATTTATAGAACATTATTCTCGAGTAGCTGCACCTTTATATGCACTAAAAAGGAATTTTGATTTTAATTGGACAGATAAATGTGACCATGATTTTGAGGATCTCAAAAAGCTTCTATCAACAACCCCAGTGCTAAGGGGCCCAAATTGGGATTTTCCATTTCAAATTTCATCTGATGCCTCAGACACAGCTATTGGAGCAGTTCTTGGGCAGGAAGAGGTTAAGAAACCATATGTAATCTATTATATTAGCAAAAATCTATCTCCTGCTGAATTAAACTTTATTATGACTCAGAAATAATTTTTAGCTATGATACATGTTGTAAATAAATTTAGACATTATATAACTGGGTATCCTATAGTTTTATATAAAGATCACTCTGCCATAATTTTTTTAGAAAATAAACCTGTTACAAATGGTAGAGTAACAATATGGTTGATTTTATTACAGGAATTCGATATCACAATAAAAGATCAACCTGGAAAAGAGAACCATGTAGCTGATTTCCTGTCATGAATGCCAAAACCAACAGATGCAGCAACAGTCGAAGATCACTTCCCAGATGAAAATTTGATCGTCGTTACTACTAGAACCCCATGGTATGATGATATTGAAAATTATTTAGCAATAGGTAAATTAACTAAGCATATAACGCCTAATGAATGAAAATAGATAGTACAACGTAGTACCCGATTCTCTTGGATTGGGGGCTACCTGTTTCAAACAGGATTAGATATGCACATCAGGAGATGCGTCCAAGAGGAAGAAATATTTGATATTCTGAAAGCATGCCATGACGGGCTACGTGGCAAACATTTTGCAGATCGTAGGACTGGCCACAAGGTTTTTCAGACAGCCTATTATTGGCCTACAATTTTTAAAGACGCTAAAAATTTTGTATAGGCTTGTGATAGTTGCCAAAGGGCGGGTCGCCCTGGACAGTCCAACGAAATGCCTTTGAGCCCATAGTTAGTGATCGAGCCATTTTAACGCTGAGAAATTGAATTTTTTGTCCTATTAACCCACCATCAAATTAGAAAACATACATCCTAGTCGCAATAGAGTATGTTACTAAATGGGTTGAAGCAGAGGCACTTTCGAGAGCTACATAGGACTCTGTAATACAATTCCTTTTCCAAATATTTGTCTAATACGGCCTCCCAAGGGACATAATTACAGATGGAGGACCATAATTTGTAGGTAACAGAATTGCTGCAACATTAGAAAATTACCACATTCAGCACAAAATCACAACTCCATACCACCTGCAGGAAAATGGCCAGGTAGAGAGCACGAATAAAGTGATCGAATCTATACTAAAAAAAATAGGTTACATCACATAGACGTGACTGGGATTATATATTTCCAGAAGCCTTGTGGGCATATCGAACAACATGGAGAAGTACCACGAAGTATTCACCATATCAATTAGTATTTGGAAAAGAACCCATCTTTCCAATAGAGTTTGAAATTCATACATTAAGAACAACCCAGGAGGTGGGTTTGGATTTCAATGAAGCCTAGGTTAGAATATTACAACAAATCAATGAATTAGATGAAATAGGCTCTCTACTCTTCAACACACTGCATTAATTCAATAGCAGAGAGCAAAATGGCATGACGCCCTCATCAAAGAGAAAATCTTCCACGAAGGGGATTGGGCACTCCAATATGACTCCAGGTTTCAGGATTTCCTAGGAAAACTCCTTACACGATGGATTGGACCCTACGAGATACAAAAAGTGCATGATAATGGCACCATCATGTTAACCACCATTGATGGATGTGGACATTCGTTCAAATTAAACGGTTATCGAGTGCGACTTTATCATAAACCGCTTAGTCATGAGTTCTTTTACCAGTAATTACGGGAAGATTCTACCATGCAGATTCTGGTTGAGGGAGACAAATCCTCCTAAGCACCCATTCACTGAATAATTTATTTCACTTTGAGACTTGTACATAAAGCTTTTCTCTTTATCTTGCTTGTTTTTGTACAGATTTTAAGCCGTTCCTTTTTAAGGAACAACAACAGTCTCTCTCAAGAAACAGCCCGTTGAGTGTTTCTTTTTGCTGTTCCTTTCAAAAGGAACAACAATTTTTGCTGTGTTTTTTTGCTGTTCCTTTTCAAAGGAACAACAATTGTTGTTGTTCTTTTAAAAAGGAACATTAGTTTTTTCCCTGAGTTTACATTTCTACAGATTGTTTTTGTTGTTCTTTCCCAAAGGAACAACACTTTTTGAGTGAATTTTTCTTGTTTTAGAATAGATTTTTGAATATTTTTGCGAATTCTTCATGAATATCTTAAAGGCAAACATACAATTTATGCAAGGATACACAAATTAAATGTTATTGGAATCAGAAAATCAAGAGAAATTGTCATTTTTGAGAAATTTTTTTGTAGTGATAAGAAAAAGGAAAGGACACAACTATCTATATCACTTTGTTGTCTTTATTTTCACTAAAATTAATATGATCGGTTATTTTTATCATGTTGGTTCTTCCTTAACTTCTCATAACTCTCTTTTATTTTTATTTATTGAATAAGAATAAGAGCATATTTTCTCTATTGAGATGTTTAGACTTCTTCCACCATCCCTACTCTTAAGGAGTGTTGAGCCATCCTATATATATAAGTAGGGAAGTGCTATATGAAAATAAATAAAAAGAAAAGAGAAATCTCTATATAATTACTAACAATTCTATGATATGGCAGATGGACGATAGGGGGTCTCATCAAGAGCCAACTTACCATGATCATAAGGAAGCAGTGAAGTGGCATTCCCATTATGGCCACCACACCAGGGACACGATCTAATGGATAACTCAAAAAAAAAAAAAAAAAAGTCCTTAGAACAGGATGTCTCATCACGAGCTAGTCTATCCTCCTTTCACTCCTTCCTAGTGAATGGAATTGTGTGAAACATCTGGTTCCCAAGCCAGCACAGTGGCCTCCATCATGACATCACAACAACACTTCCCTAGGCATAAATAAAGTACAATGGATCGAAGGGTGAAAAAGAAACTTTGTGAAGGTTATAGACACCTGTGGGAAACAAAGCTCTGCTGATGGTATTGGAGTCACACTTTTCAAATCAATAGTAATAATAAACCATTTTCTTATATCTCTATCTAATATCAAATGAGAGTATGCTCCTAAACCCTTTGTTTTCAACCTATTATCCATGAAATTTATTCACAAATCAATCATAATATTTTGTGTGGGTAATGACTGCATAAGTATTTTTTTTCACATTAGCTGTCCCTTTCCCTTATCTTCAAATAATTACATAAACATTTATATATCTATTTACAATTTAATAATACGCATCGATTTCATTAATGAAATAATTTGATTGATCGTATCATAAGTATGTATTCTTTTTACTGTTGTACAACTGTTGTGCAGTACCTTGCTCTTCTATTTGACGATCGAGGATGACCTATCATCCTTCAGGGGGGGCGCGGATGCCTTTTAATGTCTGCATGCAGGTCAAATCCCAATATTTTATCCCTGCATGCGAATCAAATCCCTATATTCTTGGTAATAATAAAAGCTTAATGGTATTGTTCCAATATACTGTGTTGTGTTGTTCCATTACATTACTATGCATTTGTGAAGAGTTAACAGTGTGCAGATAAAATGGGAGGATGACCAAATCGTAGTGAGCCACAGGTGCTAGCTGTTTCTAACACTGCATGGGAAATTTTGGAGAGAGAAGGGTGGATTACCTACCTCACAAGACTGCAACAACCTCATGAAACGGTAGCCATTGAATTTTTATAGAATCTGCATGAAGGTTACTCAATGGTTAGAGGTAGGCAGATAGTAGTAACAGACTCAATAATCGCCGAGGTGTTTGGTCTGCCAGCGGACGGAACCATATGGACCCATAAGAAAGTGAGGCTTTAAGAAGCCATGAACATTTTCCGAGATGAAGGGTAGACCCTAGTCGTCAAAGGGAAAGGAGTTCAGCTGACGTCATTAGGAGAACCATGGACAGAATTGACAAAAGTAGTACAGGGCTAGATAACATGCGATGGAAGAAAAGATGTGGTAAGACCTCACCACCTTAATTTATTGGCAGTATTAAAGAAAAAATGTACTATAAACCTGCTTGCATTTTTAAATTTCTTATTGCATGATGTCACCTGAAGTATAAGAAAGTCTCGTCATATAGAGATGGTGGTAAGCCACCATTGCTTAATCAGATTGATAGTGAGTTACAGTCTTGCCCAGCAACATACTAGTTGGGAAGAACTAATATTCTCAATTAACGGAGGAATAGCCCTACCTGCCCCAGAACGCAAAAGAATTACTAGCACAACAACAGAACCATCAAAACGCAGACAATCCTCAAGGTTAAGGAGAAGTAGGGGAATGATAGAAGGTTTTCAGGGTAACATTAGCCAACCCCTAGAATTGCCCAGTTCAGAAGATGAACAACCCCCACAACTCGAAGAAGGAAGTAATCATACCGATGAGGAAGAAGGAAATGAGGAAGAAGAAGAGAGTCACTACATTGGTGAAGAAGAAGAAAGTCACCAAAAACATTGTTACCGATGAAATAGGTAACCACACTGTTACCTACTTTTTTTTGGTAGCATAAAAAGCACTTCACTTTGATAAGTAAGGATGTAGTAATCACCTTTTTATTTTTGAGCACATTTTTGACACTAATATTTTTATTTATGATATGAATATTTGTTTTAAAATGTTAGGTGATTTCATGCTAATTTTGAAACGTATTGATGCAACATCAACTTTTTTTTTTTTTTAGAGCGGTGATTTTCATGCTAATTTTGAAACGTATTGATGCAGCATCAACCTCTTTTTTTAGAGTGGTGATTTTCATGTTGGTAATAAAACACAAAACTTAGATAAAAATATATATATATAAAAAAAAAAAAAAAAAAAATCAGTAAAAATGTAAAAAAAAACAAAATTAACTCGTAAAAATAAAAGATTTAAAAAAAAAAAATAAAAATAAAAAAAAATAAAAAAAAATAAAAATCGAAAATTATATCAAAAGAACTGACAAAATTTGAAAAAAAAACACATAATTTAAAGAAAAAAAACAAAAATTAACAAAAAAAAAATTAAAAAAAAAAGCATCAAAAACATTTTTTTCTAAGTTATTAAAAGAATCCGTATAGTTAAAAAAAAAAAAATTTAAATAGAAAATTTAAAAATAATTTAAATTACAAAATTAAAATTTAGATAAAAAAAAATATTTAAATTTAAAATTTAAATTAAAAAAATACAACAATAAGAAAACAAAATACAAATTTTAAAATTAACAAAAAAAAACAAATTAAAAAAAAAAAACAAAATTGAAAATTGAAAAAGAAAATTAAAATAAAAGAATTATAATTAAAAAAACTATTATTACAAAACAAAAAAGATGAAAAAAACCACGTGCAAATAATTAAAAAACAAATATCCATAAATTTATTGTTTTTTTTTAAATGAAACAATTTATAAATTTTAAAAATGAAAAACCAAATAAACTAAAAGATTAAAAAAAAAATTAAATTAAATTAAAATTTAATGAATAAATTTTAAATTTAAAAAAATAATTAATCTAATATATTTAAAAAAAAAAAATTGAATTAAAAAAAAAATAATTTTAAATTTTTTGAATTTAAAAATAAAAATAAAAATCAAATTAATAAAAATAAAAAATAAAAAAAGATTTTTTTGATCGTGGTGGCGCCGCCAGTCAGCCTCCCGCCCAGGTGGCGGTGGAGGCCGACCGCTAGGCGGGCGGGGGGCTGCATGCTCCGCCGCCACCTAGGCGGGAGGGCGATTCCCGGAATCAGCCTCAGGGCGATTCCTGGTATTGGCCTCTCACCATGGGAGAGGATTCCCGGAATCGGCCTCTCGCCTAGTGGCCGGCCTTCGCCGTCACGTAGGCGGGAGGCCGATTGGTGGTGCCACCATGATAAAAAAATTCTTTTTTTTTTTAATTTGATTTAAATTTTTTTTTTTCTTTTAATTCAAAAAATTTAAAATTATTATTATTTTTAATTTAATTTTTATATTTGAAATTTAATTTGTCTTTATTTTTTTTTGTTTTTTTTTTAATTTTAATTTTAATTTTTTAAATTTTATTATTTTTTTGTTTTAAATTTTTTTTTTTCTAAATTTTGTTAATAATTTTTATTAAATTTTGTATTTTTTTTTTATTTAATTGATTTTCTTTTTTCTTTTCATTTTTTTTTTTATTATTAAATTTTATGTTTAGTTTTTTCATTTAATTTTTTAAAATTTAGTAAATTTTGTATATTTTTTTTTAATTTATTTGTATTCGTAAGGTGAAAACAGTAAGCCTATTTTGAAGATAATGGTCTTAGTCCAGATGCCTTATCACTTCAAAAGTGTCTCCTTTTGAATAAGTGAAACAGTGAAACTAGTGCTGCCTCCATTGTACCATAAAGAAGAGTGTGGTGAAAGATCTTTTAACTCAATTTGAAGGTGTTTGGCTTACCTTTTGTATAGAAACCAGTGAACAACAGAAGAAGCACTGTTTGGGGAAGGGTGTTTTTGTTTTTGTCTAAATACAAGGTTGTCTTGTTTCTACCAAAACACAAAATATTCTTGTGACCTTACCCAAGCACTGTAACAATTTGACTGTGTTATTTTTATTTGATAACTACTTATTGTTTGGCACAAAAGGGGACAAATCAGTGATTTGTAAGGAGCAGAAAGTTGGTGTTAAAGAACCATTTCACACAACATTTGGAGCAGTTTGCCTTGATAAAATAGTGACTAATAAGGAGGACATAGGTGTGTGCTTGAGAAAAACATTACAAAGGCCTTTTGAGATAGCTTGGTGTTGCAGAGAACATTCAAAACAAGATGCCTCCCAAGCAAGACAGTAGGAGTGGTCTGCACAAGAGATTTGAGCCTGTTTCCATTGAAGAAATGAATGCTCATCCATCAGTCCTTTTTAACTTCCATGAGGTTGGGTGTCTAGATTTTTGCCAAAGAGTACAAGAGGTGAAGAGTTATTCCCCTTTAACACACCTTTGTGCTTTGAGGTTTCGAGAGAAGCATTTTCAGCTGGCAGGCCTAGATTTCAAATTCTCTCCAAGGCCACTAAAATCCCTTATGTCGGGGAGAAGTGGTTTAAACAAAGCCAATTGGACTCAAAAGAATATAAGCCCTTTCTGAAGCCTGAGCATAGAGATTCATGTCCATCCATTTTCCCCTTCTCATATCTATTGACTAGTTACGCCCCCCTCATGAAGATCATCATGAAATAATTCACTTGCAAGGGAAGATTCTTTCGCGTCTATGCCTATCATATCTGATTGCTCATGCATTTCACGAGGGCCAAATTGCTAAATCTCCCTTTCTTCCTACATAGAAGTATTGAGAAAATGGCCTCCACTGTTCAGAAAAATCCTCCTTCTCAGCAGACAGCCTACCTATTCCATCACTCCCTCATCAAAGTCATCATTCTTCATCAGCTTGAGAAGAGGGAGGTATCTTGGGATAATTTCATCACACATCCGGATTTCTCCACTTTCCCTTCATTTCATACATCTCCTTCACCTTCTACTCACCATCCTTCACCTTCTTCTAGCAAACCTATTCCCAAGAAGCTCAAGTTTACCATAGAACAAGAAAAAGAGCATGATGAGGAAGAAGAGCATGAGTAAGAAGATGAAAGTGATGATGAGCAACAACATGATGAAATAGGGAAGCAAGGGGATGAAGAGGAAAGTGATGATGGGCAACATCATAGTGAGGCAGAACAGCAAGGGGAAGAAGGGCATGATGAAAAAGGACATGATTATGAGTAGCATCACAGTGATGCAGAACAACAGACTCCTAGGCATGATGAAAAAGGACATAATGATGAACAACAGCATGAGGGACAGGGGCAGCCACATCATGATGAATAGGGGTAGCCTCATAAAAAGGAACAATAGCCCCATGAAGAAGAAGGGCATGATAAAAAAGGATATGATGATGAACATGTGCAACACAGTGAGAGTGAGCAGCTTGAAGGTGATGAAGGGCAGCATGATGAACAACTGCAACATAGTGAGGATGACAGCCCTCAAAAATAAATTCATAAGGACATTCAAGGCATCCATTAAGAAATCCAAGACAGTGGAAAAAATGAGGAGCAAAGTGACAAGGGTAAAGAGCCAATGGAGCATGTGCTAGTTGCCTCTCCTAGGCAAGGGGCCATGCTCTCTTCTCTGAAAGTGGCCAAGCCCCGGACATCAAAGAAAAGGGTGCATATATTTGTAACTCCAAATGTGACTAGGGCCCTCCGAAGCAAGGGAACATTTCCCAAGAAGCCCATTGTCGAGCTGCCCAAGAGGAGGAAGACTAAAAGAGCCACCCAAAGCAAAGGAAAGGAAAAAGAAGAGAGTAACCATGAAAAGGAAAGGGAGTTCGACATCATTCAAATCCAAAGTGATGATAGTGACAATGAAGCCCAGATCCTAGAAAATCTCTTGATCAATAGAGAAAACCAAATTGATGCTTTGAGGACTGATCTTGATCGGGCTAGGAACTTCAATCCTTTTTTGCAAGTTCAAAACAAGCAGATGAGTGTCCATATGGCTTTATATGAGACATGGGCCATCAAATACAAAAAGGATGCCTCCAAAGCACAAGTGAGATTGGAAGAAATCATGGGTGAGTTCGATGAGAGCGAAGGCGAAGATCAGCCCAAGTGAAAGAGGCCACGAACCATGGGGCTCAAAAAGGCCCTTGAGAAACAAAAGGAAGAAGAAGATGCCCTTCTCCAATCTACCCCTCTCACTACATTGTTCGAATAGGAGATAGAGAAAAATGGGGAAGCATTTCTTGAGAGAGTTAATGATCACTTGGAGAAGAAATTGGAGAAGGAAAATAGGGACTTGGACCTTCAACGGAGGATGACCGGGCATTATAAAAAGCTCAATCAGTTTTCCCGGTGGAAATTGAAGGCCACTCAAGAAAAACTCAAGGAGGCTAAAGGGAAGCACCCAACACCAAAATTGAGGTAAGAAACCTCAAGGTTCAAAATTTTGGCCTCAGCTTCACAACATGTTTATGAAAACCCTTGAGGGTCATGCTCGCCAAATTTGCGCGAAATTTGACAAATTTTGGTTTTTTTGTCATTTTTGGGTTTTTGGCTAAAACTCATGGGCATCACCATTTCAGTTTGGGGCATCCTCCAAGGATGAAAATGGTATCATAGGAAGC
This sequence comes from Pinus albicaulis, assembly GCA_034641835.2. Classification (NCBI taxonomy): domain Eukaryota; kingdom Viridiplantae; phylum Streptophyta; class Pinopsida; order Pinales; family Pinaceae; genus Pinus; species Pinus albicaulis. The sequence goes on from CM076569.1 coordinate 316,793,094, forward strand.
CATAACTTTAGGGGCACATAGTCAGCGATTTTTAGATCAATTAAAGATCATTTTCTCCCCCAAAATGGCGAAAAACACTTGCTTTTTCTACACTCTGCCCCGTTTATCAGCAAGGCCTATTTTTTGGTTTTTTATACACAGGTCTGTTTTTGGAGGACTTCCAGTGGTCAGTTGGGAGAAAAATAAACATTTTCAGAAATTATACACTTAGATATTTCCAACGAGCCATCATGGGCTTTGTTTCGACATCGAGAAGGCCTCCAAAATTTGCCGGCAAGTCAGGGGACCTTTTGTTGATGTATTTTTTGAGTATTTTTGTAAAACTTGAACCTTTCAAAAGTGACTTTTCTTCATGTGTGTTTAGCTATTTTTGTACATGATAAGTTATGAAAAGTCAATATATTTCCCTTTTTTAGCATTTTTGAGATATTTTATTAGATATTTTGTGCCTTGGGATTTGCAAAGCCTCAAGGACAAAATTAGATATTTTGGATAGGCCAATGAGATTGCAAGTTGAACTAAGAGGTTTTCCTCACTTTGGCCTATATATTCCAAAGGATTTCATTGTAAACAAGGCTAAAATTGATGAATAGAAGCAATATATGGTCATATAAGCTTTGGAAGAAATACTTGTCTCATGCTTTTGGATAGTTTCTTGGATGTTCTTGGATGATGAAAGAGGATTGTTGTTGGATTCCATGATTTGGTAGAATGGTATAGTGTCTCTCTCTCTCTTTTGTTTCCTAGTTTTCATTCATAAATCCATGTTCTTGCTTGCTGTAAGACAGTAGAGAACAAATTTGAGACATGCCCTTGAAGGCACCTAAAATTTCCTATTTCTTTATAGTTTCCATGTTTTCTTCATTTTTAGTCATATTAAAGAATCCTTGATTGCTCTTTAATAACTGAAGAATATTGTTTGCTTGTTTAATTTGTGGTTTTATGCATGTTAAGTATGATTTACGGTATGCCCTGCTTACTCATGGCTAGCCATAGCTCCACCTATGAAACTTCTCTTTGATTGATTTGATTGTCATTTGTTTAACCAAGGAGGTCTTGTTCTGATCTTGCCCTTTGCCTAAAACTATACAATCTTGTTTTCAAAGTTCCCAATAGCTTGACGTACTATGTTTAGGTGTTCCTACATAGTGATTTGAGCTTTTTGTCTATCTTAAATGTATTTCCCCAAAGTCTGATAGCCATTTCCTAAAGTTAGAGAGTCATATATCTCTATGCATGGCTTGAATGTTTATTTCTATGCATTGATCAGCTTATAGTTACATTTCTCATGATTAATGGTTTGCCCTACCATGCTTATGTCAGCAATTAAACTATTTGTGCTTGAAATCCTTTGTTATTCACAAATTTAATGTCCATCTCACTCCATTTTTCCAAAAGATCCATTTTACCTCGAATCAAATCGGCCCTTCAACAACCTTGTATCACCATCTGAAAGCTTTCTTGACCTTTTCGACCCCATAGCCCAGTTGATTTGACATCTTTTTACCTATCTTATGTCTTTGATCATTTCATCCCTCACAACCTAAAAAACCAAAAACAAAAACCTACTTCATAACTAGCCTAAAAATCAGAACACAATAAGCAAACACACATATACCCCTTACACAAATAGAGAGAGCCCTCTCTGAGTCCAGGAAGGCTAGGTCCTTGGGCTCCAAAGATTGGTTTGATGTTACACTATCATTTGGCTTGCCAATCAGCCAAATCACGGGACCCTAACATAATGGCGATCACGGTGGGACCTTGAGTTAGTGACAATCTAAGGACACCTTAGAACTCAAGAAGTCCGTTATCTTCAAGAATACCTACCATTTAGCCACCTCATCACCACACTAACATAATGGCGATCATAGTGGGACCCTGAGTGATAAGAAACTTAGATTCCCTAAACATTCTAGCAGCCTTAAGAATACTATCTGATTGAATTATCCCACCGCTCACTTACATAATGGCGATCACAGTGGGACTAACTGAATACATAACAGTCTATCAAAATCTTGTAGATTCATTAGTATTTAAACATTTAAGCAAGCAAGCAGTCCATAGAATCATTTAGAGTAAACTCTTTTTGTTTTCACCACCCTAGCAAAGTGATGAAACAGGTTTAGAAAACTCTAATAAACCATAGGCTACACATAAAACTCAAAAAACCCCAAAAAATTCCCAGATTAGCTTTTCCTAAGTTATTGGTGGTGGACCATAGCTACATCTTTACAAAAACAACCAAGTTCCACTTGGTGACTCCACTAGCCTCCAGTAGGCCTAAAAACTCCATAAAAAACCAAAAAATTCATAAACCATACCTTTCTGTTAGCTCATCCTTTCCAAAACTTAAAACTTATGGTGCAAACTCTGTAATCAGTGACAAACTAAGTATAACTTAGCGATTCAGAAAACTTCACCTAAACCTAGGAGATAAACAGAAGTAACCTTGCAAATAGAACCATTAGCTTGTCTATACAGCCTAGAAAACTGTTGAAACCAAGTGAATCACTCTTCTTTGCAAGTTTTCATCTCAAATTTTTCTATAAAACTTTTTCCCGAAAGAATCTTTGATGGTGTTGGTGGTGGACCATAGTTCTCATAGAAATCCACTTGGTGACTCCACTAGTCCATCTTTTTGTTTTTACCATCCTTCACATTATTAAAACCCTAGAGATGCCATCCATATGAAACAATCACAAATACCATCCTCTCTAAACTCTAGGTTCGAAATCTGGCTTCACGAAGAATCAACACCAGATCTCATCTAGACCCAAATTCCCCTATCATAGTAGATGAATCAAAGAGGATCCTGTGGCAAGCTTTCGAAACTGAAAATTTAGCTACCGATAGGTCTATCCATAAAGCAAGATCAGTACCTGAACACCTCACAGCCTTGCAGGATTCCCCCTTTGACTTAAAATCGGCTAAAACCATTTTTAGAATCAAGTCACAAAGTAAGATATACTTTGATGATCTTGAGCCCCTAGATCTACCACAGAATCCTAGTAGAGAAGCCTTGCCTACTACACCTCCCGAATTTCAGCTTCTCCATCACTTTGGATCCTACCATCCCAGATCTGCTCAAAATCAGATCACTAGTCCAAGTACATCTGCCACACCCATCCAAACCACTACTGTTCAAACCATCCCAACTCATCCTACAAGCCCTCATTTTGTACATCATCCATTAGCTCCCGTGATGGAAGCCTGGTATGCACCCTTGGTGTTGCCACAGCCTTTGGCTCCCTTACAAAATGACTATCAATCCAAAATCCCGCACTTTACCGGAGTTGAGACTACCACAGCTCAAAAACATGTAGATAAGATTAGCGATGCCTTTGAATACATGGAAATAGAAGACGAAACCATAAAAATGAGGATGTTCGCCCAAAGCCTGGGCGGAGAACCCAAAAAATGGTTTAAGAGCTTAACTCCAAACAACATCCACAATCTCCTAGAAATCTACCAAACCTTCATAAAAAATTGGGAAATCTGAAAGAACCCCATTCAAATCCTGTCAGAGTATAACAATCTAAAACAAGAAAATGGGGAAAGTGTCCAAGGATACTGCACTAGGTTCAATAGTGTGTATAACGCCCTCCCACCTCACTTCAAACCTCCACTTGGCTCAACCTTGGCAAAGTTCCCCGAAGGCTTTGACCTAGACATGACTTATCAACTAAGAGACAAGGACCCCCCTACTTTAGAGGAAATGCAAAAATTGGCCATAAGTACAGAAGCCAACTTAGCAGAAAAGAGAGCTAGGACCAGATCAGAAAGGAAATTCACCTACCTGGATGAGGTCTCCACTTCAGCCCCTCCCTTAGATCCTAGAATAGATGAATTGGTTAGATCCATGGCCAAAATGTGGGAAAAGATAAGTGAAAATACCCCTCTTAGGGACAACCAACCAAACCCTCCAAATAGAAACCATAAGCAAAATTATAGGAGGGAACAACCTCAAAACAAACCAATTGAAAATGACTAACAAATTAGGCCACCCTTTAATGAAAATTATGTGGAAGAAGATGATAGGGATACATAACCCATTGATGAAAATCATTTGAACCTCATAGGGCCTGATAATGAGAGTGAGGTTTACCTCACAGAAGAAGAACATGCATTCTTCTCTCCGAATCTGGATGAAACCAACTATGAAGATCCAGAAGATCCTGCCATAGATTTTCAGAATGCCATCATAGAATCTCACAGGTAGTATGACCTTAGAAGAAAAAAAAATCAGGACAACTCCAAGAAAGGTAGCTCAGACACTGCTAAAATCCCTGCTACCATCCTTAAAAAAGCAGTGGACAGCAACAAAATCATGGTCAAGAAAACTGACCAAAACAAAGATAAAGCTATTCAAACAAGTTTTGGCTCAGATGATCCTAGTACCTCCACAAGGATTCATGAGGTCGCTGTGTCAAACAAAATCCCGAAACAAGTCAACCAACTCAGAGCATAGAGAAAGTCATGGCTGGAAAAACTGAAGCAAACCTGTCTAAACTACAAACACCTTTCAGTTTTGAGGGATAAATCGCCAAAATAAATATTACCATGCCCCTCACTGAACTTATCGCCCAAGGCTCTTATAAGTCTCAAGTGTTAAAGGTCCTAAATATAGGAAATGATGCAAACACCCTTAATCTAGCTGATGACACTCCTGAAGTATTGTTTGGTCCAAAAATAGAAGGAAAATTCCAAGAAGGAACCACTCTTCCCTTTTACATCAGTCTGAATATCCATGACCAAATCCTACACAATGCCATGCTAGATTCTGGGGCCTCGCATATTTTTTCTAAGTTATTAAAAGAATCCGTATAGTTAAAAAAAAAAAATTTAAATAGAAAATTTAAAAATAATTTAAATTACAAAATTAAAATTTAGATAAAAAAAAAATATTTAAATTTAAAAATTTAAATTAAAAAAAATAACAATAATAAGAAAACAAAAATACAAATTTTAAAATTAACAAAAAAAACAAATTAAAAAAAAAAAACAAAATTGAAAATTGAAAAAGAAAATTAAAATAAAAGAATTATAATTAAAAAAACTATTATTACAAAACAAAAAAGATGAAAAAAACCACGTGCAAATAATTAAAAAACAAATATCCATAAATTTATTGTTTTTTTTTAAATGAAACAATTTATAAATTTTAAAAATGAAAAACCAAATAAACTAAAAGATTAAAAAAAAAATTAAATTAAATTAAAATTTAATGAATAAATTTTAAATTTAAAAAAATAATTAATCTAATATATTTAAAAAAAAAAAAATTGAATTAAAAAAAAAATAATTTTAAATTTTTTGAATTTAAAAATAAAAATAAAAATCAAATTAATAAAAATAAAAAATAAAAAAAGATTTTTTTGATCGTGGTGGCGCCGCCAGTCAGCCTCCCGCCCAGGTGGCGGTGGAGGCCGACCGCTAGGCGGGCGGGGGGCTGCATGCTCCGCCGCCACCTAGGCGGGAGGGCGATTCCCGGAATCAGCCTCAGGGCGATTCCTGGTATTGGCCTCTCACCATGGGAGAGGATTCCCGGAATCGGCCTCTCGCCTAGTGGCCGGCCTTCGCCGTCACGTAGGCGGGAGGCCGATTGGTGGTGCCACCATGATAAAAAAATTCTTTTTTTTTTTAATTTGATTTAAATTTTTTTTTTTCTTTTAATTCAAAAAATTTAAAATTATTATTATTTTTAATTTAATTTTTATATTTGAAATTTAATTTGTCTTTATTTTTTTTTGTTTTTTTTTTAATTTTAATTTTAATTTTTTAAATTTTATTATTTTTTTGTTTTAAATTTTTTTTTTTCTAAATTTTGTTAATAATTTTTATTAAATTTTGTATTTTTTTTTTATTTAATTGATTTTCTTTTTTCTTTTCATTTTTTTTTTATTATTAAATTTTATGTTTAGTTTTTTCATTTAATTTTTTAAAATTTAGTAAATTTTGTATATTTTTTTTTAATTTATTTGAATTTAATATTTTTTTAAATTATTTATTTTTTTAATTTTATATATATATATATATATATATATTATTTCAATTAAAATTGTGTATTTAAAATTAGGTTTTTTTTTTAGTTCAACTTAATATTTTCAAATTAACTTGTTTTTTTATTTTTTATTTTATTTAATATATTTTATTTAATTTATTTTTTTCAATTTTTCAATTTTAATTGATTTTTAAAGTTTTTTAACTTTTTATTTTAAAAATGTTTTTTTTTTCTTTATATTTAAAATTTAATTTTTATTTCAAAATTTATTTGTTTATTCATTTATTTATTAAAATTTAATATATATATTTTTTAATTTAATTTGTTATTTTAATATTAATCTTTTTTTTTTTTAATTTAATAAAATCTAATATATATATTTTTAATTAAAGTTCATATATATATTTTATCTTTTAAAATTTAAATTTAATATATTTTTTAAAATCTATTTGTTTTTTTAATATATGTTTTTTTTAAATTTAATATTTTTATTGTATTTTTTTTTTTTTAATTAATTTTTGATTTTTTTACTTTTAATTTCAATAATGGTTTTTTTTTTAGTTTTAAATTTATTAAAATTTAATTTATTTCTTTAAATTTTTTTATTTTTTTTTTTATTTTTTATTTTTTTTTAAAATTTAATAAACATTTTCTTTTTCTTTTTAAAATTTTAATTTCTATATTTTATTTTTTATAATTTCTTTCTTTTTTTAACTTGTTTTTATTTTTATTTTTATTTTTTTATTTCTATATATTTTGAAATTTTAATCTTTAAATTTTTTATTTTTATTTTTTTCTTAAATTTTAGGTTTTTTTTAATGTTTGAATTAAAATTTTTATTTTTTTATTCCTATATATTTTTAAATTTTAAGCTTTAAAATGTTTTGATTTTTAAAAATTTTTTTTCTTAAATGTTAGGTTTTTTTTAATGTTTGAATTTTAAAAATTTAAAAATGTTATTTCTATTTTTAAAAATGTCAAAAATATGACAACTTTTTTTTTTTGTTATTCCAGCGTCAACTGGTTTTGTTTTGAGGGTGTTTTTTCAATCCTTTTTTCAAGAAACAATTTTTTTTTAAGCACAATTTTATAAAATGTTGAAATTTGACCTTAAAAAAAAACCAAGTGCATTCTGGAATACACTTTTTTTGTTTTTGGTGTGTTTTCTCATGTTTTTTGAGTCTTTTTGGGCTAGAGTTCCCATTTTGAGGTCAGGTTACCTATTTAATCGGTAACAGTGTTCACACCAGTGGAGAAGAAGAAAGTCACTATACCGATGAGGATGAAGGAAGTTATCACACCTGTGAAGAGGAAGGAAGCAATGACGATGAAAGGGAGGGAGCAGAACCTCCCGAAACCACCATTACAAGTCCACCTCAAAGCCCATTGCAGGAAGACCAATTGGCCCAAATTTTGGCCAACATGAGCGAATACATACAACCCCACAGCCCACTGAACTTCAACATTGAGATAAACCAATTGCAGGAACAAGCTGTTACTGGTGAAGATACGACTAAGGGGATACCCAATGAAGTAAAAGAAGAAAAACCTGAGGGAAAAACAGAACTAGCTGGGGTTACTTCCCCTGAGAAATGCGGCCAGGAAGGTATGAACACTGAAGAAGTGTTCCAAACGAAAGATCCTCAGGGAACAACAAAACCAGTTAAGGTTACTACCCCTGAAGAATGTAGCTAGGAGCATATGAACACTGAAGAAGTGTTCCGAGCAGAAAACAGAGAAGCAAGCCTGAGTGAAGGAATGGCTACTAAAAAGAAAACCCTACCTGAGCAATTGAGTATATAAAAAGGGACAGCCGTTCCTCCCAGGAGGAAAAAGAAAATAACCAAACTTGAGAAGCTGCGGAGGGAACGACAGAAGCTTCAAAAGCTAGTGGAACAACTCAGATAGAGTATTAGGGTTCTCAAAATGAAGACAACCCCCAAAAAAACTCCAAAATAGAGGAGCATAGCCACTAAACAAACCCCAAAGAAAAGGAAAGTAGCCACCAAAGAAAAGCCCCAAAGTGCAAAGACTATGGAAACCCAAGCTGAGTCCAATCAAGAAAGAATGGAACAGTAGGAAACTGTTCCAGAGACAGCTGCCCCAACTAAAAATGCACAGGCCTGCAGCCAAAACATTTTTATTGACCCTACTTTAGCAGAACTCCAAAAGGAGCTGGCACAGGCTCGAAAAGTAAGAGAAAAAATTGAGGAAGAGACTGTCCCCAAAAAGAAATATCAACAGCTACAGCAACAACTAAAGGACATCAGTGCATCAGAGGTTGAAGCCTATGATAAGTGTTGGAAGGCAGAAGAGAAAGCTGAAAAGGTAAGGAATGAATTAAAAATGGCCTAAAATCAAATGGATACTCTCTGCTCCTTATACACAGATGTTCTAGCATGTAGATGCCCTGCCAATAATTATGGTTTGTTTTTATTAGAAAGATATTTACAGTTGAAAATTAAAGCAGTTAGGGCAGGAAAGTCTATAGAATTAAACACTGTAGATGATTTTGTAAAATGCTGCAAACTCTATGGTGTTAAAGTCCACTGTCTGCTATGTGAGTTCTATTTTCACTATCTTATATTGGAGAGTGATATTGAGATAAATCCCAGCCCTTTTGTGGGTGACATCCAATATCAAGCATTTATTTCGTTTTCTGTCAATAAGTTGAAATGGCTCAAGGCCTATAATACTTTCTAAAGGAAGGAAAATGGGTTAGATATTTGGGTTAGGGGTGAACCAAAACACCCATTACAAATATGGGTTAGGCAAAAGAGTCTAATGACAAAGGAGGGTGTGATCCAAACTTTGGGACTCCTCCATAAAGAAATTGTCTTGGATGGGGTATAATATTTTATATCTATCAGAAACCAGGCCTATATAGCATCTAAAGTCCGATGGAATATTTCCAATCGGAATGTTCAAGGCTGAGAGCCATTTAATTATAGAAATTTTGGATTAGCTGTTGATCCCCTGATTCTCTATAGTAACCTCATCTTGAGGGAAGGCCCATACTGGCTAGGTTGTAGGTTTTGAAGTCCCATTATATGGTATCCTGCAACAGACTATAAAGCCATTTATGAGTTACCTGAAGGACAGACAGGGAACATCTTTTCAGCTTTAGTTGCAAACCATGGTTTTAAACCTCTTAATGCAAAACCTTCTCCAGCCTATTCTCTAACTGCTTTACATGTAAACTATGATTTTCTTGAGGCCATGAAAAAGGGTAAGCAGGGGGTGTGTTGAGCATTGGAAAAGGTATGGATTCATTATATATTTTCTCATCTTTTTCCTTTAAACATAATTCTTTTTGTCCTAGAAATATGATTTATTGGAGGATCGTGATAGAATTGCAAAGACTCATGTTTATTGTGAAAATTGACTAAAAATTTCCTTTTGTTCTAAAAACAGGAAACAAATGAAGTAAACCATCATTTGAGAAGCAAAGCTAAAACATGAGTAATTGTTGTTCCTCCATAAAAAGACCGTATCCAGACAATAAGAAGGAAATCCGAGCGTATAGCTAAAGGAAAACAGGGAACAACATGTTTACAGCCTAAGAAGACCAAGCGCTAGCTAAAAAGAGAAAAGAAGTGAATCCCTCAGGATCTTTTGATCCTGAGGGATCGCTGTTCAATCTTATCATTTTTCTTGTTTTATCTGTCGAATTGTTATAAAAGGCAGTGCCTTTAGAAATCGAGGGACGAAATGATTTATGATTAAACATTGTTTTTGTAACTCTGTAATTTCTTAACTCTCGTGATCAGAGAGTGACTGTTGTAAACGCTATTGATGTTTGATTAATACAAGATCTTTTTGTCGTTCTATTTCTTAACTCTGGAGTAAAGCCAAGCGGTGTTTCACTGGTGGTTAAGGGCTCGGCCATGGTGGATCGATCTACTGTTTGTATCATTACCTTTCAGTTATCGTTGTGTGATAGTTCATATTCGCTTTTATTACAGTTTGTAAGTTAATTGGTTTAATTTTTAATTGTGTATTGGTGCGTTATGTTGATGAATTGTATTGTTATTCCGTTCTAACAAGAATCTTAATTCCTGTATCATTTTTCTTGTTATGCTTTACAGAGCTTTGATGTTCAGCATTTTATTCCATTTTTTGTTCCGTTTGATTGTTTTTCATTTCATATTGCTGCTTAACAGAGTTTGCTGTTGACAGGGTTTTCTATTCAATAGAATTCGCTATTTGATTCCATCAGATAGGATTTGTTGTTCGGATTCATTGAATAGGATTTGTTGTTCAATTATTCTAAGCTATAGTTTGTTTTTGATTTACATTACTGTTCAACCCCATTTTGCTTTCCATTTCCAATTCATTAGTTTACAGATTGCAAAGAGTTTGATTTTAAAATTCTTGCATAGTTTAGTTTCATTAGCAGCATTTAGTTCAAATTCTCTTTTCATTTAATTTCTTTAAAGAAGGATTGTCAAATATAAATAATACTAGTTATTTCTCCCACGTTCTTAGATTTATTATCTTGTTCTTAGTTAATTTTATCAATTTCTAAAGGAAAGAGTTATCTTTACTGTATCCTTGACTGATACTTGTTGAGTGAATGATTGAATTTTCAAGCATTTAAGTTCATGTGATTGTAGTTAGATTTCTTTTCCAAGCATTTGTTTACTCTTGTATTTAGAACACTATACTACATATTTCAAAGCATTACTCTTAGATTGAATTGCAGCCTCAGACTGAGTACACTCCTGAAACAAAAATTCGTTCCTGGATTGATAATTAATGTAGGATAAATAGGCATTAAAAATACACCTTTTATACTGAAACAGAAGTAAGCCCCAAACCCCAGGCAAAGTGGGAAATGATTTTGTCTGAAGGGTAGCGAATAATTCCTCCGCCTTCAGCCTTCCTCGGATTTCCCTTTGCTGCACCGTCAAAAAACATAGTGTGAATATCTATGCTGCTTCTCCATTTGTCGAAGTCGTCATCCTATAATATTATTGTCCATTCTTCTATAAAATTCTCCATATTTTTCCCTGTGGGAAGGTTTAGCCCCAGTTGCTCGCACCAGTCCCTACCTTGCTGGTTTAAGCTACAAGCCCACTTCTGGTTGACCTTGGCCTGCATTATCTCTTTGAATAAGATTATGATTTCCACACCAATTTGCTGTTGGTTTAGGGCCTTCTCTTGAAATATCTGATTGTTTCTTTCAAGCCAAATATTCCAAAAAATGAGCTTAGGGATAATCATCCACCCCTCGTAATGCCAGCCTCTCCCAGGGAAGGAATTAGGGAACAGGTCTCCCCAATTATACATCATACCCATGATGTTGGATGGGGCTGCTGTTCCAAATCAACAAGATTTCATTCCAAATATCCTAAGAGCAGAGGCACTCGATAAATATGTGGACCAAATTTTCCTCATGCCGTCAATAGAGCGAGCATCTAGAGGGGCCATGGAAGACACAATGCTGCAAGTTTTTAGCTGTGAGGATGTAGAAATTTGAATAAATGATATGTTATCCACCAAGATTCTCCTGATCACACACTATTTTAGCTTCATGCATAATACAAAATCTCTTCTACCATTGATCATCACATGCGGAAATAAAATCAATTGCATGCACACATTAAAGCCATAAAAATTCACACATATGAACACAGTATTTCATGGGAAAGCTTAAAGCCGAAAACCCCCAACTATCTGTATATTATACATGTCATGGAGATCATGTAACAATCATAGTACAAAGCTCTTTGCAAGCTCTCATGCACTACCTCCCTTGCTACACACTAACAAGCTAGATCTAGCAAAACTCATGCTCCAACCTTTAGCCACTTGATAGCCAACCTGAATTGCATGTTTCAATGCTATGGGATGGTCTCTTTATATAGATAAACCACCTGGATTGAACTGCGCAATCCTCATTGATTACTCCACCTATCTGTGTGTTGCAAATAGCAATAGTATAGTCACAACCGATAGTTAACCTGCTCTTTCACCTATTTCTGCACTGGTCTCCACTGAAACTGTCCATGCAATGAAGTTAACTGATGTATTCTTTAGTTGATTTATGAGTATTTAATTAGTGAATTAATTAATAATTAATTCACACCACTCTCACTAATTGTATCTATTAGTTAACTTGTATACAAAAAGCTCAACTATGTTTAGATTAGTTAAACTGAATACAACTCCACTAACTTCCTCAATCAACTCCACCAAACTCTGTCACATGAGTTCTAACTGAAGTCTTCATGCAATAACTTCACTTAAACCCTAGGAAAAGCGTATTTCCTTCTGGCAGCTGCATGTGCCACATCCAGGCATCAAACTGAAGTGCTTCAAGAGAATAAGATAATGTTTATAGTCCAAATATTATTAAGAGCTAATAATATTCGACTTCCCTATTTTAAGGAGAGGCAGTCTAAAAATAGACTTCGACCTATAGGTCCAAAAAATAGATGTCCATCTATTTTTACCAACATGACCAATACTCCAAGAATAACATACTGCAACCCCTGGACCATGCTCCATATGTCTAAAAATAGATTTTTCGACAAAAATCACATGTGTGGTCCCCACCTAGTTTAGGTGATCACTCTCCAACTAGGATCAGGAAAGATGTTTCAGGAGGCCTCCTTCACTGTTTCTTGTTGCCATTTTCAACAGAGGATACTGCTGTGCCCTAGCTTCCAAGTGAACATATCAATCTTTGAAATGCTTTTAACCTGACAAATCCCTTTCGAAATTGCAGGGTGGTGGGGGACAGTGGGAATGGATTTAAGACATCTGTAGCCTTCTGCTGCAGAATAGAATCCCTTCGAGGAACCCCAACCCCTTCTGTCTTTTTTTCTTGCGTTTAGGGGGGCTTTCCCAGCTAGTGCTACCATGAATTTGGCCCATGCTTGCTCCAGATGAGCATGAATCTCTATCTTCTTCTACCCTGCCCAGTTGCTGCTATCCCATTCTGAAATGTCCCACAACGTGCATCAACCATCTGCTATCATCCATGTGTTTAGCTCCAACAACTTAGGATCATCCTAGATCGCTTCTACATTCATGATCCTATCCTCCCACAGGTTGATCTGCTTCCCATTTCCTAGACTCTAAAAAAAGTGGTCACGCAACAATAGGAGAGCATGCTTACATAGCTAATGGATCGGGGAGCCTTGTCAAGTACATTGGAAGTTCTCTTGGTTGCAAATATGCTTTCCAAAGTTGTATTTTTTCCACAAATAAATTTATGCCCATCCAAGATTCCTTGCTACCTGTCACCATACGATCTTGGCCCCCAGAGTGATGTTATGCTCCCTGAGATATTTTATGTGAAGGACGCCTTCCAGTAGTAGCATAGAGATCTTATTCCAACTGATAAATGGAATTCTCTTAGCGTTATTCTTCCTTCCCTTCCATAAAAGGGAGCGAATGGATTTCTCCATCTTGTGAAGAATGCCCATTGGAGCTAACATAACACATATCTGAAAGATTGGAAGATTATTAAGGACTGACTTAATGATAATAGTCATACTTGTCAGCTTGAGCCACGACATGCCCCAGGCTAGCATTCCATGAAGGGGTACTAGTCCCTCCCAATCGGGCATCCTTGAAAGATAAAAAAACCAAGATATTTAAAAGAAACCCATTTCGTGGAGCCTTCAAAACCCAGAATCAGGGTGATCATTATTAGGTTGAGGCCAGTGATGTTCCAAGAAGAAATGAAGCATTTTTCCATGTTAATTTCACTCCCAAAATTGAGGCAGTAGCGATCCAGCTCTAGCTTGAAGCGGGAGGTCGAGATGGTGGAAGCACCCCCCAAGAGGATGGATTCATCATAAAAAAGAGAATGATTTATGTCTCTGACTCTCCTGGCGATCCTAAGACCCATAAGCTCTTGCTCAATTTGTTTTTTCTCCAACATAAAACCGAGGACATAGGCTTGAATGAAAAAGAGAAGAGGGGATAAAGGGCATCCTTGCTTTATCTCACAACTCACCTTGAAGAAGTCATCAGCACGCACGTTGAAAAGTGGAGCAATCCATGGTTTCATAGTGCAGGCTTTGACCAAGCTTATATAGCAGTAGTCAAACCCAAATTGGTGCATAACCCCAAAGAGAAACCCGTGCCTAACTCTGTCAAACGCACTAGCCAAGTCCAACTTGACAACCATGCCTTTTTCTCGTCTTTAATGCTTTAATGGATTGCTTCATGAACAAGAATGAAGTTATGAGTTATCCACCTAACTTTGAAAAATCCCCCTTGATTGTCAGGAATGATTTATGAAAGAAGGCCTTTCAGTTTGTTAGCCATGACTTTAGTGATGAGCTTGCAGCCAATGTTGTAGAAGAAAATTGTCTTGAATCTGTTGAAAGAACTAGCACCCTTCTCTTTAGTTATAAGGGCTAAGAAGGCCAAGTTGGTGCTGCCCCCAAGCTTGTGTCAGGTCTGGTACTTTAAGATTATTTTTTAGAGATTATTTTTACAATTTTCCAACAAGTTTAAGTAATCGAGAAGTGAACCCATCCGGCTTACGAGCCTTGTCAAGATCCACTTCATCAAGGGCCTGCCTGATTTCATTGAGTGTTATAGGAGCATTAAACATAGTGTTCATTTGGGCATTGACCTTTGGGGGACCAACTCGAGTAGATTGGAGTTGAGACTTGCTTGCTTATCCTCTGTGTACAATTCTTTGAAGTGTTGATGAACAACTTTTTTGATGCTAGTAGGGTCAGAGAAGGATTGGTCTCCTGAGGTTATCTCCACTATAGAATTAAAATTTCTTCTAGCTTGAGCCTGATTATGAAAGAAGGAGGTATTCTTGTCCCTAGTTTGTAGCCATAGACTGCCAGATTTAAGTCTCCAGAATTACTCCTCCTGGATGCAAGCCTTATGAAGATTAGCCTAGAGCTCCTCTTCCATGTTAAGTTGTCCTTAAAGATGTACATATATTCCATTTTTTTTATGACTCTCCAAACAGGCCTAGGCAACCTTCCTTAACTCGGTCAGAGAAGGGAGGTCTTTAGCCCAACTTTTGAGGGCCCTCTTCACTCTCCTCAGATTTTTTTTCCCACACAAGGATGGGGGATCCATTGACAGGGTGTTTCCAGGCTTCCTCAAATATTTCCAAAAGTCAAGTTGCTACACCCAGAGAGCACTAAAACGGAAGGGAATAGGCCCCAGATTCATATGCGGCTTCATATCAAGCCTAATGGGCTTGTGATTGGAGATCGATGAAGAAATAATAGCAGAAATAACATCAAGACCTAAAAGCAAGAAGGAACTCTAGATGAGAAAGCAATCTAACTTTGCAGCAATGTGGCCCGAACCCATTATTCTATTAGTCCATGTGTATTTTCCCTTGGGTGGCTTGATGTCCAACATATCCCAGTCTTGAATGATTTCTTCCACCCATTCTCTGGCTGGATCCCTTACAATGCTCCCCCCTCACTTCTCCCCTTGGCTGAAAGTAATTTTCATGTCTCCAATAATAATGATGTTACCTATCTGAATCTCATTTGATAGGTCCCTAATGGATTCCCAATAGATTTTTTTGTCTCCCAAGATGACTGGAGCATAAATATTGAAAATATTCATGGTCTCTTTAGTATGAAGATGAAAAAATTGAGAAAAAATCAATTTTGAGTTGAGTTTAACCAGAATTTTCTCAAAGCATCTCTCATCCCATAGAATTCCCAACCCTCCTGAGGCGCCTCTGGAGGAGAATACGATACCTCCTCATTTTCCCCAAAATTGTTTTCTTTTGTGGAGAAATTCCCTTTCCTCCATTTTGGTCTCCTGGATGAGAAGAATGTCAATCATTTCCAACCATACTATAGTTTTCATTGCTTCTTCTTTTAGGTTTCTCCCCATCCCTTTGTAGTTCCAGGAGACGATCTTCATAACTTCCTTTTTTGCGCTTGGAGGGCTCCCTTAGAGCCTTGGCTTTGATTTATGTGTGCTTTAGGGCTTTTTTCCAACATATTTTCTAGGGTCAGCTGGCTCCCCTGCAGCTTCTCCTTGTAGGTTTCTTGCTCTCTCTTTTCCTTGGAGGATTTCCATCCCTTCGTTGATCTTCTGAATGAAGTTTGGGAATCCCAAATTTATCCTTCTTCCTCCAACTCCTCTGAATCTAGATGTTCCCCCTCGAAGAGATAATCTTTCTCTTTCGGGGTTTCTCCAGGATAATTGCCAATATTTAGTGGTTCTAGGGTTTCCTGGATTTGGAGATCCTTTTCCATGTCCCGTGGATGAGTTTCTTGGACTTCCTCTATCTCTGAGCTCAAGGCCACAAAGATGTTATCTTGACCTTTCTGGGTTGGTTTGGCTTTAGGAATAATCCCCGTGGGTGCTGAACTTCCCTTCCCTTTCTCCATTCCTTGTCCGATTGGCCCTGGATTAAGGCTTGTTCTAGGTTTCATGACTTGATGCCATCCTTCTTCTTTCTCCTTTTCTGGGCCTGCATTTTTGGGACAGTTCTTGGAAAAGTGGCCATACTCATGACATCCAACATTTGAATGGTAGTTGTTCGTAGTCTAATTTCTGCATATGGGACCAGTTCCCCACCATTCGCTTAATGGATTTTGGGAGCCCAACTTCGATATCAACCTCCATGCAGATTCTGGTGTCGTCATATTGGTCTTTGTTGTTTGCTCTGTCTCTGAATTTCCCAAGGGCATTGCCGATTTGCTGCATTGATCCAGTTCTACGAGTGCACCGGTAAGTTTGGGAGCCCGACCCAGACTGGAACGCCAGATGGAACATCCTTCGAGGGGTCGAATTTTGGAGTCCATGGATTTAAGTATAGTCCTTGAGGACCCATGAAATAGGGTTCGTTTTTGAAAATTCAGGTCATTTTCCTCCTTTGTGTTGAATTCAAACAAGAAGAAACCCTGCCCCAGGAAGTATGAGGTGACGGTGTTTGCAATGAGGGGCTTCTAGTTTCAAGTGATCTACGCTTCCATAGTTTTTGATGAAGGCCATAAGCCCATGAAATTTCCAACCAACGCTCAGTCTGCAAGGGAAAGGGCCACTGTCATCGGACCCTTAGGTAGGAGAGCCACCAAGGGGATATCATCCTATCTCTTGACAAATTTGGAGGCGAGTTGTTTTTTCTTCTTTGGTTGGGAGGAAGTAAGAAGCTTGAAGGCCTCGACCTCAAAAGGAGGAGGAGGTGGAGGCAGAGGAGGGGGTCGAGAGTCCACCATTGGGCCGAGCCTCAACCGACACCACCTTGCCGCAACACCAGAAACCCTATGCACAGGGGAAGGCAGATTACGGGCTCAGGCGCGAGAAGACAATTATTCATTTCAAATTACTTTAATCAATGTGCACAAATAAACTCTATGGGAACCCAAACCATATCCTTCAGTTTCACGCTTTTACCTTTATAAAGCTTCTACTTAACTTTATTTCCTTTCTTCATATTTGCACTTGACCCCTTCACGTGAACCGAGGTCTCACCTTCGGTTATGGTCTTAGACAAATGGTGAAAGTTTAAATTTATAATTTTATTAAATTTAACAAAAAAATATTTATATAAATTTTTTTATATAAATATTATTTAAAAATTTTCAAAAAATTTATAGATAAAATATTTGAGTAATCTCTATCATAAAAATATTAAAAAATCAAATATCTTATTAATAATTTAAGTTGTAAAATTTAAATAAAGATAAGATGTTTTAACGAATAGCTTAAATAATACATTATAAATATGGAAGGGGGAAAAAGTAGGTAAGATATTGAAAGGTTCTGCATTCTTTAATAAAATATTGGGTAGTAAGTGCATGAAGGAGAGATGAAATGCTATTAATGGTGAAGAAAAAAATGAAATGAGATTGGTATGTTAGGTATGTATAAATTCTTATTTTTTATTTAGGAAAAGATGAAATACTATTAATATTAAAGAAAAAAATGAAATAATATTCGCTTGAAATAGTGACTACATAGTGTTTTTTAGTCATCACCATCTGATCCAGGTGGATTAAACAGGTACAGGTATAAATGGCTTAAGTACAAGGCTCAGATATCAAAGTGTTCAAAAATCCTTCGAACCAAGTTCAAGTTGTAGATCTCGAAATTCTGAATCCAACGGTGCAGACGGCACTCAATTCCGAGTCCGTATGAAGGAGTTAGGAGCAGTCAAAGTTCAGAGGTTGACTTGGTGATGTGGCAGACTAAAGAGGCAACAATTTTGCTGAAACCCGACCACCGGGTTCCGACCAACCTGGCCAAATTCCGGGCGAATTTGTGGGACCGTTAAAAGCACTCCTTCGGTCAAAAATTCGAAGGTTCAAAAACAAACAGTTTGTTTTAATTAACAATAAAAACAATATATATATATATATATATATATATATATATATATATATATATATATATATATATATGGGTGGCGGGCCACCAACCCCGCCACCCCATCCGCACACATCCATATCAACTGTTTTAAAAATGGTTCACCGCGGTTTAAAATATAACACAGTTCAACGCCGGTTCAAAAATGTAATGCGGTTTATAAATATAAAACAGTCGGCCTTTTTATGGCGGGGTCGGGATTTGACCACCCGACCTCCGCCCAAACAATGCAGATTTCAACCAATTCGGCTAAGGGTGGCTTTGAAGAATCCGCCCACGCTACATTATTTAAACCTTCATTCATTTGTGCGCCCAAGGACGGACAGGAGCGGGCATGGAAAACGAGGCAGTGGAACCTTGAGCAGTGTGCAGGAGGGGGCGGAACCATGATCTGAGCCATTTTTCTAGAGGGGCCAGAGTTTCACTTTGTCCGATTGGGGCAAGTTTTATATGGATTTAGCACTACTCGACACCACAAATCCAACGGTGCTGCCCATTTTGTCATCAAAGGTCTGCAATTTTCGGCCATTTCCCGATTGGGCAGGTATAAGGGTGTAATTCCTCATTTTGTACTTGTACTTTCATTTTGCCATTTAATGAAAGCAGGGCCTCCCCACTATTAGAGCAGGGCCCGGAGACGTAGTCCCTACTGGACGAACTCCGATATCAACTCTTGTGTCTTCGTGCATGATGTTAATTGCTTCTCTCTTTTTCCGCTTATGCCTTTAAAGTTCTTGTTTAAAAGCTACAATTTTCACATGTTAATTCTTTTATACATCTCAAACAAAAGATTTTGGATCAAGTGGTATCGGAGCGGGTGTTTGTAGATGTGAATTACATGTTTGTATGCTAACAAGAAGTAGGCTAAGAAGAGGCGAAGGGACGCTACAAGCTTTTGATCCCGAAGCAGGACGTGCACGTTAGAGAAGGAACATGGGGGACGAAGATCGGAATGAAGAGGAGCTCAATTTCCGCAAAAATTTCTATACCATGGCAGATCGAGTAGAGAGACTATTCTCTAGACTTGAAAGGTTAGAGAAAACAGGAGATCATTCTTTAGAAGGGCAAGGTTCAGCACATGGAGATGGTGGAGGAAATCCACCCCCTTCAGGAAATGAAAGTCCTTCCTCCTCCTCTAACCATCATAATAAAAATTCTGGAAATGCATCTAACAAGCCTTTCTTTAAGTTAGATGTTAAGTTTGATCTACTAGTATATAATGGTGAAAGTAATGCTGAGAAGCTTAACAATTGGATTAGGCAGCTTGAACTCTATTGCAGGATCCAGCAGATTATGGAGGACGAGGCGAAAATCCAATTGGCTTCTCTTCGATTGAGTGGCACAGCTCTCATCTGGTGGGAGAGCAAACTTCGAAGCAGCAGTAACTTGGGTAACCTTTTTTCTTCCTGGTCAGATTTTATTACTGCAATTAAAAATCAATTCTATCCCTTAGGTTACAAGCAAAAAGCCTTAATGGAGTGGCAGTACCTAAGGCAAGGTAAAGGACAAAATGTGCAAACCTTTACTGAAGAATTTCGAAAACAGGCATTAAGTTTGGGCATCTCTTTAGATTCTCCTAAAGTTGTAACTAAGTACATTGGTTCATTGCATAGTTA
The DNA here is from genome assembly GCA_034641835.2 of Pinus albicaulis. NCBI lineage: Eukaryota > Viridiplantae > Streptophyta > Pinopsida > Pinales > Pinaceae > Pinus > Pinus albicaulis. The sequence continues at coordinate 316,813,044 of CM076569.1, forward strand.
CATTAGACATTCATTGTTAATGTTTGAACCTACTACCATTGACTCGGCCAGTGTGAAGGCCATTCATCTTGAGAACAGGGGCAGAAATGATAAGGACGATCATTCAAAGAAACCACCTTCCAAACCTTAAAATGGCAAATTCAAAGGGAAAGGAAAAGGAAAGGAAAAGAAGACGGTGTCAACAAAGAAGGATGAAGGAGAAAAGCCTTATTGCACTCACTGCAAAAAGGAAGGCCATGACGATGATCACTGTTGGAAACTATATCCAAAAAAGAAGCCGAAGAGATATGGAGGAAAGGGTAAGCAGAAGATGGCAGCAACCGCGCAGCAGGACCTTGGATCCGACTCAGGTGATGAGGCATTGATCACAGCAACAGGCACAAAATGTACTCATTCTCTTTATGATTCTGAATCACATGAAAGCACTAGTACATAAAATGAGCCTCTTTCTAATGAACGTATGAGAATTGAGTTGTTTCATATTAGAGTTGTTATAAACCATGCAAAAGTAGAAACTCTATTTGATTCAGGCTCCCAAGCAAACCTTATTTCAGAATCCTTGGTTAAAAAGTTAGGCTTAGAAGTTAAGCCTCATCCAAAACCTTATCCGCTTGGATGGATACATGATAAAGTAAAACTAAATGTAACCAAGCAGTGTAAGGTAAAATTTGTTATTGCTTCTAAGCTGGTAGATGAAGTAGAATTGGATGTAATACCATTGGATATCTGTGGCATTGTGTTGAGGAGTCCCTATCTTTATGATAGGAAAGCAGTTTTCTTTCGCCATGAAAATAAATACCAAATCACTAAAGATGGGGTAGAATACATTGTAAGAGCTCATCAAACCAAAGTCAGTGCCAGCCTTGTAAGTGCAGGACAGATGAAGAGATTGGTGAATTCCAGCAAAGGGTGTTTGCTCATGGTTGTGAGAACAAAGGATGAAGAAATAACCAATGCTTTCCGAGGATGTGATCCGACTCATAAACAGGAATTATGTGATGTTATTTCTAACTATGATGAGTTGTTTCAGGAACCCAAAGGTTTGACTCCAAAACGAGGGATCCAACATGAGATCCATTTGCAACATGATGCTCCATTACCAAACATTGGTATGTATAGGATGTCATCCATCGAAATGGAGGAAATCAAAAAGTAGGTACAGGAACTGTTGAACCAAGGGGTCATTCGGCCAAGTACTTCTCCTTGTGGCTCGCCGATCGTGTTGGTGCCCAAGAAAGATGGCACATGGAGGATGTGCGTGGATTATCGGGCACTAAACAAAATCACGGTGAAAAATCGATACCCTCTCCCTCGCATTGATGATTTATTAGATCAATTAAAAAATGTTGTTTATTTCACCAAATTGGAGTTGCGTAGTGGTTATCACCAGGTCAGAATTGCAGAGCAGGATGTGTGGAAAACCGCCTTCAAGACCAAACAGGGGTTGTTCGAATGGATGGTGATGCCATTCGGACTTTTCAACGCTCCAGCCACATTCATGAGGGTCATGAATGATATTTTTAGGCCTTTCATTGATGAGTTTGTCCTTGTGTATTTAGATGATATTCTTGTATTTAGTAGAACTTGGGAGGAACATGTATGCCATGTAATCAAAGTACTTGATGTTTTAAAGAAAGAACAATTGTATTTAAAGTTGTCAAAGTGTGAGTTTGGGAAAACCTCTTTGGTTTACCTTGGTCATGGTCAATTAAAAATAGACCCCTCAAAAGTCGAGGTGATTGTAAATTGGCCTAAGCCTACCAATGTAACAGAGGTCCGTAGTTTTTTAGGTGCAGTATAGTACTGGAGGAGGTTCATTGCCAACTTCTCCGTTATTGCATCACCCTTACACACTCTGACAAGTATCAAACAAGCCTTTCAGTGGGGAGGAAAACAGCAGAAGGCCTTCGAAGCGCTGAAAGAGAAAATCAGCACCGCACCAGTCCTGGCTTTACCCGATCTCCAACAGCCTTTTGAGATCGAAATCGATGCCAGTGGGTACGCCATGGGAGCTGTACTTTTGCAGCAGAAGAAGCTGATTTGTTACCATTCGGAGAAGTTCTCCCAGGCTATAATAAGTTACCCCATTTACGACAAGGAATTGTATGCCTTGGTCCAAAGTGTGAAAAAGTGGAAACAATACCTGATCGGCAAGGAGACCATCATCCATACGGATCATCAGCCCTTGCAGTACCTTCAGTCACAGACCAAGCTACAACAATCTCGTCATTTCAGGTGGATGGGGTTCCTACAGCAATTTCATCTGGTAATAAAGTATAAGAAGGGAACTAGTAACAAAGTAGCAGACATGCTCTCTCGCCCTCCTATCGCTACTTCTATTATTTTGCATAATGCGTCATTGTCTTTTGAAAGTTATGTTGAACAGTATGCTAACGATGATGACTTTAAAGAAGTTTATGCAAAACTAACTCATGGTTCACAGGTGGAAAACTATCATTTGCAGGGGAAGTTGTTGTATCATCTTGGAAAATTGTGCATACCCACAGCAGAAAGGGTACATGTAATTCGAGAGGCGCACACCTCTCTTGTGTCTGGTCATTTTGGTGTGGAAAAAACCTTATGTCATTTGCAAAGGTTTTGTTTTTGGCCCCATATGAAAAACATTGTAACCCGTTTTGTAAAGGGATGTGTGATGTGTTCTGTTTCAAAGCCCTCTAATAGAAAACTTGGGCCCTACACACCACTCCCTATTCCGGGTCGTCCATGGGAAAGTGTGTTGATGGATTTTGTAGGAGGTTTGCCTATGTCAAGAAAGGGTCACGACTATTTGTATGTTGTCGTCCACCGCTTTAGCAAAATGTGCATATTGATGCCTTGTAAAAAGAAGGTCACTGCTGAGCAGACTGCTTGTCTTTTCTTTCAGTATGTTTGGGTCCACTTTGGCTTGCCCACGTCGATTGTGTCAGATCGAGACTCTCGTTTCCTTGGAGAGTTTTGGACTAGCTTGTGGCGCATGATGGATACCAAGTTGAAGAGAAGCATGGCATTCCATCCACAAACCGACGGACAGACAGAGGTCGTTAATCGTACCGTGGTACACTTGTTGCGGGGCTATTGCAGCAAACATCCCAAGTTGTGGGATGAACACCTTCCATATGTGCAACACGCTTACAACCGAGCAGTGCATTCCTCTACGCAGCGTTCACCTTTTGAGACATGCTTTGGTTACTTACCAAAGGACCCTTTCGACATGATCTATGGAAGGGATGAAGATGCCAGTGGGCGTGATGACAGGGATAAAGCACAGCGGTTCATTCAACGGATTCGGACGATTCACCAAGTAGTGCAAGAGCAGTTGGAGAAGAGTCAGGCCCGATATAAGGCCCGACATGATAAGCACCGAGTCGACCATCAATTTCAAGTTGGCGACAAAGTGTGGTTCCACATCAGCAAGGATCGAATGAAGGGAGAAGGTAATAAATTGTGACCAATCCGGTATGGTCCCTTTACCATATTGGAGAAGATTGGGAATAATGCTTTCCGACTCGACTTGCCGGTATACATGCAGATGTACTCAGTTGTGAATGTTGAAAATCTAAAACTTTATGAACCCCCATTGATTATGGACACTGAGGAGGTAGGATTAGTTCCTACAGTGGATGACTTTGCACCAGAATATCTCGATGAACCGCCAGAGGACATCATTCTCGATCGAAGGACCAGGACTTCGCGACGAGGAGACGTGGAGTATCTCCGTGTTGGTTTCAAAGGGATGCACCCAAGTAAAGCCAAATGGCTTGAAAAGGAGAAGGTGAGGGAGCAATTCCCTCACTTTCCTGTTGATTGATGAGGCTTTTGGGGTCCAAAATCTCTTTAGTGGGGAGGAATGATCCAGGTGGATTAAACAGGTACAGGTATAAATGGCTTAAGTACAAGGCTCATAAATCAAAGTGTTCGAAAATCCTTCGAACCAAGTTCAAGTTGTAGATCTCTAAATTCTGAATCCAACGGCGCAGACGGCACTCAATTCCTAGTCCGTATGAAGGAGTTAGGAGCAGTCAAAGTTCAGAGGTTGACTTGGTGATGTGGCAGACTAAAGAGGCAACAATTTTGCTGAAACCCGGCCACCGGGTTCCGACCAACCTGGAAAAATTCCGGGCGAATTTGTGGGACCATTAAAAGCACTCCTTCGGTAAAAAATTCGAAGGTTAAAAAACAAACAGTTTGTTTTAATTAACAATAAAAACAAAAAATATATATATATGGGTGGCGGGCCACCAACCCCGCCACCCCATCCGCACACATCCATATCAACTGTTTTAAAAATGGTTCACCGCGGTTTAAAATATAACACAGTTCAACGCCGTTTCAAAAATGTAATGCGGTTTATAAATATAAAACAGTCGGCCTTTTTATGGCGGGGTCGGGATTTGACCACCCGACCTCCACCCAAACAATGCAGATTTCAACCAATTCGGCTAAGGGTGGCTTTGAAGAATCCGCCCACGCTACATTATTTAAACCTTCATTCATTTGTGCGCCCAAGGATGGACAGGAGCGGCACTAAAACAAGCTTAGGGGAACTTGAGTGTAAAGGAGGGGGCTAACCATGATCCGAGCCATTTTTTCCAGAGGGGCCAGATTTCTACTTTGTCCGATTAAGTAAGTTTTATATGGATTCAGCACTACCGATGCCAAATCCAACGATGCCGTCGATTTATTGGAATGAGGTCCGCAATTTTCTACATTTCCAGATTAAGTGTGCATAAGGGTGTAATTCCTCATTTTGTACTTGTACTTATTTCCTAAGCATACAATGCTGGTATTCCCCTCTAATTATTAGAGCAGGGCCCGAAGACGTAGTCCCTCCTGGACGAACTCCGATATCAACTCTTGTGTCTTCGTGCATGATGTTAATTGCTTCTCTCTTTTTCCGCTTATGCCTTTAAAGTTTCTTGTTTAAAAGCTACAATTTTCACATGTTAATTCTTTTATACATCTCAAACAAAAGATTTTGGATCACCATCACTCCCTATATACATAATAGTAGCATACCTTCTTCTTTGAAGGCAACATTCTTGAAGAATTAAATGAGTAAAAATACCTCGGGATCGATTTCAACAACAAACTTAATTGGGAGGACTGCAAAAAGAAAAGAATCTTAGGAGGGTGGAAAGCATTATATTCTCTTCAAAACATATGTAGAGAGGCAGAGTTATGGGATTGGAAAAAAATTAAAGTTCTTTTTGGACTCTTAGTTTGTCCAGTGATGCTATATGGGTGTCAATTTTGGAGTAGTAGAAATGGAAGAAAATTGATAAAATCCAAAACGTTTGATCATGAGCAAGTTCAAAATAAAAATTTTGGTACCTTATGAGATAATGTTGAGTGAAATAGGAGAAAATCCCATTGAAGTAATTGCTATGGTGAGTCTTATAAGATATCTAAAAAGAATTGAGTGAATAGGAGTTGGTAGATGGCCTAATATTATATTCAAGGAAGGCATGAGTGAAAGAAATAAAATATGGATGAGGCAAAACTACACATGGATGAAAAAAATGGATATCTACCTCAATGCTTGTTCCACAAATAACAAGGAGCTAAATAATTTTGTGATGGAGAAGTTTTGTAAATATTTATGGGGAAAAGAGTTGGGTAGAAAAAAGAACTACTACATTGAAGAATTCAAACCTACCTATGATCTCCAACAAAAAGAATACATTGGAGCTAACATTTCATGGAAGGAAAAGGTTTCTATTGCTCGATTAAGAACCAAATCGCATCATCTTCGGTATGAAACAGGGCGGTGGAAACGACCTAGAGAAGCTTGGGAAGAACGAGCATGTACATTTTTCATGTCTGGGGTAGTGGAATCAAAAAAACCATTTCATTTTGGAATGTGTTTCATTCAAATATATCAGAGAAATTTGTGGGAATATGTTAGCATCAGTTTCTTGGCATTGTATTTTCAGAGATGAGATTGTTGGAAGGTTGGGCCAGCTCATCATCAATTTGAATAAGAAAAGGAATGAAATGAAAAAGGCCAAAAAGAAGGAACTCATAGTCCCATAGACTATTTTTAGTCTCTTGGAATTCAAAATTTCATTTCATTTCATTTAATTACTTTATTTAGTCTTCCCAAAAATCATCCACCACCGAGGGTTCGGTCCAATCAATACCCACCCCCTTAATCACTGGACTAAAAGCCAAATACATGCAAAGGACGATGTGAAGTCCTCACCATAACGATATGCGTTAACATGGGGGGATTGTATCACTGTCTTTCCAAGATTCCAAAGTGGTGGTCCAACATTAAAGATATTTTGCATGTGCAGTCATTGTTCAGAAGTAAAAGCATCTCCATTGAAATCAGACAAAGCAATTCAGGTATTGTCGCTTGCATCGATTTCACATGATCTCTCAGATGAATTAAGTATCTTATATACTCATTGCAGATATTTTTGTGATTTTATTTTCACAGGAAATGATACAAAATGGTCCAAAATTGAAGGATTATGTTTCAATCGTCCTCATTTGTGATAAATGCCATCCATCATTACTACCATTGCATATTTGTTTGTGATAAAATATATGTACCATTACTTTGGTTGCATCACTTTTTATAGTAAAGTGGTTGAAAGTGTCGTTTTGTGAATTACTTTATTTTCACACTCACTTGATAGGGATTTCTCTAATTAACATTTTTTCTTGAGATGGTACATCCATAGGGTATCACCTATGAAAAGATATTGATTGTGACAACTGGCTTAAGTGATAACTAGTTGTTATGTTATTTTTTTTTAAAGAGACTAAAACATTGATTTCTTTTGAGAAAATGATTACATGATGAACATAATTTAATTATGTTTTGTTGAAGTAAAGTTTAATTATGGAATAGTGGTTCCATAAAATGTTAAAATACTGAAGATAAAAGTATTCCAAGAACTGAGAGTGGTTCAACAGAAAATAGTTAAAAACACCTACCTTTCCTCTGGGGATAAAATTATATCCCAGTTAGGAAAATGGGTTCTGTTTTGTGGCTAAGGACAGGTAGAAAGAGAGTGATGATTCATGAGCTAGTGGTGACTAGTGGAAACACTCATCATTCCTGAATCCTGGAAAAGGAAGAGTACTGGACTTGGGGTCCCGAGGTCTCTTCAGGAATTTTTTTCAACCTACTCATCTCAAGTGTGGAGCACAGGGGGAGACAAGGATGTAATCCCCTCTCTCATGGTCGGTGTTATCACTATTAAAATTTTCTGAACTTGGTTAGTTTATACTTGCTCCTAAGTCATGGAATTTGATAGGGTTTGAGTCATTTTCATTTTTTATAGGGTCTAAGCCATAGGTTACAAGTCTCATTTCATCACCAAATAAAGTTCATAAACCTTTCTTTACTCTTTAGAAGTCTCATACCACATTTTGAAAACCATATTTTAAGTTTTTTTTTTTTTTGAATAAGCCACGAAACCACGTTTTCGTAGTGCTCTCAATGTAAAAAACTGCTTTTTCGCTATGAAAATGTTGTTCTTTTCGTAGCGCAAAATCTAAAAATCACATTACCCACGCTACGAAATCGGGGATTCGAAATTTTTTGGTTTAGCTGTCACATCCATCAATTTTGGTTAAATTTTCATGATTAGGTGTCAGTCCACGAATCCTCCCTCACGCATGCAACCATCCAAGGAAATTATGAAATCATTATGATATTCGTTAGGGGTCATTTTTCATTGGTTCTTTTCAAATTTGAAAAAGGGTTGGTTATCATCGATTTTGTCTCATGCAAAGAAAACACTGCATGCATATCTATTGTGTGAAAGAGAAGCTCATGATAAGAAACCAGATCTTTCCTTAAGTTTTCAAGCAAGGCCAAATTTCAATCAAGCGAGGCAGAATTTCAATCAAGCAAGTCAGAACCCAATTGATGTTATGTCAGCAGTTTTGATACTTGCTAATCAAGTGAGTTCGGAAATAATTGCTGGCTGAAGCAGGATTTCTAATCAAGCGGGGTTGAAATAAATTTTCAAGAGAGCCAATTCATCCAACAAGGAGGTCTATTACAAGTTTGTTGAAGACATAGGGTTTTCAGGAAGAATATGATAGAAGAAAAGAGAAATCATAGGTCTATTCACTATCTAAGAACAGAACCTGAAGGTTTAGAAGCTCTCACAAGAGATAAATCTGTTGAAGAAGCCTTCAAGAAGGTAGGGTGCTGGAGGTTCTACGAAAAGCTTCAAGGAGGGCATAATTAGGCTACCAAAGAGTTTTCTATTAACTTCACAGGGTCAAACACAAAGGTTGGTTTTCTTAATTTACCAATTTCTCTTGAAGTCATATCAGCAGTCACAGAAATTCCAAGGGGGGAAGATAGATGGTTCAATAATTTTAGGTTTGAAATGCAACCCTGCAAAATATTTTTGAAACCGGAGTTTATGTATATTGATTTGAACAAAGTTTTGTCAAGAAGTTATGTCAAGGATGCATTTCCCAATCTTCTCTATAACATCCAAAGGTACTTCACCTGGAAAGGGAGATACCACAAGGTGTACACTTACCACTTTAAACTCTTATTGCATTTCACAGGAATAATCTCTCTAGACTTACCTTTCTTTCTATTTCAAAATCTGGCCAAGATGGCAGACAAAGTACAGATGAAAACTCAGGAATGTGAAACCTCATTATTTCATCATGGTCTAGCAAGTTAATAGTTTTGCATGAGCTTTAGAAAGTGAATAGAGAATGGTCTGCATTTCTCTTTTTGAGTGGAATACGGGTTGAAGGAACAGGTGCTAGCCCTCAAGTCAAAGAAACATCTCCATCAAAGACTACTGAACCTACAGAAACAAAATCAAGGAGGTTTGTCAAGATTGAGCCCAGGAAATAGGTTAAGGAACCAATGATAAACACATCACTGAATATACAAAGGACTCATCAATCTGCACAGAAGAAGAGAACTCATGTCAAAGAGACAATTCAAGAACAGTCAACTAGTAAAACAACTCAGAAGAATTTGACTAGGAGTCAAAGGTCAAACGATAAGGGTAAGGCTGTGGTCACAAATGAAAACTTGGAATTAAGAGGTGACTTGAATGATATATTACAAGCTGTTGACATTGAAGAGTCTCCCCTGGTTCAAAGAAATTTCATCAAACTGGATATAGGTGGAAAATAAAAGAAATTGAAAACATCCAAAAAATTAGATTTTGAGGATGAAGTGTCAGAGTTTGTCTTTAAGCCTAGAAAACCCTTGACTAGGCAGTCTAATAAATTGCAGTAGCCAGACATGGAGATAGAACAAAAAAGAGGTGAGGAATCAAATTTTTTTGAAGAACCCACAAATATATCATCTCCAATGCTTGAAGAAGACATAAACATAGTTTTTAATAATCATAGAGAAAAGAGTATTTTTGAGGAGGCTAAAAAAAAACTCAGACTTGTAAACATTGAAATTGATAAATTGAAGAAGAAAGTGAGAATGCATGCTATAGAAAGGTCAAAATTTGAGAAGTTGAAAGGTCTGTGGGAGCTAGAAAAGGTTTCAAACATTGACTCAATCAATAGTGAGGATCAACTCTACATATGGACCATCCCTACAATCAAGGAAGAAAAGTTCATAAGGATGGTTAATACCAAACTAAGAGCTAATAATAGAAGGCTTAAAAGGCAGGTTGAAGATCATGAAATATAGCTAGCAAAGCCTGAAGATCAACCACAACAAAAATGAGTGTAAACAGTAAGTGACATCTCCTAACACATTTTTGGGGTTATGTGGAAAGATTTCATTTTTGAAAGCAGCTCAGAGTTGATTTTTCTTGATTATGAGAGCTTATATATAACTGGAAGGATGGCAGTAAATGTTTGAAACTTAAAATTTTGGGAAAAGATGTGAAAAGATAGACACAACAGTTTCGTAGCGTGCTACGAAACTGCTGTAGGATGCAGTATTGAACAGTTTTGCAAGATTTCAAAGGGAGAAAAGGCTTGATTTTTAAAACTTGATGCTGCTGAAGAATGTATAAATATCACAATTGAAGATCCAATGGAAAAACACAGAAAAATGAAGGTTCCAAGTGAAGTTTTCAAAGGTAAAGTTCCGCACTACGAAAACAATAGACAATTTCATAGCGCAACAATGTTAACAGTTTTGGCACTCCTTCAAAAGTTTGGCTTGGGCACAGCTGGAAGGGCGAAGTCACATGAGTTTAATAAGACATTTCCACATGTTTTTGAACACAATTTGGTTAGGAGATGGTTTGAAGAAACATAAATGAAACACTATAGCTATTTTGCAGGGAGCATGTACCTATCTTTCAAGGCAGATAAGAAGCAAATAAATACAATCTAACAGCAAGGAGATGGAGATCATCAAGGTTGAATTTTAGGAGGAGCAGCTATCAGATAGAAGATTTAATGTTTAGATAAGGTTGTTAAGTTATAATAAATAATTTTAATCCTATTTGTATTAGGACTCTAGAACAGACAACTTAACTGTCAGATGTAATTAAAATTTTGTTTTAGCAGTTGATAGGGGTCAAGCTAGCAAATTAGAATTTTTCTCAAGTGTTTGGAGAGAATCCAAGAAATGTAATGATGAATCTATAAGAGACAAGAAGTCAAATTGCATAGGGTTGGCAATTTTAATTAACAGGCATACTGTTTTTTTGTAGCAGAAACTGTGTTTTTATATTAATACAAAGATATTGGTTTCATCACTTAGGGTTCAGGAAGGGTTATTGATGTTTGATATTCTCTTGGTTTTCATTTTTCAATTACTTGCAGTGGCATGAATGTATGTTACTTATAATTCACTGAAAGGGCTCTAAATTCCTTCATATGTTCATGAACTGTGTTTATTTTCTATCCTACTATTTTGTTGATGCATCTAAACCCTGAAATGCCCTAACTTCCGTATGAAGCTGATACTCATGTTTTGTGAAAACACACTTGAATCCATAAGCCCAATAGATGTTTTTTTATTAGCAGTACAACCAATTATCCATTTTTATCCATTTTACTCATAGATTTAGCCATCTAATCCTTATTTGAAAATCATAAACCTATTGAGAGAGCCCTCTCAGGTTGAGGAGGCTAGGCCTCAACTAAAAGTTTGGTTTGAAATAGTTACTCAGAGTCTTCTTGATCAGTAGCCTATCAGGGTCTGATTTTGAGATAACATTTTGGTGCATCTACCAAGAGCCTAAAGATTAATCATTCCCAAAATAAAGAAAGCTGAACTTCTGAAGGTAGCAGGAGCTCAGAAGGTTTTTCGAGGCTGCAGTCTACCTTTGTGACTCCATACGTTTTCAAATTTTAAAGGTGGCTTTGAGAAGGAGATATACACGGAGAAATCCTGATCCAAATCCACCTATCATTGTGGAAAATCCAAACACTATTTCAAGAGGCAGTCACGGAATTTTAGAAATGTCAGGTGCTCCATCTCATTTGAAATCTTTCTCCTCTGAAATATTAAGAAGTCCTGAAGACAAAAGAGTTGATGATAAAATTCATGAAGTGTTGTTTAGGTCAGAAAGTGAAAAGGAATTCATAGATATTATTTTAGACTTGCAAAGGAGGGGAATTAACACTTCAGCCTTGTAACCCAAAAGGACAAAGAATAATTTTGGGAAGTTGTTACTTCTTAGCTGTTGTTAGAAAAAGAGTCACTGGATAGACTTAAAGAAACTGATCCTTTTGAAGTCCTACTAAAATCCAAAGCTGGTTTGCCCCTTTCAAATTGGAGCTCAATTGATAGTGGCTTGCAGAAACCAAGTAGTCCTCCTCATACAAGTTCTTCATATTTTATTTCTGTCATTCCTAAAACTACTTTTCATTTCTCAAGCATGGCTGCTCCTGCTAGGTATGCACCACTCGTACTCCCTGCTATTTTGCATGACCTTCAAATTAAATATGCTGCTAGGATTCCTACTTGGGGTATTGATGAGGAAATTTCAGCAGAGGAATTTGTAGACAGATTTAATTATTTTATAGACAACGAAGAAGTTGATGATGAGGATGTGAATTTAAGGTTATTTGCACAGATTTTTATCGGTGAAGTTAGAAAATGGTTTAAAGCCCTTGCACGAGGAAGAATTAGAAACTGGGATGAATTTGAAGATAAATTCTTAAAGAAATGGGGAAACAGAACCAATCCAGTTCAAGCACTTACTGAATATAACAACCTTAGAAGGGCAGTGGATGAGTCTGTCCAAAACTTTTCAAAGAGATTTAATAAAATTTTTGATTCAATTCTAGCTCATTTGAAACCTCCGGAAGCTTTAGCACAAATGAGATATGCTGAAGCATTTGATTATGAATTTTCTATCTTGTTGAGAGAAAGAGAATCACCTTCAGTTGCTGAAATGAAAAGTGATGCAGTTAAGGTTGAGGTAAACATGATAGCTGCTAAAAAGTCAAAAATGGGAAAAAATAAATTTAAAGAAGAAGAGAAACCATCCACTTCAACTTCTGAAGACAAATTTGATTCAATGATGTAAACTATGGAGAAGTTGATGGATAGGTTAGCTCTTGGAAACAATTCAGCTCCTCCTGTGCAACATGAAACTCAGTTTAGAAATCCTCAATTCATGAGACCTATGAACCAGCAAAGGCCAAGAGAAAATAGAAATCAACAACCCGATCCTCCAGTGAGACCTCATTTTCAGCATAATTTAGTGGATGAAGAAGATGAGCCCGAAATTCCCGAAGAATCCATCCATTGTATTAATGAAGAAATGTCAGGAATTTTCTTGACTAAGGAAGAACATGATGAATCAGATTTGACTGACCAAGAGGGAGAACCATCATATAATTTTAAGGGATATCAGCATGCCATTTTTGAGATGCAAAAGCAATATAATCTCAGAAATAGAAATGTTCCTATCATTCCAAGAAAAATACAGCCCAAGAAAGATGCTATGAAGGTTTTTGAAGCTATACATGATAGTTCAAAGGTGGCTAAAGGTAAAAAGGATACTCCACTTGGTAAGAAAGACACTCAACTTCCTCCTCCTATCAAAGAAGCTAAAAAATATGTTTCTGTTTTCAACCTTGAGAATGAAATTTCAAAGATTAAAATATTAGTCCCATTTAGCGAGATTCTCAAGGTAAATTAATATAGAAGCAAGATTTTTAAATTGTTAAATTCACAACCAGGAGCTGTTGATTTTTTGAATGTTCAAGAAGATAATCCTACTATATATTTGGGTCCAAGGATAGAAGATGAACAAAATGAAGAGTTTCCTCTTTTTTATGTAAGCATTAGTATTCATGATATGACTTTGCATAATGCTATGCTAGATTCTGGGGCTTCACATAACCTTATGCCCAAAGTAATCATGGAAAGGATGGGATTACAAATCACAAGACCATATAAGGATTTGTTTTATTTTGATTCAAATAGAGTTCAATGTATTTGTAAAATCGAGGATGTTGTTTTTGGTCTAACGCAAATCCTAGCGAAGAAAATTGTTATGGACATTGTTGTGGCTGATGTTCCTCCAAAGTTTGGTATGCTATTGTCAAGATCATGGGCAACAAAAATCAAAGGCACAATGCAGATGGATCTTACCTACGCTACTATTCCAGTTTTTGGTGAACAAAGGAGATTTTATCGGGGGACTAGAATGGCTTACATGTTAAGTAGAAAAGATAAGCCTCAAAATTTTACTATTTATGCCTTTGATACTGAGCTGGGATCTGCCATTCTTTTTAATGAGTCAGTTGATAGTGTTGATGAAGAAAGAAGAGCAGAAAATCAACAAATAGAAAATCAGGAAGTAAATGAAAAGCAGATGGAAGAATGGTGGTCATTGTACTTTGATGGATTAGTAGGAAAATAGGGGGCATGAGCAGGGATTTGGATTACAAGTCCAACTGATGAGAGTAAGTTTTACTCTTACAAACTAAATTTTTATTGCACAAACAACATGGCTGAATATGAGTCTTTGATTTTGGGTCTAGATCTTCTTAAAAAAATGAAGGCTTGAAATATCTCTATTTTTGGAGATTTTGAATTGGTTATTAGACATGTTGAAGGTGTTTATCAAACAAAGGATGTAAGGATGAGAGCTTACAGAAATTTAGTCTTAGACATGTTGGATAATTTTCAGTCTTATTCCTTCATAGTGAAAACTAGAGATCAAAACTCTATTGTTGATTCTCTTGTTGTCTCTTCAAGTATTTTCATCATTCCTATGCATTCAAATGAAAAACATGAGATTGAAGTTTGTCATATACCAACCATACCAGACAATATCACAAACTAGAAAGTTTTTGAAAATGATCAACAGGTAAAGAATTTTATTGAGTTGAAAGAAGAGTTTGAAAGTACTCATATAGATCAGCAAAATATGTTTGTTGAGTCTAAAGGAAATCTGAAATTTTGCAATTGAAGAATAATGCAATACCAAAGGGTCCTATTCCTCTTGAGAAGCTTTTTGATCAAAATGATGTTTTTAAAGCGCCAAAATGACAAGTTGATGAAGAGGAAGTAGAGAGTTGTAATCTTGGTACATTAGCTTTGCCTAAAATGATACAAATTTCAAAGTTTCTTTTAGCTGATGTGAAATTCAAATATATTGAGATGATGTGAAGGTTTATGGATGTTTTTTCTTGGAGTTATGCTGATTTAAAGCAATATGACCCTTCTATTATTCAGCATACTATTCCTATTAAAGACAATGAGAAACCATTCAAATAGAAGTTGAGGAGAATTAACCCCCTTCTCATGCCATTGATTGAAAGGGAGATCAAGAAACTCCTTGATGCAAAAATCATTGTCCCAATCAGATTCTCCAATTGGCTTGCAAATTTGGTACCGGTTAGAAAGAAGAATGGAGAAATTATGATTTGTATTGACTTCAGAAATTTGAACAAAGCATCATTAAAGGAAAACTATCCTCTTCCCAAGATGGATACAATTCTGCAAAATATTGTTGGTTCTCAAAGAATGTCAATGCTTAATGGTTTTTTAGGTTATAACTAGATTCTTGTACATCCAGATGATCAGGAGAAAACAACTTTGACAACACCATGGGATACATTCATGTACACCAAGATGCCTTTTGGTCTCATGAATGTAGGAGCTACTTTCCAAAGAGAAATGGACATTGTTTTTTCTTTCTGAGGAAAAGGATAGATCAGTGGTTGTTTATCTTGATGATATAATAGTATTTTCAAAGAAAGAAGAATATCATTTGAAACACTTAGAATTTTTTTTGCTGAAATGCAGAAGGTTTGGTATTTCAAATAATCCTACTAAAAGCATTTTTGCTTTAACTTTAGGCAAATTACTTGGACACATCATTTATGAATATGGAATTAGGATTGATCCTAATAGAGTTAATGTAATTCAAAAGGTAGATTTTCCAAGAAGTAGGAAGGAGATTCAATCATTTCTTGGAAAAGTGAATTTTATTAGACGTTTCATTCCTAACTTTGCTGAGATTATCAAAGATATTACAAGGATTTTAAAGAAAGGATTTGATATCAAATGGATAGCTGAAGCTAGAAGATATTTTGAGAAAATCAAGCAGGCACTCACACAAGCACCGGTGCTCATCAGTCCAGATTTTTCCAAAGAATTTTTGGTTTTTAAATTTGCTTCTGAAAACATAATTGCTGGAGTTTTTCTACAAAAAGGAAAGCAAGGTACTGAGCAGCCTATTTCATTCTTAGTAAAACATTAGCTAATGCTGAGTTGAAGTATAATATTCTAGAAAAACAAGCCTATTCTTTGGTGAAAGCTATAAAAGATTTCAGAATTTATATTCTGCATTCTCATGTCGTGGCATATGTTCAGAGTGTTGTGGTTAAAGACATTATAACTCAGGAAAATCCCAATGGTAAGAGGGGAAAATGGATCACCAAACTACTAGAATATGATATAGACATCAAACCAACCAGGTTGGTCAAAGGATAAGGCTTGGCGAAATTAATGACTCAGTCAACTATGGACTGTCTTGATATAAATCTGAATGCAGAAATATCAGAAATTTCTAATGATGAAGAGGAAATGGTTGAAATTGAAGAGAAATATATCATTTCTGAGTGGTATGAAGATGTGGTTTTTGTTTTACAACATCACAAAGCTCCTGCTGATTTAACAAAGTCCAAAGCAAGGTTTGTTAAGTTGAAATCTTTAAGATATTTTGTATATGACAGAAATCTGTTTTGGAAAGATACAAGAGGAATTTTGCTGAATTGTTTAACTGAAGAGGAGGCTGATAAATTCATTGAAGAATTTCATAAAGGAGATTGCGGAGGACACCATTATTGGAAGGCTACAACAAGTAATATTCTCCGAGCAGGATATTTTTGGCCAAAAATGTTTAAAGACATTTATAAAAGAGTTGTTGCATGTCATGAATGCCAAATTTTTGAAGGAAGAAGAAAGCTTGTACCTCTACATTTGGTTTCTATATATGTGGAAGCTCCTTTTCAGCAGTGGGGGTTAGAATTTATTGGAGAGATACATCCATCATCATCGGGACAGCATCGCTGGATTCTCACAGCAACAGATTACTTCACCAAATGGATAGAGGCGATACCAACAAGGCAAGCTAATGATTCTGTTATTATTTCTTTTCTAGAGAATAATATATTGTCTAGATTTGGTTGTCCCATGAAGGTTATAACAGATAATGCTCAAGCATTTAAGTCTAAGAAAATGATAAATTTCTTCCATCAATACCACATAACTCTTGGACATTCTACTGCATATTATCCGCAAGGGAATGGTCTTGCTGAATCATCAAATAAGAGCATTGTAAGAATTATCAAAAAGATATTGCATGAGAACAAGAAAGCTTGGCACTTAAAGCTGAAGTACGCCTTATGGGATGATAGGATTTGTACAAAGAGATCAATTGGAACTTCACCATATGAATTAGTCTATGGGGCTGAAGCTATTTTCCCAACATCACTTGGGGTGACGGTTATGAAGTTAATTCAAGGACTTGAAGAAGAACCAAATGCCATCCAAAGGAGGATAAACTAGCTAATAGCCTTGCAAGAAAAGAGAAATTAAGTCTATGACAGTCATCAGCATGTTCAAAACAAAATTAAGAATACATTTGATAGGAAGATCAAAGAGGATAGTTTTTCAGATTCATGAAAAAGTGCTAAAATGGTAGGCCAAAATTGAGGAAAAGGGAAAGCATGATAAGTTTTAGAATTTATGGAAGGGTCCTTTTTAGATTGCTGGTTTTCATGGGAACAACACTTACATATTATAGGAAATTGATGGAGGATCATATGTTGGAGGGCCTGTTAATGGCAGGTTCCTAAAGCATTATGTTTGTTGAAGTATTATAAATCACTCACGAAATTGTATATATTCATCTTCGTCAGTTTTTTCTAATAAATGACAAGCTGAAACAGAAATCTTAAGCCTGAGGTGAAGGCCCAACAGTTTGAAGAAGATGCTTGTCAGCAAAATTTCTGTTTTTATCAAAAAATGGATAGCACTGGAGCTGCGAGTTCTTAGTGTACCACAAGGGCACACTATCCCAAGTGGAGCCATTGTTATCACTATTAAAATTTTCTAAACTTGGTCAGTTTATAATTGCTCCTAAGTCATGGTATTAGATAGGGTTTGAGTCATTTTTATGTTTTATAGGGTCTAAGCCATAGGTTACAAGTCTCATTTCATCATCAAATAAAGTTCATAAACCCTGATTTACTCTTTAGAAGTCTCATACCACGTTTTGAAAACCATATTTTAAGTTTTTTTTTTTTTTAATTTATTTATTTATTTATTTATTTGAATAAGCCACAAAACCATGTTTTTGTAGCGCGTTCAGTGTAAAAAAATGCTTCTGTGCTACAAAAACAGTGGCCTTTTCGTAGCGCAAAATCCCAAAATCACATTACCAGTGCTACGAAATTGGGGATTTGAAATTTTTCGGTTTAGCTGTCACATCCATCAATTTTGGTTAAATTTTCATGATTAGGTGTCAGTCCACGAATCCTCCCTCACACATGCAACCATCCAAGGAAATTATGAAATCATTATGAGATTTTTTAGGGGTCATTTGTCATTGGTCCTTTTCAAAATTGAAAAAGGGTTGGTTATCATCGATTTTGTCTCATGCAAAGAAAACACTACATGCATATCTATTTTTTGAAAGAGAAGTTCATGATACGAAACCAGAGCTTTCCTTAAGTTTTCAAGCGAGGAAGAATTTCAATCAAGCGAGGCAGAATTCCAATCAAGTGAGGCTAAACATATTTGATGTTATGTTTGTAGTTTCGATACTTGCTAATCAAGTGAGTTTGAAAATAATTGCTGGCTGAAGCAAGATTTGTAATTAAGCGAGGCTGAACTAAATTTTCAAGCGAGCCAGTTCATCCAACAAGGAGGTATATTACAGGTTTGCTGAAGACATAGGGTTTTCAGGAAGAAGATGACAGAAGAAAAGAGAAATCACAGGTCTGGTCACTATTTGAGAACAGAACCTGAAGGTTTAGAAGCTCTCACAAGAGATAAATATGTTGAAGAAGCCTTCAAGAAGGTAAGGTGTTGGAGGTTCTACGAAAAGCTTCAAGGAGGGCATAATCAGGTTACCAAAGAGTTTGTTATTAAATTCACAGCGTCAAACACAAAGGTTGGTTTTCTCAATTTACCAATTTCTCTTGAACTTATATCAGCAGTCATAGAAATTCCAAGGGGGGAAGATAGATGGTTCAATAATTTTAGGTTTGAAATGAAACCCTGCAAAATATTTTTGAAACCAGAGTTTATGGATACTGATTTGAAAAAATTTGTGTCAATAAGTTATGTCAAGGATGCATTTGCCAAACTGCTCTATAACATCCAAAGGTACTTCACCTGTGAAGGGAGATAACATAAGGTGTACACTTACCACTTTAAACGCTTATTGCATTTCATAGGAATATTCTCTCTAGACTTACCTCTCTTTCTATTTCGAAGTCTAGCCAAGATGGCAGACAAAGTACATATTAAAACTCAGGAATGTGAAACCTCATTATTTCATCATGGTCTAGTCAAGTTGATAGTTTTGCATGAGCTTCAGAAAGTGAATAGAGAATGGTCTGCATTTCTCTTTCTGAGTGGAATAGGGGTTGAAGGAACAAGTGATAGCCCTCAAGTAAAAGAAAAATCTCCATCAAAGACTACTAAACCCACAGAAACAAAATCAAGGAGGTTTGTCAAGCTTAAGCCTAGGAAACAGGTTAAGGAACCAATGATAAACACATCACTGAATATCCAAAGGACTCATCAATTTACACAGAAGAAGAGAACTCATCTCAAAGAGACAATTTAGGAACAGTAAACTAGTAAAAAAACTCAGAAGAAGTTGACTAGGAGGCAAAGGTCAAACGAGAAGGGTAAGGCTGTGGTCACAAATGAAAACTTGGAATTAAGAGGTGACTTGAATGATATATTACAAGCTATTGACATTGAAGAGTCTCCCCTGGTTCAAATAGATTTCATCAAATTGGATACAGGTGGCAAATCAAAGAAATTGAAAACATCCAAAAAATTAGATATTGAGGATGAAGTGTAAGAGTTTCTCTTTAAGCATAGAAAACCCTTGACTAGGCAGTCTAAGAAATTACAGTAGCCAGACATGGAGATAGACCAAACAGGAGGTGGGGATGCAAATGTTTTTGAAGAACCCATAGATATATCATCTCCAATTCTTGAAGAAGACAGAAATAGAGTTTCTAATACTCAGAGAGAAAAGAGTATTTATGAGGAGGTTAAAGACGAACTTAGACTTGAAAACATTGAAATTGATAAATTGAAGAAGAAAGTGAGAATGCATGCTATAGAAAGGTAAAAATTTGAGAGGTTGTGTTAGTCATCAGTATTTTTCACTTTTTGGTGATTATTAGTTGTTACAGCTAAGTTTTCTAGCAGCTGATCTCAAAATTTGTCAAATTTTCCAACTGGAAAACACCCATAAACATTTTTTCCCTCCTACCTTTTCAATCAGCCCATGACGAGATAAAACCTCATTTTCAAGCCCTATCTAGCCTCAGCCATACAAACTTGTCCATCATCCCCAAAGAAAACACTCCAAATCTGTCCAAGAAGTCTCCCCTAAGCTAGGTAGTGGTGCTTTAGGGATTTCTCCCTTGGCAAACTATCCTAAAGCCAAAGAACCTCTATCTATTATCAGCTAGTCCTAACAGACCTTCCTATTCTGAAAATAAAGTTTGGTTATGTTAGACTACTATACCAATAGGTGTCATATATCATGATTGACTTGATAAGCTATGTAATATATTCATACCTTTTCTTGTTGCAAAGGTTTTCCATATTGTCAAAAAATCAAAAAATTTAAAAAATCTAAAGAGGGTATACCCTAAAAGAAAAATTAAAGGGTGAAAAGAATAAAATGGCCAAAAAGGTGAAAGAAAATGAACCCCACCAAGAAGAAAGGCCAAGGAAAGTGTGTAAGCCTAAATGCCACTACTTTTTTTCTCTTATGTAATAAACAAAATTGTGTGCAACTTGTATTTTATGCCACAATTTATGAACAGTTAAACAATTTAAGCTTGGCTAGTTCAGCTTTCAATTTTATGTTTTAGAGATAGAGAATAAAATCTGAAAAAACTGTTTAATCTTGGAAGATAAGTAGATAGGTAGAGTAAATAAAAGGAGCTCAATAGTTTAATCTGAGCCCTTGGATGTAATAAGGATATAATTAGATATATTTCCAAATGTAAAAGAAAAAGTGTGATGAGGGTTTGCGAGTCTAAGTGCACCCTAATAAAGAAGAAAAAATGGTAGGGTAAAGTAGGTAGGGTAGGTAGATGTTGTTGCAGAATTACATGTGATGGATAATGACTCTAGATGTGTTAAATATTTACTTTCATCACAAGTGCAAAGGCAGACACTACACTGGAAGAATTTCAAGCAAAGAAAAGTCAGATTATTAACTTCCCTTCTCATTTTTCCCTAAAAATTTCACTAATTTCCCCCAAGTACTAAGGAATTTGAAAATTGGAGGGGCTCAAGGCATTTCCTTGAATTTTGGAGGGACCGGACCCTCGGCCCAATAATTGGAAAAGCCTAAGTACTTAAAATCATTCATCAAGACATTTATTCACCTCTAAAAAATCTTTCCCTAAGTAAAATCCTATTTTACTTAGGAAAATTATGCAATATTTCATAAAAAACCCTTCTCATTCAAGCATAAGTTAAATACATTAATCTAATGTTTTATACTTAGCACTTTTTATTCATTTCCATATTGATTTCTAATTTATTATTTAAATCCTTGCAAATTTCCCTTTTTCCCGTATTATTTTAAAATTCTCAATTAATATAATATCCTGCCCCGTTGGTTGAAAAATAACCATATAAATTTAATTAATTGGCTGAATTTCCAATTAATAAATAAAATAGATACTCTGCCATATAAAGGGATTAATTAACCCTCATGGTTAATTAATAACCTAATCCACCAATCAAAATGTCCCCGATGCGATTATTTCATAATAAATTACATTGGGCCCGCCATATTAATTCCCCGTCATCTTCCTTTCCCGAGGACCGTCCTATCGACTAATCTCAGATCTACGGTTATTATGAATATCGCTGCGCATCCGCATCTGAATGATAACGCGCGATGGCAAAGCGTTTTTCTGAATAGTGCTGTGCCACGCATCGTACATCGTATGGAATCGCTCGCCCTCTGCTGAAAACCACTCTTCCCCAAAAGATGTTCAATGGAAACTACTTACCGCCTGCCTCCCGTGATGAAGCCCCCGTACTTGCTGATGTCATCCATTAAAAAAATAAAAAACCCGCCAACCTTTGACTTTGTAAATAAAAAAAAGAACCCACGTCGTTTTCACTATATCATGCAGTGACCAGTGTCCCATGCAAACAAATTTCAAAATCAACTGTCGAAATTTGCCAACCGCTACTTTGCTGAAGAAAATTGCAGTCGAGCATCCAAAATTCACCCGCCATTGCCAGCACCTATTTTCATCACTATTGATTTCTTGGAAAACAGGTATTTATCTAAATTCCCGCTGAACTCTGTAAAAATCCTGGTTTTGTTTTAAATTCCACACAAAAAACTGAAACAGGGTTCTAGATTGGTCTTTTGTTCATTCCTCAATTCCCAAAATTACATTTTGCATTCCTAAACCTGTGATTGTGCCCATTTTTTATTAAAACCCTAATTCATTTCTAAATCCACAAGAACCAGAAATGGAAATTCTCGTGGCTCTGAATGTTGCACCCCTAAATGCCCCTCACAGAGATTTAGATTATCTGCCTTTAGCAGACAGAGATTTCCAAATTAAATACCTTATTGTCAGTGAAAATCCTCTTCGAATTTTTTGCTATTGCAGAGATAATTACTTGAAAGGTTCTGACATTTTTGGATTATGGGAATCTAATCTTCCCATGTATCTTCTCCCCTCAGTCCACATTTTTCCTAAAATAATCCATTACTGCCATGCAAATTATGATCCCAATCAATGAGAAATCTTGTCCCCAAATCAAAACGTCCTTTTCCCAATAACTGCTCAGTCTATCAACGAAATGTTACAGTTTCAACTTGGTCAAGCCCTGACTCCCCTTTCCATGGGGAACTACTTGAGAAATCTGCCAATTTATCCCATGAAGAGTTAAATCGCCTCTGCCAAACCTTCATGTTGCCAGAACATCAGCCCAAAAGCCCTCCCCCTTATGGTTATACCTTTTCCACTGATGTGGGTAGGCTTATTTTGAATATGATATCCTCTATAATGGGTTTCAATACTAGTGAATATGTTGACCAATTAACCTTAGTATTGTTGTAAATTTTTACCCCTGGACAACCCCCTGCTATCAAGTATGATTTTGCTTCCTACATTGCAGATAAAATCCATAATCAGTTCATGATATTAGAGAATGAAAGAGTGTTCAAATATTCTTCTATTATATATCATCTCATGCTTTACTTTCAATCAGAGAGTTTCCCTTTCTATGTCAAAAAATTGGATGCCAAAGGAAATCCTAGGTCTGTAATCTTTTGGTCTGCCATCACTCATAATTCCTCTGATTCTCCTTATTCATACAATCAGTTTATTGACCTATTTGTACACCCTACAACCACCTTTTTGACAGGAGTCTCTCCTCCTAGGGTCAATAGTGACATCAAGAAAATTCTCCAACTCTCAAAGAAATACAAAATAGGTGATTGGTACCTATACCAAAATCACATAGAAATCAGAATATATGGGTGTGAGTTATGCCCTTTCAAGTTGCCAAAATATGTCCCAATGAGACTTTTTGCATTAGAGTATTTAAGATAGATGATTAATTCTGACATAGTTCATTTCTCCAATGCAAAGAAAAAGGCTCAACTCAGGATTAAAAGTCAATTAGGCCCCTTTGTCTGTAACTCTAGGGATGCTGGAAAGGAAGCTGAAAGAATCTTAGAAGACTATCTCAAATTACAAAAAAGTTTCTATTAGGTACCTTATGACCCAAAGAGCTTTATTTGTGATAGAAGGATGAAAAAAAAATTATCACCATACATTCATTAAAGAATCCCAGAAATTGAACAATATGCCAATATGGATGAATGGATGGAAGGGACATTGATAGAACAAGATAGTGAGCAGGTCAATGTTGACAATGTTATGAAATACCTTGAAAAAATGCTTGAACTAGACTCTTTTGGACAGGTGCAATGACTAGGTATTGGTTCTTCTTCTGCTGGGACATCTCAACAAAATTTACAGGAAATCAGTGCATTAGCTACAGTAGCATCTAAAGGAAAGGAAACAGAGGCTGATATACAAGTTATAGAGAAATTTACAATGACAGAACAACCTGAAACTTCTAAAGAACAGGGTCAAGTACAAATTTCTCCTACTCAGACCAATGTGGTAGAAATGTCAATTTTACAAACTCCTCTCAATATAGAAAAGAGTAAAAAGAGAGATGTTGAAGAAGCTACCCCTATCAGTGGGTCTTCAGAATAGCCTCATGTTAAAAGACAAAAATTTAATCCTCTTCCAGAAGTGGAATCTATTAATGAAATCCCTGATAGTCAGATGCAAGAAGAATTGGGTAGTCAACAAACATGTACAATCAGTGGGACATCCACTACTTTATAGAGAAAAGAGCTGCAAAGGCAGCAAAGTGCAGAAGTATCATCTTTCAAACCACCAGTGAAAGATGCCTGGGATATTAAAAGAACATTCATAACTATAAAGGCCAGAAATGATGCACTCAAACTTCAAGTTTACAATCAATATTTAAAGATGGCTCCTAAGAATCAACAAAGATTGATGTTAGCCTATGCCATTCAACATGGTAAAATGATAATGAGTCACTTCAAACCCAAAGTGCAGCAACCTCAAACAACTGCAGATTATATCAGAACTAATTTTGAAGTCATAGCAAATGATATTCATCCTTTGGATCAAATTGAGCTGCATAAACAGACAGGTGAAATGATTTATTCTACTCTGACAGATAAATCAATGATGACCCAGAAATTGCAGGATTCTTTGGAGAATACTAATGCTCAATTAAATCTTGAAAAAGCCTCTTCTCAGGCTAAGGACAACAGGATAAAAAATTTGGAGGAAATAATTATTGGATTGGGTCATAATCCCAAGGATGTCAAGGGTATAGAAGCTTTGATCAAGAAAAAATATGATGATATTGCAGCCTTGAGAAAAAAACTGAAGTTACCAGCCTCAAGACATCCATAGACTGCAGAAATCATAAAGAAAATTTTTGAGGAAGAATTGATGGATTTTCTCTTGAAACTGAATGAGAAACTTAATGAAACTGAAAAAGAGCTTGAAAAGGCATTGAAATATAAGCAGACTAATACTCCAGCATCTACAACTGAAGTGATTACAGGTACTACAACAACAGGTCAGCCAACATAATTATCACAGGGTAATATTTCCAATTTAAGTACTGAAGAGTTAATAAAGTCAATGGAGGAATTGAAACTCCAAGTGACAGAACTTCAGAGAACAAAGGTACAATTCACCACTTTAGAACAAAAATATGATCTCTTGAAGATAAATGTTGCAGATAAAACAAGAGAGGTCAACAGATTAGAAAAGTTGGTCAACAAATTAGAGAAGGATCTCACATTGGAGAAGCCTTTAAAGGAAATAAATTAAATTCTTTGGGACAACATCATGCAGTCAATAAAAGATGTCTGGCCCTCATTTCAAATAATGTATGAACAGAATGATTTAGTCAAATTGGCTCTGGGAGAAATCCTAAAAGCAAGAGAAGAATTGGGAAACATGCCTGAAGAAGCCAATGAACTTATCCGCTTTTTAAATACTCAAAACAAGCATCAAATTGAAGAACTTGGCATTCAAGACAGGACATGAACAATTTTGGAAATAAAAAGAGTTTTTACCAAAAGAACTCTGATGCAGAATCTAGAAAGAAGGTGCTCTGATATGAAAGAAGAAATCAATGCCTTTATAAAAAGATTCGATATTTTGTTGAATAAAGGATTGCCTAGTCCTTTAGTTTTAGAGGATAAATTGATGGACTTGAAAGTTATGTTGAGAAATTGTACAAGCATGCTGACAATCAGGCGAGTTCCTCAACTAGTTCATCAACAGCAGCATTGCCTACAAGAAAAAATCTTCATGATAGATTGGAAAATTTGTTTTATCTCGAGCATGAGATAAGGCATTTGTTCCCAATTCAACCTAATTTCTTCAGATATACAAAGACTTATGAAACTCTCAGAAAGCTACAAAGAACCAGAATACTGGAAGATAAATGGTGGGAAGAAATGTTAGAACTTTTGTAAAATTTATCCTTACATGAATTTTTGATTATGTACTACAGTAAGTCATGATAAAGAAGGATAAAAGGATAAACAGAGGTTAAAGAGTATCAGTGCAGTTAAAGAGTATCAGTAAAACGGAGCAGCCAGCACAGAATTACTAAAGAGGATAGCAACGAGCCAAATGTTAGGGCCTGCATCCAGTACATTCTCGAAAGAAGGAAACAACACAACATCAGTTATCATTTTTCTTATCTACGAGACCATTTGTCTCTAGTTTGTTGTAACATACTTATGAGTCATCCTAGATTACATCTCAATCTGTTATGAGATATTTTTTATAATTTTTTGTATAAATACTCCCTCAATCGTAGTATTGGGTGTGGATTCTTAGACTTTACTGTAACATTGACTATTTTTGAATAATATGTTGTTGGAGAAATTTTGTGTGGCCAGCTGGACAAGGAATTGATGCAAAATACTTTTTACAGGATTCTTGCATCAGACTAAGGATCAATAAGTCATCTATCTCTTATGTTTTGAAGTTTTATACTTTTTTATTATATCATCTGTGTTTCATATCTGAATAATTAATGAAAAGGAATAAATCAGAAAGTGCTTAAGTGCAATCTGCTTTTAATCGTTGTTATTCTAAATGTTTTCTTCTGAACGGGTTTAAACAGTGAATTCTTAATTGCTCCTGTTTTGCTAGTTTATGCATTTTGATTATTTAGTAAAGAATACTTAATTTCTCTTTATTAATAATCACTCAATTTCTCTCTTTCGAATGTTTTGAAAGATTCTTAATTTCCCATCATCCATTTTGATCCCATTCCATTCACTTTAGATCTATAATTGTTCCCTGTTTGATTACCTTGCCCTGTGAAACCATCTTTTTGTTAAGAAACTTGATCCAGCTAAGCTATCCTCTTTGACTCCATTAGCCCAATGGCCTAAACTACTCAATATTACCACAAGAAATTGAATTTCATCACCCAAACTAAATCAAAATCCTTGGACTTTATAACTAGCCTAATATCTTTCAAAACAAAGCTAAATTTTACAGAGAGAGCCCTCTCTGGGTACAAATTGGCTAGATTCTGTACCTAAAAGTTGGTTTGTGGTTACCTCGGACCCCTTTCCTCTTCCCAACAACTTCAAGGAAAATCTGAGTGATAACAGGTTACACCCTTAAGTCACGCCACTAACAAGCCTTGAAGTTTCAGTAATACATATGCCACAGGTCAAGCTGATATTAGGTAAATGTACAATGTTTCAATGTCTTTATCAAAAAGCAGAAGTATACTAGTTTTCTAGAAGACATTATTAAACTCAACATGAGAAGACAACTGCTTATCATGTGGTTATGAGCCTGGGATGCAAATGATAGACAAAGAGTTATCTCATTAAGCTCCTGCAATCACAATAAAAGGTTACTGAATTATAAATGACAAGAAATGCTTTGTAGATACTAGCCAAATTGCTTGTGATTTCTAAAGAGGTGCAAAGGTATTTGGAAAGAAGAATTACATGTCTCAGAGAAATTCCCATCTTGAATTATTGTCAGTTTGTCATCTTCATTTTCTCAAGCATGAATAGGCAGTAAAAGGAAAGATAGCACTGTTTAAAAGCTGATGAAATGGCATCATTGAGAAAACCTCCTCCATACATGAGTAGAGGGTTGAAGACTGAGAAAACCTCCTTCATTTTACAAGCAGAGGGTTGAAAGACTAAGAAAACCTACTTCATTTTACAAGCAGAGGGTTTGGCACTGTGATAAAGGCATCTTTCATCTAATAAGCAGAGGGCCAGGGAAAGAGTTTGATTTTAGGGTTTTCACTGACTGAAAGGAAAATTTTAAGAGCAGTGGAAGACAATTGAAGGCTTCTGAATAGAAAATGGTGTTAAAAGCAGAGGCAAAGAAGTGGTGCTTTAAAAAGGTGTTTACATGAGTTTCACTGTTATTGAAATACAATGTGAAGCAAATGGGGTGATTATCAATGAAGAAATATTGTAAAGCAAGTGGCCAAAGAAGTAAAATAGTCTTGGTCTCAAACTAACTTCTGCCATCAAATACAAAGAAAACCATTATCAGTATGTTCATCAACATTCTTCATTTGGTTGAGACAGAGGTTGAAAAGAACCCAGGCATTTGTCAAAAATAGGCCTCCTTCATAAACAAGTAGAAGGCTCACCATTGTTTGAGGATGAAAAGCAATTATTGCATGTGGCAAAGATTTAAAAAGGGACTGCTCTAAAAAAGGGTGAAATGAATGAAAATTCATTTTTCTTGCAGACTTCCTTCACAAAAGAACAAAGGGATAGTTTTCCAATTTTACATTTTAAACTTTAGTTCACCATCCCGTGCTATATCTCTGTAGAAGTTTAAGATTGGATTACTTTTTCAATCTAAGGCTAGTTATTTGCCTTGATGGTGGAGACTTTTTGTAGCAGAGTTTTTCACTTACAGTTTCAAGTGAGGATCTTCACCCACAGTCAAAAGAAAGGTTCAAAGAGCACCTAACAGTTAAATCAACTTCACAGTGGGCATGATCATCTTCAAAACACCAAGAGCAGAAACTGTCAAAATAAGTTTCAAAGTGGTGATTGATCTCCTTGCAAGAATGGAAAAGAATGCCTCACAAATCATTAGTATGTCTTTGAGCAGAGTTTTTTCTTTGAAAAGGTCAGAAATAGGCAGAAGTGATAGAGTTTCTTCTTCAATGAGAGACAGTGAAAGGGCAGCAGAAGGGGTTTGCAGTCCCTTAAAAAAAGGCCTTTTTACTTAAACAAGAACCATCACTATGTTGCCTTGTCAAAAGTCGACCTCAGCATCTTGTCAAAGGGTTAGTTCAAAAAGGAGTCTTTATAGGTTTTAAAAAATGATGAAATTACAAAACAATGCTTCATGTTTTGTTTTGCAACCAATACCTTTTTCAAAAAAGCTTCAAAACCCTCATAAAGCATTTCAAAGGGTAATTGGATTTTTTGACTTTAAGAGGATAGGAGACCGTTGCAAATTCATTTGCAAGTTTCAAAAGCATTCACAAACGTCGCTCCTAGCCATCCACTAAAGAGAGAAAAGAGATTTCAAGTGAAATTGTAGAGTTTTGAATGCTTTAAGCCTGCATGGTGCGCCTAGAAAAGTCAGTGGCACATTTAGCAGAGAAAATAGACGGGTCTTACACTACTGCGCGGCGTGCCTGTAGCGTCAGTCACCTTCGCCCGATCACTGACCCGACTCCTCACACAGCGCGACACTCTCCCATATAAATGTTCCGCGCCTCTTTTTCACCTTCAAAACCATCCCTGAAGCTGCCAAACGACCAATGAAAGCCCGTGAAAGTTTGCAAGGTATTCTTCATTTTCTCCTTGCTATTTTTTTGAAAATCTGAAGGGGGTGACACAATGATTTTCTCCAAGGGTGAAACAATGATAAGAAGGTTTGTGTGTTTTGATAAAAATCCAAGGTTGTTGTTGCTATGATTTCCCAAGATTAATATAGTGAAATAGGGTGTGTTTACATTGGTTTCAAAAGGCCTAAAACTGCCATCAAAACAGTGATAAACCATAACACTATTTGCAAGTCAAAAAAACAAAGTGGTTAGAGGTTTTTAAAATTGTTGAAGGTGTCCTAACTGTGATAGGACAAAACTAACCTCTGTCAGCAAAGTATAAGGTGAAAGCAGTGTTGTAAGGTGAAAACAATGTTATAAGGTGGAAGTAGTGTTTTTAAGAAAACACTGTATTCGTAAGGTGAAAACAGTAAGCCTATTTTGAAGATAATGGTCTTAGTCCAGATGCCTTATCACTTCAAAAGTGTCTCCTTTTGAATAAGTGAAACAGTGAAACTAGTGCTGCCTCCATTGTACCATAAAGAAGAGTGTGGTGAAAGATCTTTTAACTCAATTTGAAGGTGTTTGGCTTACCTTTTGTATAGAAACCAGTGAACAACAGAAGAAGCACTGTTTGGGGAAGGGTGTTTTTGTTTTTGTCTAAATACAAGGTTGTCTTGTTTCTACCAAAACACAAAATATTCTTGTGACCTTACCCAAGCACTGTAACAATTTGACTGTGTTATTTTTATTTGATAACTACTTATTGTTTGGCACAAAAGGGGACAAATCAGTGATTTGTAAGGAGCAGAAAGTTGGTGTTAAAGAACCATTTCACACAACATTTGGAGCAGTTTGCCTTGATAAAATAGTGACTAATAAGGAGGACATAGGTGTGTGCTTGAGAAAAACATTACAAAGGCCTTTTGAGATAGCTTGGTGTTGCAGAGAACATTCAAAACAAGATGCCTCCCAAGCAAGACAGTAGGAGTGGTCTGCACAAGAGATTTGAGCCTGTTTCCATTGAAGAAATGAATGCTCATCCATCAGTCCTTTTTAACTTCCATGAGGTTGGGTGTCTAGATTTTTGCCAAAGAGTACAAGAGGTGAAGAGTTATTCCCCTTTAACACACCTTTGTGCTTTGAGGTTTCGAGAGAAGCATTTTCAGCTGGCAGGCCTAGATTTCAAATTCTCTCCAAGGCCACTAAAATCCCTTATGTCGGGGAGAAGTGGTTTAAACAAAGCCAATTGGACTCAAAAGAATATAAGCCCTTTCTGAAGCCTGAGCATAGAGATTCATGTCCATCCATTTTCCCCTTCTCATATCTATTGACTAGTTACGCCCCCCTCATGAAGATCATCATGAAATAATTCACTTGCAAGGGAAGATTCTTTCGCGTCTATGCCTATCATATCTGATTGCTCATGCATTTCACGAGGGCCAAATTGCTAAATCTCCCTTTCTTCCTACATAGAAGTATTGAGAAAATGGCCTCCACTGTTCAGAAAAATCCTCCTTCTCAGCAGACAGCCTACCTATTCCATCACTCCCTCATCAAAGTCATCATTCTTCATCAGCTTGAGAAGAGGGAGGTATCTTGGGATAATTTCATCACACATCCGGATTTCTCCACTTTCCCTTCATTTCATACATCTCCTTCACCTTCTACTCACCATCCTTCACCTTCTTCTAGCAAACCTATTCCCAAGAAGCTCAAGTTTACCATAGAACAAGAAAAAGAGCATGATGAGGAAGAAGAGCATGAGTAAGAAGATGAAAGTGATGATGAGCAACAACATGATGAAATAGGGAAGCAAGGGGATGAAGAGGAAAGTGATGATGGGCAACATCATAGTGAGGCAGAACAGCAAGGGGAAGAAGGGCATGATGAAAAAGGACATGATTATGAGTAGCATCACAGTGATGCAGAACAACAGACTCCTAGGCATGATGAAAAAGGACATAATGATGAACAACAGCATGAGGGACAGGGGCAGCCACATCATGATGAATAGGGGTAGCCTCATAAAAAGGAACAATAGCCCCATGAAGAAGAAGGGCATGATAAAAAAGGATATGATGATGAACATGTGCAACACAGTGAGAGTGAGCAGCTTGAAGGTGATGAAGGGCAGCATGATGAACAACTGCAACATAGTGAGGATGACAGCCCTCAAAAATAAATTCATAAGGACATTCAAGGCATCCATTAAGAAATCCAAGACAGTGGAAAAAATGAGGAGCAAAGTGACAAGGGTAAAGAGCCAATGGAGCATGTGCTAGTTGCCTCTCCTAGGCAAGGGGCCATGCTCTCTTCTCTGAAAGTGGCCAAGCCCCGGACATCAAAGAAAAGGGTGCATATATTTGTAACTCCAAATGTGACTAGGGCCCTCCGAAGCAAGGGAACATTTCCCAAGAAGCCCATTGTCGAGCTGCCCAAGAGGAGGAAGACTAAAAGAGCCACCCAAAGCAAAGGAAAGGAAAAAGAAGAGAGTAACCATGAAAAGGAAAGGGAGTTCGACATCATTCAAATCCAAAGTGATGATAGTGACAATGAAGCCCAGATCCTAGAAAATCTCTTGATCAATAGAGAAAACCAAATTGATGCTTTGAGGACTGATCTTGATCGGGCTAGGAACTTCAATCCTTTTTTGCAAGTTCAAAACAAGCAGATGAGTGTCCATATGGCTTTATATGAGACATGGGCCATCAAATACAAAAAGGATGCCTCCAAAGCACAAGTGAGATTGGAAGAAATCATGGGTGAGTTCGATGAGAGCGAAGGCGAAGATCAGCCCAAGTGAAAGAGGCCACGAACCATGGGGCTCAAAAAGGCCCTTGAGAAACAAAAGGAAGAAGAAGATGCCCTTCTCCAATCTACCCCTCTCACTACATTGTTCGAATAGGAGATAGAGAAAAATGGGGAAGCATTTCTTGAGAGAGTTAATGATCACTTGGAGAAGAAATTGGAGAAGGAAAATAGGGACTTGGACCTTCAACGGAGGATGACCGGGCATTATAAAAAGCTCAATCAGTTTTCCCGGTGGAAATTGAAGGCCACTCAAGAAAAACTCAAGGAGGCTAAAGGGAAGCACCCAACACCAAAATTGAGGTAAGAAACCTCAAGGTTCAAAATTTTGGCCTCAGCTTCACAACATGTTTATGAAAACCCTTGAGGGTCATGCTCGCCAAATTTGCGCGAAATTTGACAAATTTTGGTTTTTTTGTCATTTTTGGGTTTTTGGCTAAAACTCATGGGCATCACCATTTCAGTTTGGGGCATCCTCCAAGGATGAAAATGGTATCATAGGAAGCCATAACTTTAGGGGCACATAGTCAGCGATTTTTAGATCAATTAAAGATCATTTTCTCCCCCAAAATGGCGAAAAACACTTGCTTTTTCTACACTCTGCCCCGTTTATCAGCAAGGCCTATTTTTTGGTTTTTTATACACAGGTCTGTTTTTGGAGGACTTCCAGTGGTCAGTTGGGAGAAAAATAAACATTTTCAGAAATTATACACTTAGATATTTCCAACGAGCCATCATGGGCTTTGTTTCGACATCGAGAAGGCCTCCAAAATTTGCCGGCAAGTCAGGGGACCTTTTGTTGATGTATTTTTTGAGTATTTTTGTAAAACTTGAACCTTTCAAAAGTGACTTTTCTTCATGTGTGTTTAGCTATTTTTGTACATGATAAGTTATGAAAAGTCAATATATTTCCCTTTTTTAGCATTTTTGAGATATTTTATTAGATATTTTGTGCCTTGGGATTTGCAAAGCCTCAAGGACAAAATTAGATATTTTGGATAGGCCAATGAGATTGCAAGTTGAACTAAGAGGTTTTCCTCACTTTGGCCTATATATTCCAAAGGATTTCATTGTAAACAAGGCTAAAATTGATGAATAGAAGCAATATATGGTCATATAAGCTTTGGAAGAAATACTTGTCTCATGCTTTTGGATAGTTTCTTGGATGTTCTTGGATGATGAAAGAGGATTGTTGTTGGATTCCATGATTTGGTAGAATGGTATAGTGTCTCTCTCTCTCTTTTGTTTCCTAGTTTTCATTCATAAATCCATGTTCTTGCTTGCTGTAAGACAGTAGAGAACAAATTTGAGACATGCCCTTGAAGGCACCTAAAATTTCCTATTTCTTTATAGTTTCCATGTTTTCTTCATTTTTAGTCATATTAAAGAATCCTTGATTGCTCTTTAATAACTGAAGAATATTGTTTGCTTGTTTAATTTGTGGTTTTATGCATGCTAAGTATGATTTACGGTATGCCCTGCTTACTCATGGCTAGCCATAGCTCCACCTATGAAACTTCTCTTTGATTGATTTGATTGTCATTTGTTTAACCAAGGAGGTCTTGTTCTGATCTTGCCCTTTGCCTAAAACTATACAATCTTGTTTTCAAAGTTCCCAATAGCTTGACGTACTATGTTTAGGTGTTCCTACATAGTGATTTGAGCTTTTTGTCTATCTTAAATGTATTTCCCCAAAGTCTGATAGCCATTTCCTAAAGTTAGAGAGTCATATATCTCTATGCATGGCTTGAATGTTTATTTCTATGCATTGATCAGCTTATAGTTACATTTCTCATGATTAATGGTTTGCCCTACCATGCTTATGTCAGCAATTAAACTATTTGTGCTTGAAATCCTTTGTTATTCACAAATTTAATGTCCATCTCACTCCATTTTTCCAAAAGATCCATTTTACCTCGAATCAAATCGGCCCTTCAACAACCTTGTATCACCATCTGAAAGCTTTCTTGACCTTTTCGACCCCATAGCCCAGTTGATTTGACATCTTTTTACCTATCTTATGTCTTTGATCATTTCATCCCTCACAACCTAAAAAACCAAAAACAAAAACCTACTTCATAACTAGCCTAAAAATCAGAACACAATAAGCAAACACACATATACCCCTTACACAAATAGAGAGAGCCCTCTCTGAGTCCAGGAAGGCTAGGTCCTTGGGCTCCAAAGATTGGTTTGATGTTACACTATCATTTGGCTTGCCAATCAGCCAAATCACGGGACCCTAACATAATGGCGATCACGGTGGGACCTTGAGTTAGTGACAATCTAAGGACACCTTAGAACTCAAGAAGTCCGTTATCTTCAAGAATACCTACCATTTAGCCACCTCATCACCACACTAACATAATGGCGATCATAGTGGGACCCTGAGTGATAAGAAACTTAGATTCCCTAAACATTCTAGCAGCCTTAAGAATACTATCTGATTGAATTATCCCACCGCTCACTTACATAATGGCGATCACAGTGGGACTAACTGAATACATAACAGTCTATCAAAATCTTGTAGATTCATTAGTATTTAAACATTTAAGCAAGCAAGCAGTCCATAGAATCATTTAGAGTAAACTCTTTTTGTTTTCACCACCCTAGCAAAGTGATGAAACAGGTTTAGAAAACTCTAATAAACCATAGGCTACACATAAAACTCAAAAAACCCCAAAAAATTCCCAGATTAGCTTTTCCTAAGTTATTGGTGGTGGACCATAGCTACATCTTTACAAAAACAACCAAGTTCCACTTGGTGACTCCACTAGCCTCCAGTAGGCCTAAAAACTCCATAAAAAACCAAAAAATTCATAAACCATACCTTTCTGTTAGCTCATCCTTTCCAAAACTTAAAACTTATGGTGCAAACTCTGTAATCAGTGACAAACTAAGTATAACTTAGCGATTCAGAAAACTTCACCTAAACCTAGGAGATAAACAGAAGTAACCTTGCAAATAGAACCATTAGCTTGTCTATACAGCCTAGAAAACTGTTGAAACCAAGTGAATCACTCTTCTTTGCAAGTTTTCATCTCAAATTTTTCTATAAAACTTTTTCCCGAAAGAATCTTTGATGGTGTTGGTGGTGGACCATAGTTCTCATAGAAATCCACTTGGTGACTCCACTAGTCCATCTTTTTGTTTTTACCATCCTTCACATTATTAAAACCCTAGAGATGCCATCCATATGAAACAATCACAAATACCATCCTCTCTAAACTCTAGGTTCGAAATCTGGCTTCACGAAGAATCAACACCAGATCTCATCTAGACCCAAATTCCCCTATCATAGTAGATGAATCAAAGAGGATCCTGTGGCAAGCTTTCGAAACTGAAAATTTAGCTACCGATAGGTCTATCCATAAAGCAAGATCAGTACCTGAACACCTCACAGCCTTGCAGGATTCCCCCTTTGACTTAAAATCGGCTAAAACCATTTTTAGAATCAAGTCACAAAGTAAGATATACTTTGATGATCTTGAGCCCCTAGATCTACCACAGAATCCTAGTAGAGAAGCCTTGCCTACTACACCTCCCGAATTTCAGCTTCTCCATCACTTTGGATCCTACCATCCCAGATCTGCTCAAAATCAGATCACTAGTCCAAGTACATCTGCCACACCCATCCAAACCACTACTGTTCAAACCATCCCAACTCATCCTACAAGCCCTCATTTTGTACATCATCCATTAGCTCCCGTGATGGAAGCCTGGTATGCACCCTTGGTGTTGCCACAGCCTTTGGCTCCCTTACAAAATGACTATCAATCCAAAATCCCGCACTTTACCGGAGTTGAGACTACCACAGCTCAAAAACATGTAGATAAGATTAGCGATGCCTTTGAATACATGGAAATAGAAGACGAAACCATAAAAATGAGGATGTTCGCCCAAAGCCTGGGCGGAGAACCCAAAAAATGGTTTAAGAGCTTAACTCCAAACAACATCCACAATCTCCTAGAAATCTACCAAACCTTCATAAAAAATTGGGAAATCTGAAAGAACCCCATTCAAATCCTGTCAGAGTATAACAATCTAAAACAAGAAAATGGGGAAAGTGTCCAAGGATACTGCACTAGGTTCAATAGTGTGTATAACGCCCTCCCACCTCACTTCAAACCTCCACTTGGCTCAACCTTGGCAAAGTTCCCCGAAGGCTTTGACCTAGACATGACTTATCAACTAAGAGACAAGGACCCCCCTACTTTAGAGGAAATGCAAAAATTGGCCATAAGTACAGAAGCCAACTTAGCAGAAAAGAGAGCTAGGACCAGATCAGAAAGGAAATTCACCTACCTGGATGAGGTCTCCACTTCAGCCCCTCCCTTAGATCCTAGAATAGATGAATTGGTTAGATCCATGGCCAAAATGTGGGAAAAGATAAGTGAAAATACCCCTCTTAGGGACAACCAACCAAACCCTCCAAATAGAAACCATAAGCAAAATTATAGGAGGGAACAACCTCAAAACAAACCAATTGAAAATGACTAACAAATTAGGCCACCCTTTAATGAAAATTATGTGGAAGAAGATGATAGGGATACATAACCCATTGATGAAAATCATTTGAACCTCATAGGGCCTGATAATGAGAGTGAGGTTTACCTCACAGAAGAAGAACATGCATTCTTCTCTCCGAATCTGGATGAAACCAACTATGAAGATCCAGAAGATCCTGCCATAGATTTTCAGAATGCCATCATAGAATCTCACAGGTAGTATGACCTTAGAAGAAAAAAAAATCAGGACAACTCCAAGAAAGGTAGCTCAGACACTGCTAAAATCCCTGCTACCATCCTTAAAAAAGCAGTGGACAGCAACAAAATCATGGTCAAGAAAACTGACCAAAACAAAGATAAAGCTATTCAAACAAGTTTTGGCTCAGATGATCCTAGTACCTCCACAAGGATTCATGAGGTCGCTGTGTCAAACAAAATCCCGAAACAAGTCAACCAACTCAGAGCATAGAGAAAGTCATGGCTGGAAAAACTGAAGCAAACCTGTCTAAACTACAAACACCTTTCAGTTTTGAGGGATAAATCGCCAAAATAAATATTACCATGCCCCTCACTGAACTTATCGCCCAAGGCTCTTATAAGTCTCAAGTGTTAAAGGTCCTAAATATAGGAAATGATGCAAACACCCTTAATCTAGCTGATGACACTCCTGAAGTATTGTTTGGTCCAAAAATAGAAGGAAAATTCCAAGAAGGAACCACTCTTCCCTTTTACATCAGTCTGAATATCCATGACCAAATCCTACACAATGCCATGCTAGATTCTGGGGCCTCGCATAATCTCATGCCGAAGGTTGTGATGGAAATACTAGGCCTAGAAATCACAAGACCATACAAAGACTTATATTCATTTGATTCGAGTAGAGTCAAATGTCTAGGCTTGATCAAAGATCTTTTTTTTAGTTTGGCCCAAGTACCTGCAAAATATCTAATCATGGACATAGTGGTAGTAGACATCCCTCCCAAGTATGGAATGATTTTATCCAAATCTTGGGGAGCCAAGCTTCAAAGAAATATTCAACTTGATATTTCCTACGCCACTATTCCTGTGTTTGACCAAACTAGAATACTCTACCGAGAATCACAAATGAAAAATATGATCAGCAACTAAGAGAGGGCAGATAACATCCTGATGTACTCCTTGCATTTTGATCTAAACTCTTTCATTTTACACACTGATGAGGACATTGAAGAACAGTCAGAAGGCTTTGAAACAAACTTAGACACACCACATCAGTTGCCCCAAGTTATCTATGATGAACTAGACACTCAAAATTATCATAATCATGAGCGGCTATGTCTTGAGGAAAGAGAGTGTGTTCCTTTTGAAACAGGGATAGAGAAAGAAGCACAAACCATTATGTACTATCAAGCAAATTGCTCAAACCCTAGGCAAACATTAGCAATAACATGAGGAAATTTTTTTAGAACAGAGGCATTAGAAGACTTACATATCACAAACCTCTTTGGAACTCAGGGGCAAGGAAGCTTAATGTTCTTGCCATACCTTAAGGATTTACCATCACATAACTCTACCATTTCAAATGAAACCTTGACTATAGCCATAACAGCTCAAAATACAGAAAAAATGCCTGATAAACTTCTTATGAGAATAGATGATGACTGCAGTCCAAATATACCTGAGTTATTTGAACTGGATAACATTCTGTCACTCCACCAAAGACTTAGAACTGCTAGAATTGGCAATCTTATTCAAAATACTACTTCATACAGAGAAAATAGTGAGAAACACTATGCCACTGCCATCACTCCAAGAAACAACTTCGACAAAAGAAAATACAAAAATCTGAACCAAACAGTAATAACCAAAGATAAAATAGCTGGTCATAGGATCTGTTTTGATTTTAGAAGCACTAATACACACCCTTGTGATAGAAATTTTATCCTTCCTGCCCAAGACCATGATATAGAAATGATAAGTTCTTTTAATCATATGTCTTTGCAAGATGATGTTTCAGGTTATAGCCATATGATTCCTTTACAAAGAGAACAACTCAAAGAATTTTTCAAATATGCTGGAAGGAGTCCCATTTTCAAACCCATATTTGCAAAACCATTGGATATCAAAAATATGCTCCTAAAAGCCATGTTTCCAGTTCTGAATTTCTGCATTCTAACATACCTTGATGATGTCATTATATAATTCAAAAATGAAAAAGAATATATGCACTATTTGAAAAAGATGTACAACAAAAGAAGGAGTGGAAATCAGAGGTATAAAGAGGTACAGTGGGAGGATACGGGATTGTTCAAATATTCATGCATGAATCCTTATGTCATGCTTGAA
The DNA here is from genome assembly GCA_034641835.2 of Pinus albicaulis. NCBI lineage: Eukaryota > Viridiplantae > Streptophyta > Pinopsida > Pinales > Pinaceae > Pinus > Pinus albicaulis. The sequence continues at coordinate 316,851,735 of CM076569.1, forward strand.
AGAGAAAATTTTCCAAATTTTTCTTTTCAAGAGCTGAGTGGACCAAGAGTGGTAGGAGATCCTTATGAGGATAACATGCTTAAGTTTCACCATTTCCAAGTTTTCTGAGTCAAAACTTTTTCAATCATTGTATATACCATTGTTTGAAAAATAGATAAAAAAAAATAGAAAATTCAAAAACAATAGAAAACAGAAAAAGAGGGCGGTTTGAAAAATAGAAAGAAGGCCCCATGTTCAAAAAATAGTCATTCGGAAAGCACAGAAGTCTAAATGCCGCTACTAGTGCTCAAATGTCTTGTTCCGTTATCTAGCCCAATCACAACTGAACATGTTTTAAATTTATTTGCTGATAAGTTAGTGAGTGGACAAGATGGTCAACATTGTGTAAGCTTGAATTATCAAAGAAGAGTAGATTAGGAAAAGATACTGGTTCCACATGCTCAAAACATAACCAAAGAGAAAATTAGGGATGAAAAACAAATGGTGTATCCTAGCCTTGTTTTTCTAGATTTCATTTTATGCAAAATAATATTTGTGTGTAGCTTGTGTTTCATGCCACAAGTACATGACAAATTGGACTGTCTAATCCTAATTTGGTCATTTTTCAATTTCATATTTTAGATTAGAGAATAAAATCCTGTCAAACAACTTAACCTTGACAGTCGATCTAGCATAGGTAGAGAAGTGAAGGAGTTCATCAGCTTAATCTGAACTCTCGGTGGATATAAGTGTAGAATTATATAGTGTCATTTTTCAAAAATACTATGTCAAAGGGTTGCTAGTCCAAATGCACCCAAAAGAAGAAAAAATGTTAGGAAATATAGTGGGGTAGGTAGAAATATCATTGATGCTAATCATGCTATCAATTTTCAGAAATAGCATCAAGGAAGAAAGAAATTTGCGCTAATGGATAAAGGCAATGGTCTTCAAAGAACCGAGATTCGAAATTCTAGACACCTCCTAAAAAGGAGCTACCCTCCCCAAATGGAGCCACTATTAGTCATTAGTATTTTTCACTTGTTGGTGATGACTAGTTGTTACAGCCAAGTTTTCTAGCAGCTGATCTCAAAAATTTTCAAATTTGCCAGCTGGAAAACACCCATAAACATTTTTTCCCTCCTACCTTTTCAATTAGCCCATGACAAGATAAAACCTCATTGTCAAGCCCTATCTAGCCTCAGCCATACAAACTTGTCCATCAGCCCTAAAGAAAACACTCCAAATTTGTCCAAGAAGTCTCCCTTAAGTTAGGTAGTGGCGCTTTAGGCATTTCTCCCTTGGCAAACTATCCTAAAGCAAAAGAACCTATATCTATTATTAGCCAGTCCTAATAGACCTTCCTATTCTGCAAATAAATTTTGGTTACACCCTTAAGTCGCGCCACTAACAAGCCTTGAAGTCTCAGTAATACATATGCCACAGGTCAAGCTGATATTAGGTAAATGTACAGTGTTTCAATGTCTTTGTCAAAAAGCAGAAGTATAGTAGTGTTCCAGAAGACAGTATTAAACTCAACATGAGAAGACAACTGCTTCTCATGTGGTTTTGAGCCTGGGATGCAAATGCTGGACAGAGAGTTATCTCATTAAGCTCCTGCAATCACAGTCAAAGGTTAGTGAATTATAAATGACAAGAAATGCTTTGCATATACTAGCCAAATTGATTGTGATGTCTAAAGAGGCACAAACGTATTTGGAAAACAGAATTACATGTCTCAAAGAAATGCCCATCATGACTTATTGTCAGTTTTTCATCTTCATTTTCTCAAGCATGAATAGGCAGAAAAAGGAAAGATAACACTGTTTAAAAGCTGATGAAATGGCATCACTGAGAAAACCTCCTCCATACATGAGCAGAGGGTTAAAGACTGAGAAGACCTCCTTCATTTTACAAGCAGAGGGTTGAAAAATTAAGAAAAACTTCTTCATTTTAGCAGCAGAGGGTTGAAAGACTGAGAAAACCTCCGTCATTTTACAAGCAAAGGGTTTGGCACTATGATAAAGGCCTCCTTCATCTAATAAGCAGAGGGCCAGGCACAGAGTTCGATTTTAGGGTTTTCACTAACTGAAAGGAAAATTTTAAGAGCAGTGGGAGACAATTGAAGGCTTCTGAATA